>CM074945.1:14565429-14596889 GCA_037577455.1 Pangasius macronema
CTTGATTCTCGCTGATATTTTTCCATCACACAGAACTCCCGACACCTTTCTCCACCCATTCCAACCTGTCTGCACTCGCTTCTTTACCTTTTGTATGCTATGGTATATATCCAGTGTAAAATAGACAGTTGTTCATTTTTCTAAAGAGAAGTGTTGATTAACAGGGTTAAGGGCTAGCTTTCATAAATGGAGCAGATTTTCATTTGAATAGCTTATTTGCATGTGTGATGCAAGGGAGTGGAGATTGCTGACCACTTCAGCGCTCCCTCCAGCACTTGCATAGACTCCAGAGGCTTCACCGATAAACACACTCAAACACACATTCGTTGCTAACACAAAGAGCTGAGGCTTCAAGTGGCTGCTTTATCTTTGTTTCTGCAGTATTCCATGGAGGAACTGATAGGCATGATGAGATGTATGTGGAAGTTCCGGAAGATGTTGACCGAGATCGAGGAGAGGCTGGAGGAGGAGCAGGAGACTGTCAATAGTTCTTTCTCAGAAGAACACAGGTTGGTCTTCATGCTTTCTGCCCTACAATAATTATCAATATTCTTATAGCATTGTGCACTACTGACATAATATACAAGCATACAGAATTTTTGTTTTTTTTTAGATGAAGCATAATATAGGATGAGACAACAAGAATATATTCAAATATATTCTTTTTAGATTAGATGGTAAGAAACCATGTGTTTAACATTCGTTTTATAGTATCGTTTCATAATGTGAAATACAGTTAATAACAATATAATAAATTAATTGGGATGCCTGTGATTAATTAGAACTAATGATGATGTGTATAAGACCTTTGATCCTAATTGTGATTAAAAATATAGACCAGGGCAAGCATGGCAAGATAGTTGAAATTAAGAAGCATCACATTTTTTACATTTCCCCCCAATTATCGTGTCATCTCCTTTTTGCTGGATGTTAATCTACATTTTCCACAATCTTACTTCTTTTTGTCAAATTGTCCTGCTTGTAAGTATGAATTACTAGCCAATCCTAAAAAATAAGCATGCTGCAATAAGTGGAATGTGTTGAGTCTTTACTACTCGGTTTATTAGTTGGTTGTTGGTCCTCTATACCGCCGCTTATTGTATCCCGAGACTCCACCTGCATGCTTTTATTCCTCTGCCACTAGGCGAGGGAGGCATTCTGGTTTTGGATTTTTGGGTCCGTGTGTCCATCTGTCTGTCTGAGATTCTCATTAGATCGATATCTCAAGAACGAGTGGTTGAACGTTTGTAGGATTTATATGGAAATTAGCTGATTAAATATCGGAATTGATACAAACAGAGTCAAGGTCACACTCAAGGTCAAATGGGTGAGATAATGTTTTTCTTGAATGGCTTGAATGCTTGTTTAAAAAATATATTAAATAACACCACAAACAAGTTTTATAGGGTTGTTTCGATTCGTAATCTCAGATTGCCTTTAGGTGTTGACAATGTCTTTGTCTTACAGGGCAGAGGTTGAGGACATTCTGAAGCTGAGAACGGCTGTCAAAAAGGAATCGGAAATGTTGGAACAGCAGCTCAGTGATTTGGTCCAGGCCTATGACGACAACGTAAAAATGGTATCCAGCTCCTTCTCATTAATCCAGCTTATTCTTATCTTTAGATAATGACTGATGAATATAAATTGGATGCAACCATCCGATACTCAGAATCGGTACCAGGACTGAAAGGCTGGATTAGTAGCAGATCTAACTGACATTTTCCAGTGCATATTTATGCTGCTGTTGAAAGACATGACACACATCTTGCATGTTATTGTGGGACACAGATTGTCTTAAGGCATGCTGTCTCACATTACTTGGCAACAGAAGCGTCCAAAGAGTCAGTCTGTTTACTGTGAGGTTGTCAGCATCGGCTCAGTACTGGGTATCGGGTGATATTTTGAGCTCTGTTAACAATATTGTGTAAGCTGGAAAAGTGTGATATACACATCGCTATGTAATTAGTCTCCGAGTTCTTGATTTTTCACATTCCAGCTTAGTCTCCTAACCTGCTCAAGGCATCAACAAGTCTGGAAGACTAGGGCTTTTTAACCTAAAGCTGCCTGGTCATGAGAGCAGAGGTTTTATCTGTGAATATATATCACCGCCCCAATTTATACAACTAACTTTAAATGCAGTGTATTATGCAGATTGTGTTATTGTATTTGTTTGGACAATGTTTTGTAGAAGATGAGCAGACTTTTGGATGAGCAGTCCCACCTGTGCACTCAGCTGAGGTTTACACCCCAACCGGGGAACACCTCCAAAAGAAGTGTGGGCATTCAGTGCACCTTGCTGACAGACAGCCCCGAGTCATGTCTGTCTACACAGCTCACAGACCACACAAGGCTAATCCACAACAGCGAATGGAGCCCTGGCAGCAAGGCCGACAAGCTGGACTTCGTAGGATTTATCAAAAGCGTATGTATTTAATTCACTTTTCACGTCTCTGATATTGTCTTGTAATATTATGAATATTGTTTCATTCCTCTATTTCTTCTCAGTTAAAGGATGGACCCATCAGCAACGATTCACTAGAATGAAAACTGTAAGTAAGTGTCAGTAAAATAATGCTTTGTATTTATTTGTGATTTGTTTTGGCTTTTAATGAAATTATTTGAAAATTTTCGATTTGTCTTCATTTAAAGATTAAGGATAATATTAAAGTCTATTTTTGAGTTAACATGCTATAAAAAGTTTCTTTTTCTTTTCAGTTCTTCAACATCAAGAGTGAGGAGGATGAATTAACCTTGGTGTAGTATTTCGATGTGTTATTCTAATGATATTTTTTAATGTACAATATTTTATAAGCTGAATTATTTTTTTAGTCAAATGCAACAAAATGTTGTGTATGTCTTGAATCCAAGACCAATAAAATCAGTCAGTGTAAGAACTGTACAGCTGTCTACGGTGTTGTGGTATTGCTGCTGACAATTTGGACGCACAGACCTGTAAACCCTGAAGGAAAATACACGGTCATAAATGATGAAGACGTTGAATTATTTTTGGTGGTAATACGTTTAGCGGAAGCCTTTTGTAGTGTATGTATATTTTGAAAACACTATAAAACAAATAATAGTAAGTGTTTGCCAATGATTTACTGTTTTGTTATTATGCAGGTAATATTACCAGGGTAATTTTGTGTGTGCCAACGTATTCCAAAACTTCTCATTTATTATAAGATGATATTCAAAGCCCCATCAAACACATAGACACACACTTCGCTGAAGTGCTGAAGTGCTGAAGTGGAGTAAATACGATTCACAGCTCAACAGCAGTGACTTCAAAGCTCTCGCCCTGTTTCAAACTCTACAAGCACTGCTGCCACTTAGCGAATCACCAACAATACGCAGACACGAAGTATATTTATCTTCTCTAAGCTCATTTTAAAATGATATTATCATGGGTCCATTATTAGATTTTTTTAAATAATAATAATAATAAGTAACCTCACGTCACTCCAGACCCATCCTTCCCCATGTATGGTGCCCTCCCCCATGTTTGTGAGGCCACTCTGCTTAACATGTTGAAAAAAATCATTCAAACTGTTGAAATAGGTTCACTAGAGACCCTTTGATATTCATACATGGCACATCATAAGGTCTTCAGTCGTCGTGACAACTGGCCCTAATAGAGTCGGGGTTGGAGTGTGCCCCTCCTCTTTGGTACATAAAGCGTCTTCGCTTTGATGTGACCTTCCACTCTTTCCATCTTTACCTCTCTGCACCACCGGGGTAAGTGTCACATTATTCCCTCTTTCATTCGAACGTACACTCTTTTAATAGCAGTTTTTTTTGGAAAATTACTATTATGATGTGTGAAACTATCAGTCTTCTTTAGTCTTCTTTAGTTTTGTGGTTGAATTACTAATCTGCATAGCAAAATTGCCAACTTGGATCTAGAACATTAGTTTTTCGACATTGCGAAGAGATGCATTAAGTGAGAATTACACTTCATTTTCATTTTTGCCTAAAATTGTATTATATTTGTGAGTCCATGGTGCTGACTGTGGCCTAAATAATGGATGTGGGTGCAGTGAGAGAGTAAGCTGTTATCTGATATGTGAACAGACTGCCAGCATGTCTACAGGCTGCGTGAGGTCACTCTCAGAGACAGCCGAGCACAGACTCAACAAGCAGGAGCATCCCTGTAAGTATCCCTCAATCTCTCTCTCACTTTCTCTTTCCGCGTGTGTGTGTGTGTGCGTGTGTGTGTGTGTGTGTGTGTGTTTGTTTCCCTTCATCTGACTTCATTACTTAGTATTTTAGGAGAAAATTGAGCATTGTGGGTCGATGCTAGAACGGGAGATGTATCAGTTGGGAACAACAAAGGACATGACAGATGGTGTGCTGCTTCTCACACACAAACCCTTGTCTCTGGGTGTGGAGGGAGTGTTTGTCGAGTTTCAGTACGCTGTCCTAAAGCACCCTCACTGTGCCCCTACAGATGAGGACACCGAGATGGACAGTCAGAAGCTCAGAAGCTCAGAGGACAATCAGCAAGAAGAACTGGGACAAAAGAAGCCACGCAGGAAAGACACGCCTGTGCTCAACTCCCCTCCTCTCATACCAGGTAGATGTCTGTTTGCTGGTTTTCGTCATTTCCAATTGTTAAAACAGTCAGAATTGGAATAAATGCTCTGTTTTTCATGGTTCTTTGTTCACCAGGGGTAAGGTTAATGAAAGGCGAAACACGTCTGATTCACTTGGAAGATGAAGAAAAGGAGACAAAGAAATAGCTGTATTTTTTTTTGGACACTTTGAAAGTGTTCCTGTTATTTGCTCTCTCTGTGTCTGAGACATTTCTGTGGTTCATTTGACGCTTCACATGTTTACAAATTCCTGCAAACTTGTTTTGTTGAACAGTTTCGTTTTATTCTGAATATTGTAACAAAAAAGCATATTTGGTGGCCTACATATCATGTGTCTGGTTCGTACATTAAATATTACTATTCTGGCTTTGTGAATGTAGGAATGCTGTAAAGAGTGTGTGGATCCTGCTTCTCGGTGGTTTATCACCTGCCACGTCTAAGAGATATACACTGCAGATGCATGGCTTTGCTCCGGGCATCAGTGAGCTTGCTCTCTGCTCCTTTCTCTCGGGGCAGTGGGTAGGAACTGGCACAGTAACTGGGCTTCTTAGTGAAGCGAATCAGGTACCCCGTCCTCTCACCTGCAAGACAAAAGAGCCAGCCGTTAGCTCAAACAGGGCTGTGGCATTAATCAGACTTTCTGTCTTTCCACATGAGCTTAGATGCTGGAGTGTAGCTAAATAAAAACACAGAGTCATCATCTGAGCCCTTTGAGTTGAGATTTATTGGCACAACAGTGCAATAATGGAGCATCTGAAACAAACAGGATCGCACCACCATGTGTCTCTCTCGGGTTGTGATTGTTTCCCCCATTTGGAAAGAAAAAAAGAGGTTTGGACAGGACATTAGCGAGGAGTCTAAATATGTCAAATTGGCAAAGGATACAGATAATTAGATCATTATATGGCTTATGCTTTGGGAAGAGTGCACAAAACTGAACATGAAAAAAAAAAATAACATGAAAACAGATTTTCATGGTTTCTGATGCAGTACATAAGACAACCTGCAGGGGGTGTCACTGAGATTGATTAAACAAATCGGATCCTGATAATCCAGGAATTCACATTTCACTTTTATTATTATTATTATTATTATTATTATTATTATTATTATTACACCTATAATCATTTTGTCAGTACAAATTCCAAAGAAGAGAAAACCAGACAACACCATGACAGAAACGTCGAGGTTGAAAGACATGACTCTATAACTGATCTAAACACCTGGCAGGTTGCTATTATAAAGCAGCAAAACTACAAACAATTTCATTAAGGCAATATTTCACCGTACCATATTCACTGCTGTATTCTACTGAGAATAGTTCACTGCACACTGCATGTCACAGCCGATACCTGATGAGGTGAGTGGTTAGGAAGGGAAAAGAAAAAATACTTAACATGCTTTGCACTTAACAGGTCTATCTGTCCTCTCACCCCCTGAGGACAACAGCACTCGAAAAAAGTGACGTTTAATGTCAAAAGAAACTCCGACAGCCATTTGGATTGTATTAGCAACTCTAGGCATGTGTTTACAGTATTGTGCAAAAGTCGTGCAGGCATTCTTTATTTTCTGATTATTATTTTATTCTCTGATTTAGTGTGTCAATAGAAAAGACCAAAAAAATTGATTTTTCAAAAGAAATGGAACGTTACAGGGAAAATGGTGCAATTTTTTGTTCATTTTAACTAACAGACCACTTTTCAGATAAACACCTCAGAGGATTCTCCTGTCCCAGAAGAAAATGCGACAGGCAAAGTCTACAAAAGAGCCATGCCAAGTTCTCCAACATGCTTGAACTCCTTAGAAAACTGCACACCCTAAGAGAACTGCTGCAGTTTTAAATGGCAAAGAGTGGTCATGCCAATTTATTTATTTTTTTTTAGATATATTTCTGTTTACAGTCGTTTCATTTCATACGTAATTTCAAAATCGTCGCAACACAGACTTTCTTATCATGTGCCTAATACTTTTGTACAGTACTGTTGTCAACAGGTTATAATGCCATGCCCAGCACTGCCTCAGCCTACTGAGCTTGCTGGTGACAGGATATGAGGAAAAATGAATTCACTCACATTTAATATCAGCATAACCACGAAGAACAATTTGATGTATGCTTACTACATTGCTTAAAACAGTCCAATTTACAGGCGGTCAAAGACACAATAAGGTTAAGTTGGTGGCTGTTTTGATGCATGATTGCCTGCTTTTCACTGAACACTACACAAACAGAAAATAGACTAAATATTTGTCACACAACTGATACAAATAATGATTGGCATACAAGGACTGACATTTAGCATACATTCTTGTGAAAAAGAAAAAAGAAAAAAATCTTTCCACAAGAAACTGAAAATAAACCCCCGATAAAAACTACACTGAGGTTTTGAAGGATCACACATCAGTGGTACAATAAAATGAATTTAAGGCAGCAATTATTGTTAAGCATAATAAACCCTCATAAAAACAATTAGCACAGTATCTCATGACTCTTCTCTAATGGGTTGTGCTAAGGGACAAAGAATTCATCTACAAAAGAAATCGATTTCTCTCTTTGGCAAAGGCAGCAATAACATTTTACACAGTGAGTTAGTTTACATGTTGAACATACAATACCAAAGAAAAATAAAATCAAATAAAAAAAGATGCTCTTTATTATTTCCGCTGGATTTTTACTTTTACTCGAGTCTCGACGTGCAGCACAGTGAGTACGTGCTTCTGATTACGTTCACCTTTATCGCTTGGGATTTGAAAATTGTTCCTAATAGACAAAACTCTCCATAAATGATATCCAGTCAAAAAGTAGTTAGTAGGGAATGTTAGAATTTAAATTTAAACTACAAAATACGTGAACTCACAGAAGTCTCATGGCTTGGGAATGACTATCTAAGGAATAACTACTTAGAAGTTGTGGTGGCTCATATACTTAAGTGCATCAAAGGAAGTGGCATGATTTTTTTGTAAGATAAAACAGTCTGAGAAAAGCTGGAGAAGCAACTCCAGACATATGAAAAATAATAAAAAAAAAAAATAAAAAAACGTTGTCCCTCCTATAATACACTTCAATCAAAATAAACTTAAAATGATGCTGACCTTCCACATCTTAATAAGTCTAATGTTCACTGCTGATTGCAGTGATCAGTCTACTGACTGTATCTGTACACAACTGCTTATAAATAACATTTCCTTATTTATATACAGTAAATATATACAGAATGCTTGAAAAATTCAATGCTTGACTGTTCAAATCAGAAAGTACATGTACTATATTACAAGTTCTGATCGAATGTTTAACAGCGAGGCATAGAGCAGTGTTGTTCCTAAGATGGCACCGCAGCGTGTACAGTGTGTGGAGTAACAAGTGCAGCTTTCTACACTGGAGAAATGGACACATGGCCACAAGTTTGGTCATTATGAGGTTCGACTGCCCTGCATTATATATTGAAATATATTTTCCCTTTATCTTTATGCTCACAGGAATATATCGTACCACACAAATCTACATTATCTTTGCAAAATAGAAATGTTCACCAAATGGCATCTATCAGATTTACATTGTTTAGTCTTTAACACTGAGCTTATTACAATTTTAGCACTTAGAACTGATTTATGGACAAATAAGATAAACAAAACATGTGTTCTATGACCAAAGCGACATCATAGAGGCAAGATTTACTGTTTCATCAGACAAACAGATGTCACATCAATCAGCTAACGTGCAGTAAATAAAATCGTTAACAAGAACGCACGTTCACTGAATACTGCTATCGTCAACTGAGAGCTAGTGAAGTCCTGACCAGCATGTTGTACAGGACACGATGCATATCAACCAGGTAGTTATGTACAGAGAATAACAACAAAACAAATTTAAGCAGACGTTCTTCAGCTTGTTTTTCCACACAAATGTGCACTCAGCTCTGGGGTCTGTCACAGGAAGAGCATTCCATTGGGAAACAAAGCCCAGTTCAGCTGACTGTGTGTCAGTTCTAGGCTGTGTGTGTGTGCCTGTCCCCATCTCTGGCAATCTCTGGACAGCTCTGCAACATGTGCAGCTTTATGTGTGTGTGCATGTGTGTGTGTGTATAAGTGTGTGTACATCATCTCTAGGGAGAGCTCAGCTGGAGAGGATACCACAATGGCCATACTGCCATATGCTCCCTTCTGGCTCCAGTGCTAATAGACTCTCCGTGCCTCTATGGCAACGTCCACTGGGCTAATATGACCCTGCATTGGGTTAACTCTAGGGCAAGGTCTCCATGCTGCACCCCTTTTTGGGTTACACTGCAATATCAGGCCTGACAATTAAGCCATAAAAACATATCAGTAAAAGCAGGAGAGTATTAGGCAACAAAAGGAAAATTATAAAAGTAAAAAAAAAGGAAAGTCTATTTGCAAAAGAAATCCAAGAGACAAGAAAACAAGAAAAAAAAAAACAAAAAAAACACAGTTCTATAAATAATCAAAGCAGACACCAGATGGCGCCATTGTGCAGGAGTGAGAGTGTTGCCCAGCAGATGGAGTCCTTGTTGAGAAATGAAAGAGTGGTTAGTGTGCGTCAGGCGTGGAGGCAGCTGCAGCACTGGCTACTAGGGAGGTGGCTGAACTTTCATGAGTGCTGTGCTCCTCGTCTGCATCTGTAGAAAAAAGGAGATATATGGCACATTTAATGGCATGGGTGCCTTCTCCTGAGCTGCTGAGTGAAGACATGGGATGGGATGACAGGAGTGTTGTTAGGGGGCTGTAATTATAGTACACATCTGAGACATGATGGTAGAAACCCACACAAACTCAACATGATTGCGTTTTATTTTACTGTGAGCTTACTCTATTGATCACCTCAGGAAATGGATCCTGCTGATCTGTAGGTGGCGATGATGGTGATGATGATGATGCACTAAACTGTGGAATCTCAATGAACAGACTTTCTGGGAATTTTTTTTATATATATATTTTCAAGCATTTATGTGGAAGAGAGTTGGCCAAGCTAAACATGTCACCATCAACAACATACAAAGCAAGCAACCACATTCTTTCTTTTGCTTAGATGAGACATGCCTTGGGTCTCAGCTGAAATATCTAACTAGCGGCTGCCTCAATGGTTATGGAGAAGTTGTGTAATGTTATGGAGAATCTGAGTGATTCTGACTCATGGGTGGGATAAAGGAAATGCTAGAGTTACCATCGGAGCTCTTTGTGTCACTGTCGTCACTGTCGGGTAAGTCCAGCTCTTCCCCTGACATTCAGATAAAAACCAAGTTACTTGTTTATATACTACTTACACCACCTTTAGTGAATTATACCTGTCATTTCTACACCCAAGCAGAGGACACATCTAACCATACCAACCATGTGCCATCAGATCCACCTGAATTCTGTATTATTCTTTCACGTTATGCAGTGTGACCACCAAGGGGATAAATATGTGGCATCAATCCATAAGGTGTTTTAGTGTGTTGTTTAGTCTGAACAGGTGAAATATATTCAGTAGGTCTGATGCTGAAGACAGTAAAATAAGATCTAATATGACATTTTCAACACGTACCGTTTTGAACTTGCTGGCTATTGTCTGTGTCACTGCTTGTGTCTGGCTCTTTTGCATCCTCCTGCTCATTAGCAGCCTCTGGTTTTGTTCCATTCACTCCCCCTGGGTCCTTATTACCCTCCACCTCTTTGGGCTGCTGTTCTGTGGGCTCTTTCTTATCCACTTTGGCCTTGGTGGAGTCTGCTGGCTCTGGCTTTGTGACCCTCTCTTTGCTGACTTTATGTTCTGCGGATAATGAATCTTTCTTGTCTTTGTTTGGTGATTTGTCTTTTGGGTCTTTCTCAGTCTTGTCTTTGTCCTGTGTGGTGTCCGTTTTCTCTTCACTTGTGTCCTGTTTCCTATCAGCCTCTTTCTCATTGGCCTTCTCTTCTTCCTCCTTTTTGGCCTTCTCCTCTACGGGTATAAGAGGTCAGAAGCAACATGTAAACCTAGAATTCCAAACTGTTTCTTTTTTGAGAAAAATCTTATGCCAGATAATGTCTGAATCTCTAAATTAAAACGATTATTAAAACGTTTCTGGCAAATTAAACCCAGTATATGTAGGCACCTTTGACTGCCTTAGTTTTCCACTTGTCTCTGTTCTGTTGCACCTCTTCATTCCAGGTACCCTTGAAATTCTTGAAGTCAACGCTAAGCAGGGAGCAGTTGTGAGCGGTGCTGCTTTCTGAGCCAGTGCTCTTCACGTTGGTCCTCTTGCCATCAGATGGGATGTTATTCAGGCTGTAAATATATTTCACATTATATATTAAGTCCCACACAAAATGAAACTTTTCTTAATTGTTGTCTGCAACTTATATTTTTGTTTTCAAGCAGTGTACTAAGTCATGCCTCCTACTACAGCCTGACACTGGGAGAATCCTCTACATGACTATAATACAACTACGTGGTGCTCTCAGGAGCACTCTCACCCAACCTAATGTAGGAAGCTGTATTACAAAAAAATGGCACATATCACAGCTGTAAACTGGCTGATTAGAAGTGTTTTCTAGCCCTCTAATAATTATATATTTTCAAAATGATCTGTCACTGAATTGCTCAAACTTGCCCCTTTTCTTTTATAGGAAAATGAGGAGAAGCTTGTCAGTGTTTTCATTGTAATTGCAAATTGGTTTGCAGGTGGCAAAAAGATCTAAAATTACAAACGGCTTCTTTAAAGCAGTTTACTTGGATGATACAGAGCTGAATGGGAGCGCTTATTGAGGCACAAAACAGAAGCCCGCAGAGGATTGTGTGTATGGAACACCGTAGAATTAAAACAAGGGATGATGATAATGATGATAAGCCTCTTGCACTTCAAACATCCATGTGATATTTAAGCTTCTTTATCCAGCTAAACTATCACGTGCAAAGAGGAAGGCATAGAAGCATACAGACAGAGCTGGAATTCTGGGCAGCTTCTAGATATCCAGCCCCCCCGCTAAAGAATGGAAGGAGCTGTTGAATAGTTAGAGAAGGTGGGCAACTGGTAGGTGCTGAAACTCACTAGTGGAGAAAGAGAGATGGGAATTTGTAGGAAGTTAACTAGAAAGAAGGTGGAGTTTTGGGCGTGGACTTTTTGCCAAACTCCCAGTAACTTCATTTTGTGAGTGCAGAGCATGTCCTCAACTAAAGGGCATGAAGTGTGATTTGTGTAACAGTCAAAAGGAAGAACTCTGAGAAACTGGGCTTGATTTCTGCACAGCTTCTGCTTTGTTGTACATAGCCAGAGCCATAAAGAGGTTAAGAAGAAGCCAGTTTGTGCAAGAGGTTCTGTATGTTGGTCTGCATGTAGCCGTAGTGTGCCGAGATGACACACTGGTGAAGCGATCTCGAACTGTGACCTAAGGTCTTTGCAGGAGGGATGAAGGGATTCAGTTAAAGACCTGCTTGAAGCAGATCATTTCAGACAGGTAAATTTGTAGGGTGGAATTATCTTGGTGATCTCATCTTGCTGATACATGCTGATAGAGGCCTAGTGTTGTTTACCTTTCTCAGAATTGAGGTAAAATGAAAATAAATTTCAAAGCCTTTTGCTTGTAGATTTCCTTGGCTCTTTAAACTTTCAGTGGTTGCCCGGCCGTGTGTGTGTGTGTGTGTAGAGATCTGCTAGGATTTCAAACAGAGAAATCTGTTGTGGTAATTTCCAAGGTAAGTGGAAATGAACACAAGAGAAAATCTGAATGGAATGCGGAAATGTTGTCACTAGTGGGAAAAAAAGAGATGGGAATTCACAGAAAACTAACTAGGAAGAACATAGAGCTTGAAGCATGGTCTCTCTCTCAAGCTTCAGTTTTTTTTAATAATGCAAGCTTTTTTCATAACCATTGATAGATATATAGGTGCTATCTGTATTTAAAAAAAAACAAACATATTGTCACCCTGCGAGTGTTCCTATTGGTCTCCAGGGGCAGGTAATAAAAGGTAATAAAATTGTCTTTTAATACCCTCCTCAGGTCTTTATCTGTGTCCTTGTGCTCCTTGATTGCTCCTTCGTATAGAACCGTAAGGGTTTACTGCCAAGCATATACTCTTATGCTAGAAGTGAATATATCCTAGTAAAATGTGTTGAAAATAAATAATATAAAAGGGGTTCTTTGAAGATTGAAAGCTATGATGTTGGGCTGTTATATTTGTAATACTGAATTGCTTAATGAGTATAATATATAATGTAGTGTTCTACACTGGTAGCTTTTCATGGCCTGTCTGTGTATGTGCACATGAAAGTGAATGAAAAATTAACTTGTACTCGGCATGTGGTATATGTGTAGTGATTAATAACTCCTCTGTATAAACTCAGACAAGAACAGTAACAGCCTTAATTATGAATGACAGTTCAACTCCTAAGCCCACTGATGCACAAGCGCAAGTGTTGTCCTTCTGTACATATGACATTTTAGCCCTGTGCTAGTTACTGTACAGAAGTCTTCATTGCCGGTTGTTAAATGTGACCATATAAAGCTTAAACATGCATCCTTGTACAACAGTCCATACTCATTTTTACAACATATTCAGCACATTAGTACAGTGGGTGTGATGGACAAAATATTTAGTTTTATGTACAACTAAACTAGCTCACCTGGAGCGTCTGAAGCTGGCCAGCCCTGAGCGTGACGCCTCATCAATGAGTGGAGTCACTATTTTCTCTGCCATGTCTGACAGCACAGAGAACGTCGGCTCCACAATGAAGTCAATAAAGCCTGAAGGTTGGAGACAAACAAATATATTGTTCTGATTCCTGCTCTTATTGTATTACAATGGAAAGAGGAGTGGACACACAACCCACACTCACCAATCTGAGACTGGGGCACCATGGTGGACTTGCGGTCACAAAGAGGAGAGAAAGCAAGGCCCAGTTCTGCCTCTTTATCCCCCTGGAATATACACCATTCATTTTGTCAGTATGCAGTGATGTTCAGGGATCCTGATTATTATAAATGGGACAATTGAACAAATGGAGAACTTCTGTGCAAATAAAGCAGAACTTGGTGTAATAATTTTTTTTGTATGTAAATAAATTACAGCTCCAGAAATTATTTGTATTATTACATCTTGGGATTTGGACTGCTTAGTTCTTGTATTTGGATTCAGAATTAGGTTCAAAGATTAGCAGAGCGAACACCTGACACGAGGTAAATTAGTTATTAGTTATGCCCAACAGAAATAAAAGAGCAACAACTGAAAAAGAAGAACAGAGTAAATGGTCAATTTAGTTTTCTTGCTTTAGAGAGCAGGCAAGAAAACAGAAGCAGACCAACATAATCTAAACAGTCCAGAGGAAGGAGCAGGTTTGCACCTTGGTGAGACGAAACAACCACTTCATAACCCAGCATAGGTGGGCAAATTGCTGAGGTTAGGACTTATCTAAATGTCTGCCTACATCTGAATGGCATAGGACTTTTTTCCTGGACAAAAATAAACATTCTGAACTAAGGAAAAAAGCTAAAATAGAAGTACAAAAGGCCCTCTATTTCAAAATGGAATAATCTGGTATGCAACACTAACTATTTACCTGGGATATTTATCCTGGCAGATTCAATCCAATTCATACCACACTAGCCCTGTGTCATATCAATATGATATCACTTTATGGTTTGTATTGTACAGTATTTATTATTTTAGTTACAATTTGCCCATTTCATTTGCAATTCCTACAATTACTAATCTCACATTACTACCCCAAGTATCATTCCTGGGATTGTGTTGTTTTATATCTGTAAGGCTGCAATGCCAAAATCTCAAAAAGATATACACTTTTCACAAATACACTAACTGCCCATAAAGGATTTTGCTGACAGAACTCTGCTCTGCACACTGTTGTACTTACCTTCAGGCAAATGGTGTAAAGTTGGCAGGTTTGAGAAAAAATTTTTTTTACTAAAACAACTTGTTAAGCACTTTCATTTCTTGCTCCTGGCATTACTATTAATTTGATTAGCGGTGCCATATCATGTAAAAGACTTATTAGATATTACCTTAGCACATCAAAAGGTTCATTTTTGTATTCTTAAGAAGAGCAGAATTTCCGCCAATAAAATGCCTATTTACTTCACCACATTAACGTGCATATGATACATACATCTCAAGAATTGCAAAGACATATGGCCACTTAGATGCAAGTGAAATTTTAGATAAAACAGTGATTATTCTGCTATGAGCATGGTGTGGGCAATTGTTTGTGGGTGAGTGGGACACAGACTTTGCCAGTATATATATTTTTTCAGTATATAATCATTTTTATCTAAAAATCTTAAGCAACAACTTCCTTCCTTTAACATTTTCATTATGATGATACAGCCATGCTTAAATAGTTCCAAATTAAACAGTATTGAATAGTTAAATGGTAGTTTCCTCCCTTTCCCTTTTGACTAATAATTCTCTCCAATGGCTTTCCGTCTTACACTGCAACATCCCGAAGACAGTTAAATCAAAAGCCATGTGTAGTGCAGGAATACTGAAAGAAAGGATATCAAAGGTAACTACACTACAAAAAGACTGTTTAAAAACATCACCAAAATTGTTATCTGTGGAACAGTTGTTAATGGGCTTAGAGAAGACGCAGGTGTTCAGATTCCAATGTAGTGAATGTTTTGGTCAATCCCCTAATTAATGGGGGTAAGGATAGAGCAGATGAAGCTAATGCTCTTGGAAGTAAGGAACTGGTGAATATTAAGTAAGAGTAGGGTTATACCAATGTGGGAAGGGATTATGATTGCTGAATGAAAATGAGGTTGTATGAGCTCTCTGAATGAAATTAATGCCTCGTTTGCATTGACATTTGGGAATCTTGCAGAATTGGAGGTGAGTCCAGTGGAAGATGTGAGGTTAGGTTTGAATTTTCAATTACAATTTTAATTACAACTGTGTTTCCAGGAGACCATGGCGGGTAGAGGTGCCTTGCTCCCTTCAGACAAGTAGAAGTAATCCCCTGGCTGCCACATACAATTAAGGTGGATGGGACTTTTTTTTTTACAGTCCCTGGAAAAAGCCAAAATCCTAGCCAATAAGATTAATACCACTCATAGAATAGTTTACAGTTAAGAGAGTACTAAATCTGTGTACAAAGGGCACAAATGCTTCCTGGACTGTTGGATTGCAGTCCTCATTTAAAATCAGTCTGATTGACCAGGTCCACAGGCACAGACAACCTGGCTAAACCTTGGAACCACAAGTAGGACTATGTGGCCTAGCTGCTGAATCTTGTGAAAAGTCAGGAGTAGAGAAGGAAAGGCATATATCAAGGGGAAAGACAAGTAATGGGCCAAGGCTGTGCTGTCCAGCTCACAACCAGCAATGTGCTCTGGCAAAATGTTCATCTCTGAGTGCAGATGCCACTCCTGTGAACATATCCATTTGTCTCAACATTGCACCCAGTGCACTATTGTTCAGTTCTGGATGAACTGGCAGTGGAGAGTGAGCCCTGTGAACAGTGAGCGGAGAGAACCCCTTGACCATGATGGCTGATATAGCTAACAACAGTGTTTGATTGAACCAGCATTCGATGTCATCTGAGAACTAGCAAGAAATAATTCAGGGCCAGATAGACCACCCTGAAAAACAGCTGGTTGATATGGTCTGAACTGTGTTCTGAGCCCAGGGGGACATGTCCTCAGTTTTGCTGTGGTACGACACCACCCCCAACCTGTGAAGAAGGTGTCTGTAGTGACTGAAGTGTCACACAGGTCCATGAACTTAACCAAGTCCTGTGGCTGGACGGTTTGAAATAGCCCCCTTAGGCCTAGAATTGACAGACCTGCTATTTTATGGGGTCTAAGTTCAACAATGCCCTATGCCCCAAGAAACAGGCAGGTGACTTTTAGGCATCGGAGAGTCTGTGACGTCTCTGTGCAAAAATACACTGCGCAGACCACATCTGGTGAAGCATATGGCCCCATATTCTCGTCCCACTGCGAGGACTGAGTTGTCAATCAGACTCCCTTACAAGGGAGTTAACATCTGCAGATTGGAGGGACTGTGACACTGACTGCAAGAATACAAGTCTTGTAGCATGTTAATCCATATTGTGAGGGAAAACAACCACATGTATTGAGAAAGTGGATGTTTTTATGAAGGTTATCCCCTTCCAAAATAATTTTGTGGGAGTACCACACCAACCATGCTAAGCCACACGCTCCACCAGCCACTAAGCAGAGAATGTAGAAAAAAAATGCTAAGGCTAGAACTGACTAAGTAGGTTAAAAGGGGTACATGCCGCTCACTGAATAGAATTAACATAATCAGTAATAAATAGCATGTAGTATGTTAAGGGAGTAAAACTCTGCTACATTATCAATGTTTGCTACAAGCTCTACAGCCAGTTAGTTGGCAGAAACCTTAATAAGGAGAAAAAGCAGAGGGTGGAATTGACTCAGCAGGAGAAAATAAGCACTAATTCTGCACTAATCCCGCTTAATAGTGAATAGAGTTAGGGGGTTAGTAATAAATAGCACATTGTGTACCAAGGGAACACCACTGTTCTATGGTATCAATGTTATCCAGCTAGTTGGCAGAAAATGTCAGAAAAAATGCAGTGGGAGATACTAGAACAGCAGGGAAAAATAGCATAGTGCATCTCTCACCACACAGAGAATACAAAATTCCTCAACGGAAACAAATCATTGGTACTGTGGATTAAAAACATTCACTTATATGGGACTCATAAAATAGAAAATCTGCATACAAGGAATGCTAGCTAAATCCGAGGCTATTAGTAGTAACAAGGGTTAGCATTACTAACTTAATAAATGCAGGGTTAATGCTAACAAGTGACTAGCTAAAGGCAGGACAGCAAGGCTAACTAGGGAAAAACAACTCAAGGGTAAATCCCTGCTATGGAACTCAGTAGCATTCTACAAGTAAAAGCATTTAAATTTTTTTGTAAATACTGGCCTTATTTTTTTTTTGTAAATACTTGGATGGGTTAAACGCAGACCACAAATTCCGAGTATGGGTCACCTTACTTAGCCACTTTCACTTTTCACTTACACATGTCACTATTTGAAACTATTGTAAGATCTTGGTATGTGTGCACACACACACAAATAGGTATCCAGGTGTTTCACACTGCCCCACCAAGGCATTTAAAAGGGGTGAACATTTATTTTCACGCAGACTGTAGTCATTAACCAAATTAACACATTTAGGTCCAGCAGTGTTGTTGGCAAAAGAAATAACCACAAGGCTGCAAGTGCAAATTTCTGTCAAACCTTAATTGAGATTAACTGATTGTGTGGCATGTATAAAGGAGGGAACAAACCTGTCTGAAGAACTCTTCCAACAGCGATGTGGTCCAGCGGTGATGCAAATCCCACTTTTTGGCAGGGTGGCTGATATCCGCCGTGTGCAGTAACAGTGATAAAGCCTTTGGTTTGTCAATCCTGCAGACCATAGCCAGAATGACTCCTCTCAACATTCTCTCAACATTCAGCTTGGATTGCTTTATTACAAGTAGTTCTGTGAAAAGGTAACACACTCACGCCTCTGGCTGCTGAAGGAAGTTCTTCATGGCTTTGATCTGTTGGAAGTGACAGGACATGTCTGTGGCCAAAACCATCTCAACGACTAATGTTCGGAACTCTCTAAAGGCAGAGAGACAGTGAAAAGAAGAGTGAAAGGGTAGCTTTTACACACACACACACACACACACACACACACACACACACACACACACATACATACATACATACATACATACATATATGGATTAACTCTCTTCTCTTACCTCCAGTCATCTTTTGATAAGTTATAGAGAATATTCATTTCATCGTCCTCCTGTAAGAGTCGATAAGCAGAACTCACGTGATGGTTCTCCTGCACTGCACGGTCATTGTACAATATTGCAGTGTCTGATCTAATGAAATACATAAAACATAATATGGGCTGGGCCATTTACATTTTGGGATTCATGAGTTCTTTCCACATGTAAAAATAATACTTGATACCTTGTTTGTATGTGGAAATTGTTAGTGGTCCCGGTGTGTTCATAATCGTGTATTGATGCTGCAAATATCATCGCGAAGATTTCTAACTCTGTCAGCCAGTGCTGCACGAAAAGAAAGAAGTCGTCAAGTCACATGTGATCATGAGGCTTTGACTTATAAGACTGCATTTTTGTATTTTACAGCTTACTTGAGTAAATTATGTAACCAAAACAGGAAAATCTGTTCCAGCAATAAACTGTCATCGCTATATGCTTCCTCTCGCTAAACTGACAGACCAATATTTCACTTAGTTCTAATTTATTAATTTTAAAACACAGATCTCCATAACTGGCCTTACTATTATAGGTTTCTTTTAAGTGAAGGGCAGTTTTCAGATATCAGACATTAAGCTTTAACATGAAATATATTAATGTTCAATATTTAAAAAATCTCTTATTTTAATGAAACTATGATTCAGCTATATAACATTAGGTGATGTAAGTTAAAATCCCAAGATCTATTGGTAATATAAGTGTGATAATTATCTGGCTAGCTAAATAAATCTTAGTGCCACTGGAACCGGTCGTGTATTATCATAAGCTGTGCTGAAAGTAGCTTCATATTAAAACCATTGCTAAGGAAAATGAGCAAACTTGGCTTTTTCATATGCTAACAGCTTAGTATGACAAAACAACACATTGCAGTTTAACACCCTGTCATGTAAAACCCTCATCCAGTAAATTTAACATACGCTGCTCCAGATCCACCATGACCCTGACTAAAGTGGCGAGTGAAGATGAATAAATAAATGGCCTTTCAGTTTTTTTAAATACTGTAAATAAAAAAAAAAAACTCTTGTGTTTTTAAAATTGGAATTTTGGATTGGAATTGGAATTGAAAAAAAAAAAGATTTTTTATTAAGCCAAAATTATTTCAAAATTAAAATATTTTCCCTTTGCTGCAAAGGTTTTACTACACAATAAATGTCTTTCTGATATAAACTCCCGGAACAATGAGTGATCATACTCAATGCTGTATTACTATCATTCTTCTGAATGCCAGTTTAATGGCAGCACACATCACCAAGAGGTTAATGAGCATAACTTTAACAGTGCCAGGCCTCATTCTGAGGAAGTCAGAGGAGATTAACTCCCAATCGATAGGCACCTGAGCACAACACTGTGGTGTGAGAAAAGTGTTCGTTCTACCTCGGATACCCTACTGAAGCTTGCTTCCATACCCCATATATTTTGCACTATTTAATGCATTTCACACTCATACATACATCCATACGCACAAACAGGCATGAAGAGTGAATGTGGTTATACAGGATGCAGGCTCTAAGCCCTCAGGTTTACGTACCACCATGCCTGTTTTGAGCAAAAAGTAATGTACAGTCTGAGTGACATCGGCTGCATGGACAAGGTTATGGTAGGGGTTTTTATGTTTACTGTAGCCCACTTCCAGAGCCTCTACAAATGACACCAGTGCAGAGATGGGGATCTGAGGAATTTAAAACACACAAAGCAAATTCTGTTTGTGAAAGAAGAACAGTTATAGCCACATTTTTACAGCAAATTGAAGACTGTGTTCACCTATCTAGCATATCCAACTGTGTGATTGACCTAATATACTGCAATGTAGTTACAAAATATGAATAAAAAAAAAAAAAAAAGTAAAAGACAATCGCTTCGATAGCTTACCTTGAAGCGGCTGATCAGGTCATATCTGGTGAGGAGCTCGTAAAATATAAATTTCAGTGCGTGATCTCCACTTGCATCATTCAGCGCAAACACATCAAATGACCATGTATCCACATGCTAAAAGAAACAGCACAATCGGTCTTCTTATTAGAATATAAAAAAATCAGTCCATTCTAGGAATAGTTAAATGCGAAATTTGATGTTGAATCAAATGACAAAAACACAAAATCTTCAAAATTAGTGGCCATGTCCTTTTTTTGTATATTTATGTGGGCCAATAGTTCTAAAATCTTACGCATCATGTATTACATGATGTGATTTTCAGAGCTCATTCACATATACAAGGTTCCAAAAACCTAATTTTGTATGGGTTATTAGCCAATCATCATTACAATAAAGATGAAGGCATGAGGCAGAGAGAATGAACATACTCAGTGAACCAGTGAACATTCTCTATAAAAGCCCTGTAGAAATTTGCTGGACGTATTAAATGGATTCCAATAATAAAACACAGCAACCGAACTACACCACACAACGCCTGTGGCTAATTTATTTAGCTAACTTCTTTCCCTTCCTCTCTGCTTTTTCTTCAGTCTGAAATAAAGTCCCATATAGATCTGACAGGGCTGCACAGCTCCCATCTGAAATATAACACATTAAAGATTTAAATTTCAAAATTGAGATGTTTTTCCTGTGCTCAGTCTCTGTCAGAGGCGAGAGGTTTGGAGGACCCTGGGGACCAGACCAACGGCAGCGCCATGTCTCTATTGCTGAAGCCCAGAGAACAAGCTCCATCAGTCAGACACCCCGAGCCAAGCATAACATCAGTGGCTAAGATGTCTTATCCAATCCAAACCAACACTTGTCAAATCCACTGACATGTTTTTACTAGCAAAGCCTGGGGAAGCTACACAAAGTAAATAACCCTGACAGATGCAGATAATGCTAAAAGATAATGCTAATGCTAATAGATATTGATGCAAGATGCAAGAGGATTCTACACTGCCTTTTCAGTGTTTATAGAGCAAGTGGAAATTGAAAATGAAGTCCATGGAGAATACACAATGTACACTTATTATATCTGTTATATCTGTATATTGTATCTGTATATATCAATCTATTTTACAGGCAAAACCTTTCAGACCTCTTGCTTGGCATGTAACTCAGATCAATTTTGCACTTTGCTTGATTAAACAGTTGTGTTTGCATTGCTGTGATTCTCTCCCAGGAGAGCAGCTACTTTCCACAGACTGCTACAGAGCACAGTGTTCACTGCAAAGCAGGTATACTATAAACCTTACTATAACATAAAATCATGGATTCGTAAACATAGATTCGGTGTGTATTAACCATATGTTATATATTTTAGCATATGCGTACTAATGTAGATTAAATTGGGCAATTTGTGTTCATGGACGTGGCTGACTTTGCTTGGTCTTTCGGGCCTAATTGGTTGGCCCATAGCTTGAACTAAATAGTACATTAAATTAAATAAAGTATCATTTAAGGTTTTTTAATGCAACAGTACAGGAAATTGTTTGCGAACCTGTATAATGTGAGACATTTTGTTTATCATAGAAATGTCTTCAAGAATCAAGGCATTGAGATATTTTTTGTCATATCGCCCACCCCTAGCTTGAACTCCTAATACCTTTAGTACTGCAATCACGCTGGGCGGATAGCTTAATCCCACCATGTTGGACGTCCGCCGGTACATCCTGTTAGAGGGAGATAACATAAACTAGTTAAATATAAGAGCAAATATAAATTCTCTACAAAAAATTACATAAAGATTTCATGTTTTTATCTGTATCAGGCATCCGATAACTTCAACGTAAATCATTCACTCCTGTTTCCTTTGTGATACTGAAGGTCTGCATTAAGTCTAACATACCAGTCTACCACATACCTCTCTACAAATATCCCAGCCTGCACAGCATGGACTATACTGCGGAAACGTGGCTTCTCCTCTGTACGCCTAAGCATCAACCCCATCTGTCTCGTAAAGGTGGAGGCCAGCCAATCCCGCACCTCTGAAGGCACTGAATCCGATTGTATATCACTGAGCTCATCTTCTGTGTCCACCAGTCGCCTGGAGGAGAGGAGAAATACATGCACACACACACATACATTTATGTCACTCATCATCTATGGCAGTTCAGAATAAGATAGCTCCAAGCATTAGAAATCAGACATGTGGATAAGGGTATAAGGAAACAACAAGAGACCTCTGGTCAGATTAGGACACTGAACACATGCAATCATTCACTTGTCACTCCTCCACCTTATAGAATTAAGGCTTGGAGCATGTCTGTGCAATGATCTTGTTTACAGCAGTTAATAACATTTATATTTGGCCTCAGGCTTCTGGCAGTCTGAGTAAATCTGAGTTTCCACAAACAGCAAACATAGGAAGAAAGTGCTACTGGGAGACTGAGTGAAAAGAGTGTTCATTACAGATCTGGTTCACATTTGCGATATTTAGTAATGAATGGATACATGTGTCAGTGGTGTTCATATTACCGCGTCTCCTCGATGTACACTGACTCCAGTACAGAAGCTGCATACTCCAGGTTCTTCTTTAAGTCAACAACAGAGGCCTCACCCCGCTCCAGCTGTTTCACCAGACATCGTAATCTGCACATACACACAACAAACACAACAACTTTAATTAAATAAATAAATAAAGCTATTTATTGAACCAGTAGGAAGCCTGCTTCATAAATGGCATTGTGTTTTCAAACAAAACATTAATAAGACAGTCAGAGAATTTGAATTTATTTCACACACATAGCAGGTTTTTTGTAGGGCCTTTAGGTCATAAGGACTAATTCCATGGGCTGCGTCACCTCCTGTATATGTCTGTACCATATGAATTCATTTTATATTCAGCTCTACATGACCAACGAATACTACCAAGTCCAACAAACAATTCCTCTCCTCTCTCATAGCCTACATTATGTTGATTGCCAGACACCACTTGCTCTCACATTGACGCAGTGGCTGAATGCCTAAATCATAGTGTGTCTTATCCAGTGATGTCTGCACCACTTCATACTTGTTTCAGTCCAGTAGATAAACATAACACAGCTGCCACAGCTATGGCTGGATAAATGGCTTGTGTCTGGTGGCGGCTGAAGTGGGTGTTATTCTTCTATCACCATGTTTGTGATTGAGCTTTTGTTTATGGGTTGTACTCAGCCACTCAGAGTACCTCTTTACTGACGCCGAGACCCTTGTGATGATAGGTGGATGTGCCTGTGTGTGGTACACACGGTTTGACCCAATTCCTGTCCATCAGCATTAAAGGGGATGGACTGTGCTCTTCAGATTAAAGTATTTTAACCCCTTCACAACCAATAGGAAACTGGGAGGTGGAAAGAGAGGAGATCATCTCAAATGCTAGGGCACAGATATATTTAATAAGGGCTTTCAAAATGAAAAAAAAAAAGTTAAGTAAAATATTAACAAATAAGGCATTATTATTATTATTATTATTATTATTATTATTATTATTATTATGAGGAGGAGGAGCATGACAGTGCCCTTGCAGTACTCCAGTTTCTTCGGTACTTCCCACCTTCCATGAAACGTGTCAGTAGGTGGACTGGCTACATTAAACTGCTCCTAGTTCTGAATGAGTGTATATATATATGTGTGTGTGTGTGTGTGTGTGTGTGTGTGTGTGAGAGAGAGAGAGAGATGCACTGCAATGGGCTGGTGGCTTATCCACACTGCCTTATCCCTAGTGTTCCCAGGATACAGAGTAAAGTGGTTTCTGAATGCATAAATGAATGAATGATTGTCCAGTGGCATCAGTTTGTTTCTTTTACACTACTTATTTTAGGGCTGACTGATAATGCATTTCTGAGTCATGCACATCTGTTCTGTGTTCCACCTGGCTCACACAGCTGCTGTGTTGATATGTATTGGGTGCTCATGCTTTCCTGAATAGCAGAAGGTCAGAAGCAGGTTTGAAGATGCAGCATTTGGACAATGTTATCAAAATCAGTGAGGTGATGAGAGGAGGGGTGGGTGGGTGAGGGTGTGGGTCCCTTACACAGATAAAGAAGCAATCAATGCCGCACATCAATGTCATCCCATTAGAGGATTAATACTTCTCAGAACCTGGTTGAAGCAGGAATGATAAGAAAGAATTCCTCTAGGAACGTGCAGGCTCCACATAATGTATGACCTTACTTATTTAGCAAGAGGAAGGCTATATTAGTCATGCGAACAGCTCTTGACCTTTTCTGCTGCTAGACTGTGTTTAGACAGATATTGTTGAAGATTGTTTATTCAGAATACAGCAGACAAAAGTCCTTCTATACTTCAGCTTTTACACTTGTATGGAAAAGATGTGTGGGTTTTAAAAACCATCAGAAAATTCTGGGTATTGGGAATTGCTAATTGAGCATTCAATTACATCATTGTGTGAGAGAGTGTGTGTCTTTTCTCAGTATTGATCTTCTAATGAAAGTTTTTCAGTAAGAGTGTGAGGGCTCTTGTCTTTGAGTATGCAATATTCAGTGTGTGAAGTCTTGTTGTTAGTGCTAAGCACAATGAAATTTACCAGCAACATTTTTTTATGGAAATATTATACAAATCTTCAGGTTATTGCTGGATCTCAAAGAATTAATAGCACTGAATGTCTACTCTTGGTTTGAGCCGTGGGTTTCACCTGTAAAGACTGCATTTGTTATTAAAAAGAATAGACCAACATGAAGACCAGAGAGCTGTCTTTGGGAGAAAAGCAAGCCATTTTGAATCAGAGAAAAGAGGGAAAATCAATCTGAGCAATTGCACATGCATTAGGCTTGGCCAGTATAACAATTTGTAATGTCCTGAAAAAGAAAGGAACCACTTTTATACTAACAACCAAACATGGAACAGGTCAGCCAAGAAAAACATTGTGAGAGCTGTGAAGAAAACCCCAAAAACAAAAATCAGTTACATCAGCAACAACCTCCACAGGGTATTGTGAAGATACCACAATCCACCACTGAGAGCAGAAATGTAGCGGCCATACCACAAGATGCAAACCACTTATCAGCAGTAAGACTCAGAAGGCCATTTGGGAATTGGCAAAGAAATACAGAGATGAGCTACAGAAGTTCTGGAATCAAGATTAACCTCTACCAAAGTGATGGAAAGACAAAAGTGTGGAGAAAGAAAGGATCTGCTCATGATCCAAAACATACAAGCTCATTGGTCAAGCATGGTGGAGGTAGTGTCATGGCTTGGGGTTGCATGGCTACTTCTGGAACAGGTTCACTAATCTTTACTGATGCTGTAACTCATGATGGTAGCAGCACAATGAATTCAGAAGTCTACAAAAGCATTATGTCTACCAATTTACAAAAAATGCATCCAGTCTTCTTCCAGAGGAACTTCATCTTGCAGCAAGACAATGACACAAAACACACAATCAACGCAACAAAGGACAAAGATTTTAGACTGGCCAAGTCAACCACCAACTTCAAGCCTGGAAATGTCACAAATGGAGGATGCAACAGTTGTCAGTGGGTCGCCAGCTTGCAAGCAAGGAATAGGCAAACAAATATTAAATGTTATTTACTTTCACTTACTGTAAGACTATATGTTCTTATAATTTTGCACTCCTAAAAATTGGGTTGTATTTCACCAAAGGTCATATCAGGAAATGAATGCGAAATAATGATAAAATTATGTCATCATCCTCAAAGACCACTTTATTTATTTATTTATTTATTTGTTTGTTTGTTTGTTTGTGTATATATTTTAGCAGACAGTACTGCATTTATGGGTATATAGGAAGTCCAAGAGCTGCCGTGTATGCTATGCACACAGCATCTATGGGAGACCACAGGATTCACGTCTCCCTCTCATCTATTTAATGCTTCTAGGTACCTTTTAATCCATCTTTTCATGCCCACAACACCAGCTTCTGCTTTCCTCCCTATCTCCCATCACACTCTCCCACTCTTTAGTAATTTCATTGAAATCTCTCATTCCTGCCTACCTCCTCTTTTCATTCGCCAATCAGTGCAATCAGACATTCCTCTTATTTATTGACTACTATCCAAGGTCATTGGGCATAGAGTGGGAGTGCTCTGTATTATGATGGTTGAGCAGCAGAAGTGTACTGGGGACTATGAAGCTGTGTTCAAGCACTCAGGCCTTCGCCAGTGGACTCTCACCTTGTGAAACACACCACACACTGCCTTTATGTTCCAGTACCATTGTAGCTGCCACAGTGACACGTGAGGTAGGCTGCATAAGACTCTCACATCCTGGGACATATGTGCGGACCATGGGAGAGGAGCAAAACACCTTCCTGCCTCGCTGAAGGGGGTCAGGAACATAAGCATGCTGGGAGCCAGGTTCCAAACATATGGACTTAAATCTCTAGCCGGATGTTGCTAAATTAGAAAGAATGACTAGAAGTGATTACTGTAGTCTTGAACTCACCGACAGAACCTTTTTTTAAAACATGGATTTAAGTTTAAAAAATCTGTCATTACAAAACTAGATCTCTTAGAGCTCTTCCCCTTTTCCCTAATAGGTGATCCTCTGAGGGATATGTAGTTTCATCAGATGGCATGGAATGAATTAGGGGGATGGAGAAGCCCTGTTAATGTTCTCTTATAACATGCAGTGCAGACAACAAACAGCTCTAAAAAATTACAGTTGAATCCTTTAATTCTATGTGTCTGGAAAAATGTCAGTCACCAAACCCAGATATTGGGAAGCATTTTTTAGTGACAATACAGTACATGGTTACATATTTAGGACATGTTTTATTTGATTTCAGACCTCCCACACTGAAAGGATCATGAGCTTCAAACCGCATCTGTCACAAGTGGTTTTGAACCACTTACCAGCAAGATGATGATATATAACACAAGATACAGAAGGCATTTGCTTGGCGGTCTATGGAGCACAGCATCAAAGAACAGCCATTAATGTAATCCACATGTTGGATTTGTACAAACTTATTGGGTCTAAACCTGTCCATGTAGCAGGCACTGCATGTAAAAGCTCTCGAAACCCTTTAATCAGGCTCCTGAGAGCCGGCGCAAGTGCCGCAATAATCCCCTTTAACCCCAACCTGATTGGATTCTGCCAGAAGTATTCATGTGCAAATAAAGACAGGAACAGACATCAATGACTTACAAAATCTTCTAATACCACCATAACACAGGTCAGAGTGCGAGCAAAATCTAACCTTTGATATAGGTTTGTCAAGAAGTTATAGGTTGTTCAACTGAATGCTCATAGCATGTCCACTGATAAGTGCTTGTTTATTGGTAATGTATTAAGCACTATATGGAAAAGTCATCTTCTTTTATTGTTCTGTGTACCTTGTCAAACTACGTGTAAATGATATGCATCCAAAATAATATTATATAACTTCTTGTCATTATTTTTTACTACTGCAAGTTAATATTGCAAAATTAGTATATACACAAACATCGGCAGCACGCTTAGAAAGACACTTACTGATAGGAATGAGGCACTGTTTTCTAATGAAACAATTTGGAGCTTGATTTCAAGCAGAGACATTATCAGTGGAGCTGCTGTTTAAACAACATTAATGTTGAGTGAACAGAGCAAGCAGAGAGCAGAGGAGGAACCTCCATCCTTCTCCACTCTCATCTATAGCCTATGCTGCCTGGTTCATTTAAGCACTCAATTAGTGAGATAACACGTTGATGGATGGATTGGTTGGGGAGCAGAGGAAAAGAAAGGCTTGATGAAAGCCAGAGTAAGACTGAGAGAAGAGAAGCAAAGAGAGAAGACGAGGAGGTAGAAGAGAACGTGCAACATGTGATCTAGAGCTTCTGCCTATTTGCAGAGTTAGTCTCTTGTTAATGTAATCATGCTAAAACCTGTTCATGGCAATAATAATAATAATAATAATAATAATAATAATGATAATAATAATAATGATAATAAAATATGGAGATTTTACATGGACTTATAATCATATATGACTCAAAACATACAGATGTATATTGTAGGAAGATTTCAAACTGAGTGATTAATGGTTATTTCCTTTTTCTACATCCATTCCCAGTGTTGTAGGTCATTCCTTTATCACATATTAGCACTATCGATCTAGGTGTTTTTGCGCGCACACACACACACACACACACACACACACACACACACACACACACACACAGAGAGAGACATAAATATATAGAGCACTTTTGACAAAGTGACAAGACCTGCACCTTTTTAAGTGTCCAGCAACCAGAAGCTCTTACTTCATGCCAGGACATAATGGAGGTGTGATTCGAATCGAACACCACGATCCATTTCCTTAGCCATTACCTTAACTATAACCATTACGCTGTATGACTTATTATTAATACCCAGCCTTAACTAGAGGCTTATGCCAGAGTCCTATACTACAGTGTACTAATCCACTCAAAAATCCACTCAGGAATCAAAAACTGCACACACACACACACACACACATACACACACACACACACACACACACACACACACACACACACACACACACACACACACACACACACACACACATTAATAAAGCATTAATTTGTTCTAGCCACATTAATTAAATCATTGTGACTTTCGAACTTCATATTCTGCCACCTGTATTGTACTATAGAAAGCATATATATATATGGGATATGAATTATTACACAATGTCAGCATATGTTAATCCGAAAGCTGAATATATCAGCGTGTGCAATAAAGTGTGGGTTCATCAGTGTCAGAACTGTGCTTGTCAATGTGTAAATGCCACTGCTGAATGTCAGTTATTGTTCAGAATATCGGTGAGTCGTCTGTTTTTGGACAGTTGGATGAACTGAACGGTAGGATGAGTGAGAGGGTTTGTGCAAGATAAGGGAAAGGTAGATGTAAGGGAAAATATGGCTATTTAAAATATTATTTTAGTTCTGTCATTCAGTCACTATTTAGATGTATTGAGTAAATTCAATTGTTATTACCATAGAGGAAGAGTCAGCAAAGGCTGTCAATGACAGTGTTGGAAACCAGAGATCTGAAGGTAACTTACTGCAATTATTATATGAAAAGGTTAATAATTCGAAGGCAGCACTGTGCTGCAGTGGGTAGCGTTGCTGTTTCACAGCTCTCAGGTCTATTCTGACCTTGGGTTGACCTCTGTGTATGTTCTCCCCATGTCTGCGTGGGTTTCCCCCGGGATCTCCGGTTTCCTTCCTCCTCCCAAACATGCCAAGCTGCACTGGCTAAGAAAGATTGCCCCTAGGTGTGAATTAGTGTGTGAATGTGTGTGCATACATGGTGCCTTGTAGTGGACTGCATCCCATCCAAGGTATATTCCTGCTTCATGTCAGAGTTCCAGTGATAGGCTCCGGATCCACCACATCCCTAACTAGGATGAAGCAGTTACTGAAAGTCAGTGAGGGCTATTAGTGAGTGAGGGCTATTAGCTTGTTGCCTGATGCTTAGAGATTATTTTATTCTAGGTTTATTCTACGAATTGGCCTACAACATACTTTTCATAAACTAGTATTAATGCTTACTTTCATGTTTCAATGTGATTCATGCACACACTGTCAGTATCATGCATAGTCATAGCTAATCATGAATAAATAGACGCTGCGTGTTAATGTTAGTGGATACGGCCTTGAATTGACCAACAAGCTTTGTATGTGGCCACTCACTCGCTTGTGCTCGCATGGAAGTAAAGACCTCCTGCTCGTGAAGTTTTTTTATTATTTTTTTATTTTTGTGTTCTGTCCAATTCCAGTCCATCTAGTCTCAACCAGATACCCTGTGACCCTTTCTGGCAAGCTTAAAAAAAGAATAGTACATCTCCCATTATTATTTGTTTTCCTATCTCTTTAAAACACACGGTCTGTTCATTTCGAATAATGTTTATTCACTTTCGGTTACATCCCTAGAGCACAGGGACAGTGAGGTGAGAGCAAGTGCAGGTGGTTTACTGCAGGAGGAGAAAAGAAAAGTAGATCTGGTTTTTATAAGTTAAAACCCCATTTTCATCTATTATTAGTTATGTTAATCATTTTCAGTGGACGTCTCATAAAGGTATTTTAAGGCAGTGTTATTAAAATAGCAAGACTGGTTGAGAGTAAATTGTGCCTTAAATAATTAAATAGCAAATTCCTGCCATTATAGCTGCTACTACTGTTTGACATCTACCCAGATTATCAGTGGAATTCTTTGGGCTTATCAACATTGTACAGATCACACAATGATTTTATTTGGTATATTTCCTCACCTCCACCTGAAGTGAATTTCTGGCTACGACACCGCACAACACCACAAAGTTAGTGTTTTGAGCTTTATATGTGACAAATCCTGTGGGATTCCACACTCCTAAATTATCAAACAGAATACGTATAGTCTCAGGATGAAAATGGCAATGTACTAGGGTGCTGATAAGGTCAGTTATTATAAAAAAAAGGTCCCAGGGCTGTATCAGTTTAAACCAGAAAACACATATATAAAGAATTTTGATTGAAGAAGTAAAGCTACATGGGAACAGGAAACTTAAGCAGCCAGTGAAGAAGCAGAAGCAGAAGCAGAACAGACCAGGGCAGAGAAATTGGAGTGTCAATGCAGAAAATGTCCTCTCATAACTCCATGACTGCGATATGCATCACTATGAAGATTTTGAATCCCACATCAAACCAAACTAACTTGACTAACAGCTGATAATTTTGGCTTTTCCCATGAACAACTTCTAGATTCTAGACCCTTCCACCATAGCTTGCTTTGCTCCATTTGCCAGACAATTCTCCTTCTCTTTTACGTTTTCAGTGCAGCACAATTCACCACCATTTTAAATAATTAATCTGATTTCATGCAGCTCCACTGAAGAACTCTAGTAGCCTTAAATTTCATAGGCAAATTTGCACAGTGCAACAAAACCCTGACTATCGTAACTGGGGAAAATACATGCATTGCATTGCAAGAAAATATATTACTCAAGGAAAATAAGCATGTGTTATTTCACTGGTAGTTTGTATAACAAAAGAAAAATGTGTATCAACTGTCTTGAAACTTGCTTATTATCACAAATATATCAGTAATTTTCACTAGAATCGACCATCATTTATTAAAATACTAACATTATTTATGTCACGATCACCAGCTGGAGTGCCCACAAACTCCACTAGAGGGCACTCCAGCTGGGACTCTTGTTATTGTTCTGGGACTCCACTTCCCATGTGTTCCTTGCCCCTCATGTGATCTGGTCATG
>CM074945.1:14605305-14620149 GCA_037577455.1 Pangasius macronema
CTTAATTAGAGAAATGTCAAACAGCAAAGGAACCCTGTATACTGTGTACAGCCAAAATGTGATGTAGCTTCCTGTGGGCTGTAAGAACGTTTCTTACACTGGTTATTATTATGATTCAACCATATTTCCAAGAAGATTTAACTGAATATAATGTATTTTTTTTACATTGATAGCTTGATAAAGCTGGTGAAATGTAGTCCATCAGTCTCTCTCGCTGTTTCTGAAATAACGGCAATGGTCAATAAATAAATAAATAAATAAATAAATAAAATCTATTTGGCTGTGTTTTGTCAGACATGCTTTAGTTATCTTGTGCATGCTCCGGTCCAGATCTGGACCAGAATGCAATATAATCTGAATCATTAACCAAATCTCCCTATCTGCTATATAGATTATTTTTAAATTAAGACAGTATAAAATTGCAGTACATAAATTAATTCATCTTCAGTAACCACTTTCTCATGGTTAGAGTTGCAGTGAAGACTGTTCTGGATACACTGGGAAGAAGGCAGGGATAAACCCTTGATGGAGCACCAGTCCAAAGCAGGGTACCATCTATACACATATTCATACATCATTCATGATTTACATTAAATTTTGGGAGGTAACAAAAATTTTAGGGAAACAGGAGAACCTGGAGGAAACAGGAGAACCTGGAGGAAACAGGAGAACCCGGAGGAAACCCACATGATATGGAGAACACAGACTGAATGGTGTAATGGTGCAAATAGTAATCAAACAGGGGACACTGGAGCTGTGAGGTAGCAATGCTAGGCACGGTGCCATCCTTGCTCTATATAACGAAAAGAAAAGTTAATAAAATGTGTTCATTCTCCTTGAAAAACCCACAAAACATATTTGATGAATGAAATCATATTAACACGAAGCGTCACAATGATATATGCTACCCATAGAACAGACTACAAATTTAAACCAGCTAAATATCATTATTTCATATACAAGCAGAATAATGGCTAAAACGATGATATAGCGAGGATGAGCAATGTACGATTAACTTTTTGATTGCTGCTTTTCCTATGGATTACTGTGTTTTCATATACATGATTCAAGATATTTTGGAACTTATCTTTGCTCATTTGTCCTACCTTTCTGTGTACCTGTAACTCTGTGAAAATTTAGGATCTGTAAGATTAATATTTTAGCACCCCTGCTGTACATTTTAGTGGCTTATAAACTGATAAATTATAACTACAAAACTTAGCAAAGGTATGCAATCTTAGAAGCCGTGCATGAGCATCAAAATCCATAACATGTTTTTACTTGTCTCAAATTTTAATTGTGTACATATTTTATGGTTAAAATCTAAGAAATTCTGTCAAGTTAGCTAATTAGGCAAGCTGGCTGTCAGCTAATCCTGAAGACTGCAGTGGACTGAAGTTGCCACGGCAATAAAACAGTTGGGTACACAATAACTTAAGTATGTCACAAAATTTAAAAATACTCTCTCTCTCTCTCTCTCTCTCTCTCTCTCTCTCTCACACACACACACACACACACACACACACTGCTTCATTCAATCCATCTTTTCCAAAATGAGCTACTGGCTGCTAGCTACTCATGCTCTCACTAATCAACTGGCTTATCTAACACTACCAATGGTTTTGACCAGCTTACGCTGAAATGATGGTATGAATATGACCCAAAGCATTTCAGCCCTTTGTACTTGGCATACTAAAGTTGGAGAGTGTCACTCAAATATGCTCAAGCTTCACTGCCCATATAAAGTCTCCATACTATGAGCAAAATCAACCACCAGTGAAGAGCAAAGCATCTTCAAAAAGCTAAAATACTTTTAGCTTTCACTTGTAGTAGATTTCCCAAAATAGGGTCTTTACTTTACAGAAGTATGACTATTGGGTATACAGATCAGACTGCAATGCATATAGACAAAGCTGTGTACACTTTTTCCATAATTTAATACAATACTCCACAATATTCCACTGTACAAAGGATAAACACTGCAAAGAAACCCTGTGTATTGCCTAACAAGCTTAAGAATGCAAATCTCAATGGAGAACAAAAGTTGCATTAGCTTCCTGTGAGCAATGTTCTAGTTACTGGCTTTGGGGCCTGAATGCTGTCACAAATAAAATATTTTCACATTGCCCCTGCTGCGCTCCCACGACCTGGGCCCTTGATGTGCTGTATTGTGTATGATCAGTCAGCTGTGGCCAAATCCAGCCCAGCTGGGATAGTTCTACCGAGCTGCTGCTCTTTCCACTGCCAAAAGCTCCTACCTCCCCCAGAAAACATGCTGCTGTTTCTCCACCAATATTTGGAACTGAGAGAAGTTTGTATTTCCTCCAGATATGTGCATCGTGAAACAAAGGTCATGGACGGTATTACATTCAAGCAATGACAAGAAGCCATACAGTTTGGGGAGACAGAGGGAGAGAGATCCACAGAGATGGGCTATAAATTAATGTTTAGAGATACAACAGCCAAAAAAGGTTTCCATTACCTTGCAAAAACATTAGCATCACATAAACAACTTCAATCTTTGAATAAATTAGAGTATTATTGGTATATGCAAACCACATTCTTTCCCAAAAGTCCTTTATATGAAGTCAAAATAAGCCAGGACTATATTCACCAAAAATGAGTTTTCAGTTCCAAATTCTGATCTACAGTATCATGTTTCATGTGAAGCCTCCTGCAGGACTGATAGACTGAGCGATAAGCTGTTCTGTTCTTCTCTGACCTCATGTGTTGTTATTTCAAGGTCCATACTCTGAGATATGCTTAAGAAGAAGAAGAAGAAGCCTTTAGGTGCAAACTTAATGGGAAATCATTAAGCTATTTAAAGTCTATTAAAAGCTATTAAACGCTATTTTTATTACACTGCAAATAAGAAACACGGTCATATAGCATGTATTTTATATTTCACATACCAAAGCAAAGTTCAAATTTTGTATGCTGTGTTATAAGGCAGATAAGGGCTAGCCGCACATACATATTATACAATATATGCGTATTTTATGTATATATTGTGAGGCACTTGCATTGTATGTTATCTATGTCAACCACAAATATCACCTCTTGGATCACCTTGAGTGTGTCCTTTGACATTATGACATTCTTTTGTCCAATCTATGTATTGGACAGGCGGCCATGTAAGCAGAAACCTTAACGAATAGAAAGCTTAGTCTTCTTGTGGTCAATGTGTAAAAAACACCTAGGGAGGGTGAGGAGTCCTGGGCTAATCTGAGGGTGCTCCCTGCACTATGAGATAAACTGAAAAGTCATTGATGCTTTCCCTGTCTCTGCAGTCAAAGAAGGAGAGGAGAGGAAGAGATCGGAAAGGATTGTCTTCACAAGCACCACGATTTTTAATTCCCAATCGCCCCAAGGCAATTACTATATGGGTTGCATGCAGAGCATCTGATCAACTATGAAGAGTGGTGAAACGGATTAGAGGCATCCATTTAGGGTGTATGAGGAAGTGGAAGAAACAATGCATGAATGACAATGTCAGTGATAGAAACTCTACTTTTGCTGCTTTAAATGCCTTTGCATTCATCTCACCCAAAACAGAACCATGGGTGCACTAGGGAGAAAAAAGTCAAGTTGTGAGGTTAAAATCTCTGAGTAAATACATCAGGTTTGCCTCAGTAATTATCTCATTTAATTATCACATGTGTACTCTGTGATTCACTGGGTGTGAAGTAATCAATTAAGAAGTGAAAATCAGTCAGTGGAGAGGCAAGACAAGGCAAGATGTCTCAACTCTACTCATTTTGAAAGCACAGAAAATAGCACTTATAAAACACCATACAAGGTGCTAGGTCAGAGACTAACTCATGTAATGCAATGTCACGGTCTAAAGGTAAGACACTGCAATCCACTCAGATGTGTCAAAGGAATTTGCTCTTTGTGAGCAGTCGCTAAATATTTATCTCCCCTACTTTGAGAACCGCCATTGCAAATTGGTGGAATACATATTCACCATTCGGTTAGTTCTGGATTAGGAGAACCAGAAATGCGGAGCCAAAAGGTTAAAAAGAAAGGCGGGAAAAATATAATTAAAAGCTGACAAGGGCATGTAAACAAAACCCATCTGGAGGGCATTCTGTTTGAGCATCACATTTATTACACCATGTGTGAAAAACAGATTGAGCTGACGACAGGGTTCGAGGGTCTGCTATGGCTGTGTGAATACGAGCTGCCTCCAACTGGGCAGCCAGCCCTAATTAGATTATCAGAAAAGGCCACACTGATGGCCATTAAATCCACCATGCACTCTGCGAGACGTTTCTCAATAGCTTGAAAATGAGTTTGGGTCAAGAGACAAGTAGTGAAAAACATCCGTGCTAGAGAGCTGAGATGAAACCCTGATCATGACTGGTTCAATTAAAAACTGTACAACGCCAATTAAAATATTTCATCTCTGGGAGCCAGAAAAGTGTCTTGAACATAAAGAGGTTGTTAGATGTGAATTGATCAAGAATTCCAGGCCCCAGCAGTAAAGGAACAATGTGAAATGGCGACACTGTGTGTCAACTATTTAAAGACTCAAATTAGTACTTGATAAGATGAGGAATGAGATGTAATATATTAATTATGCAGTAGGGATCTGTGATGTCCCTGCAACAGAGCTTCATCAAAGCCTACAACAAGGTTTAGAATGAAGCACTAATGACTCTGGATTAAATCTAGAGGTACTTGACACAGTGGAAGAAGTCAAGAAGTTCTTCAGGGACTCCAACTTGAAGTACTACAGAACACACAATACTATGTGATGTCAAACCACTTAATATAATAAATTGGTTCAGTTACTATTTGGTTAGTAGAGAACATGGATTCAAAAGGCAGTTAAAATGCAAGTGTATTCACTGTTCTGGTCAAAAGCTCTCAAAATTTCTTAAGAAAGCTCAACAGAAAAAGTAGCAGCCAGACAACAATGTGACTGGAACATGAAAACAGAGACCTATAAGATCATATTAGCAAGGTGGATATGAGAAGGTTCATCAATCAGTTATTATGAATCTGTCTCCTCCTAAAGAAATGCCAAAGAATGGGTGAAAAGCCAGAGGGAGAGGAACAAGTACTGTTTCTACTACAGTTTTTTTTTTTTTTTTAAACAGGTTTCATAAATGACCAGAATAGGCTGTGTCTGTGCCTAGAATAATGCAATGATTGCAATGATTCAGAGAGCTGTGTGTCACTAAGGATGTCATTAAGAAGGACGTGTTATTCCTGAACACATGATTCATGCATTCATATATTATTAAAGTGCAGCAACCAGAAAAGTGCAGATACTTAACATTCTGGAGAGTTTTCTGTGATTATTTCCTTTACTTGTTTAGGTCAAGTATGGGACTACAGACTGCAGCATGCTTCAAAAATCTAATGAAGCATCTATTGATGAAAAAGGAAAATGAGACCTAAGTAAATTTATTTGCCCATCTGAGAACTTGATTACTTTAGTTGCAATAGGAGCCTGACAGCTCTGCTCTGCACTTTAGCTACAGACGTCGTGATTCCATCTCCCATATGATTGGGATTTAAATGAATCTGTCTCTCCGTCTCTGAGCATCCTCACCTTCTCAAGCCATACTGATTGCACATAAACCTGGGACCAAAATGTAATATTCATCTGACAGTATGAGTCATCATACAGTAGATGACTGCTGTAGTTCATGGAACATCTCATTTGGATCTCTGTAACTGCATTAGAGTGACCTAGCCTAGAGTTGCACAGTGAACACTGGTCAACACTATTAGCTCAGGGGGCAAGAGATCAATGGCTTTGTGAGTATGTGAATCTGACGAGAAGAGAGGTCGGGTTGGGATTTGGACAGGGGGGGGCATTATCTGAGTGTGAACACAACAGAAAGCCAAACAAACCTGGCTGATAGTGATAATTATGTGCAATAAAACAACCCTTCTGAGACCAAAGTCACACACAAACACACCCTGGAGGTGATAGAGTGTTTCATCTGACTTATTCTCTTGGTATAATGCTGTTCTGTGTGTTGCTCTTCTATGTGCACATGTGGGAAAAAAGAAATTATTAAGAAACTATTAGGTTTTTGGTTGATTTTCTAAATAGAATTATTTCTATTTTGCTACTTTTCAGTTGTTATGTGTACAGTTCTGTTTAGCCGATGCTTTGCCCTTAAATCTGATGCCTACAGTTATCAGCATCTGCACAGCTATTGGTCCACACTCATACACACCGACAGACGCCCTCACATTCTTCTTACACACCCTGCCAAGCTCATCAAACACTTATCAATGGACGCACATACACACCCGTAAAAGCATGACACATGAAGAAGGCCTGGAGATACAGGAGCTATTGCTGGCTGTTTATGTCTACATGTCAGCTCGCAGGCTGGATTGCATTCAGCTTGGGCCAGAACACTTCCCTGGTTTTGTTTCTGGGTAATGTCAGGAGAGGATTTTTGTTTATCTCAGTTTATGTCTTTGTATGTGCTAGTGTGTTTTATTTGTTAGAAGAATGACAGGCCTACACCAAGGTCAGAGATGACACAGCAGTGATAGCAACTAGGCTAATAATCGTGCTGGTACCCATTAGCCCCTCACCCCCCCCAACTGTCTGACCTAACATTATGCTCAAAGACACACACATGCTCACAAATCACACACACACATCACAGTACACAAATGTACACAGGCACAAGTATGAGCATACATGCACAAGCAAATATATTTGTGTACATCAACATACATAAGTGACCTAATTAACCCCTGAGGTTTATACTGAACTCAGAGACAGTTTATTCAAACATGAATTATAAACCAAATACACAATTAAGAAGGCATCCAAAAAGTCTCTTTTTTCCCAGACATTGTGGTTAAATAACATAGAGTAGGTTATAGCATGGTATATACATACTTGGTATTTGAATGTAATACAAATACAGGAGTATTGATATGTTGGGAAGAACTGTATTTACTAAGTGTGAGTGACTTGTTTTTATTGATTTATTGATTGATTTATTTTTTTACAGAAGGCAGGTTATACAGTGATCCCACTATCACTGCATCCTATGTGGCTTAGATCTTACCTCTGTGACGTCTTCTTATATTTTCTCCTGAAAAATATGAGAAAAGCAACATAAAACAACCTTTATTTCACTTTGCTGTATGAGCTGATAATCTGCACTGTGGTCACAGGATTTTACAGGATTTTACTGATCATGCAAGTTGTACTGCTGGTTCCTCACCTAACATCCTAATTAGTCCACACAAAGTCGCCTTCCATAAAAACCCTGAATCAACAGTCTTAGTGACAACAGACTGAGATAACAGTTTTGCTACTTATCAATATCAAGTTTTATATATCTTAGTCCTGATGTTTGTGGCTGACTGAGTACCTTCAGTAAGAAACACACACAGATTTATAAAAGTACTGCAAAATGGTTCCCTTATAGCATACTACGCCAATTCCAGCAATTCCAGTCTAAGAGGGCCAAAGGTCTGCTGAGTTTGGTGATTTCCCTGCCCTAACACACCTATTAAAAAACTTGTCATTAACGGCGGTGGTTGAATCAGATGTCTTTGAGCAAGAGAATCACTAAACTAGACTCCAGCCCTCCAAGACTGGACCTGGACCACTGAAGTGATGAGTCCCTCTATCCTGCATCTGCTTACATACGGTACACTGAATAACCTACAGTGGCATGCAAAGGTTTGGGCATCTCATCACAATTTCTGTTACTGTGAATAGCTAAGCGAGTAAAAGATGACCTTAAAAGATTTTTAAGCAAGATTACTTTTATATTTCCATCTTTTACAGTTTAAAAATAACAAAAAAAAGAAAAGGGCCTGAAGCAAAAGTTGCATGGGCAATACTTAGTAACACTCCCTTTTTGGCAAGTATCACAGCTTGTACGTGCTTTTTGTAGCCAACCAAAAGTCTTTCAATTCTTGTTTGGGGGATTTGCACCCATTCTTCCTTTGTAAAAGTCTTCTAGTTCTGTGAGATTCTTTGGCTGCACTGCTCTTTGGATTTCTATCCACAGATTTCTCGATGATGTTTAGGGGGACTGTGAGGGCCATGCCAAAACCTTCAGCTTGCGCTTCTTGAGGTAGTCCATTGTGGATTTTGAGGTGTGTTTAGTATCATGATCCTGTTTTTTACAGATGGTGTGATGTTTGCTTCCAGAATTTGCTGGTATTTAATTGAATCCGTTTTTACCTCTACCAGTGAAATGGTCCCTGTGCCACTGGCTGCAACACAAGCCCAATCATGATCAGTCCACCTCCGTGCTTCACAGTTGGAGACGTGTTCTTTTCATGAAATTCTGTGCCCTTTTTTTCTCCAAACATACCTTTGCTCACTGCGGCCAGAAAGTTCTATTTTAACTCCATCAGCCCACAGGCCTTGTTTCCAAAATGCATCAGGCATGTTTAGATGTTCATTTGCAAACTTCTGATGCTGACGTTTGTGATAAGGATGCAGGAAAGTCTTCTGATGACTCTTCCATGAAGGTTATATTTGTGCAGGTGTCGCTGCACAGTAGAACAGTGCACCACCATTCCAGAGTCTGCTAAACCTTCATGAAGGTCTTTTGCAGTCAAACTGGGGTTTTGATTTGCTTTTCTAGCACTGCTACGAGCAGTCCTCTTGGAAAGTTTTCTTGGTCTTCCAGACATCAATCTGACCCCCACTATTCTTGTTAACTGCGATTTCTTAATTACATTACAAACTAAAGAAATGGCTACTTGAAAATGCTTGATTATCTTCTTATAACCTTCTCCTGCTTTGTGGGCACTGATTATTTTAATTTTCAGAGTGCTAGGGAGCTTCTTAGAGGAGCCCATGGCTGCTGATTGTTGGGACAAGGTTTGAGGAGTCAGAGTATTTATAAAGCTTTGAAAATTCTAACGAGCTAATTAAAATCTGAGACCTTGGTAAAAGTTATCTGAGAGCTCAGATCTCTTGGGGTGCCCAAAACTTTTGCATGATTCTACTCTAAAATTGTACAAAACTAGGATGTTTTTAACATTTTTCCTCTCAGCACTTACACACTGTTCTCTGACAAACAGACATACACTGAAACTCAAGTTTAAGATATGCTTTTCCATAATGTCAAATACTTTTTCATACAAAAGAAATGTATATATCTGGCATGAAAGCTAATTTTAATACAATGCATTATAATTATTCAATAATATTAAAAACTCCATATAGTTAAAATGACAGTATTCACATTAACACAAAGGTGTGTATATGTACACTGTATTAATAAAGATAACATTTTTATGTTGCTTGGAAAATGTAACTAATAATATAGGTGTATTTTCTGACATTTTAAGATTTTGTTATTTACAGAACAAACTTGGACAGTACGGAGTGTGTGTCACTGTCACCACTGTAGCTTTGACATGACCTCTTTGCACAATTGCCAGGCAATGTCAGAGAATAATACTGAACTGAAACTTCAAATTAGCCTCTATGTTCATGTCTCAGAATTGTTTTAATTAAATAGAGTAACTGAACGATTTGAGGTGCCAAAGACTTAAAGGAAGAGACAGGCAAGAAAAGGCACACATTCCCAAGACAATCTGCAATTTAACTAAAGCCACAAATATTAACACAGGTTCAGTACATCTTTTTTTTAATTATTTCTTTTTCTTTTAGTTTCTTTATTACTAAAAACATAAGTGGAACTGCACCATGCCCGTCTCATAGTTAACTACATACTGAAGAATCTTTTATTGTAGGTTTTATACTAAAGCTGTACTCCAATTAATCTGTGCCTCTGATTATGTGATTTTTCTTGGCTATATACAGTATCAAAATTTTAAAAATAAATTGTGGTGAAGCTAAAATATGAACTCTATGTGATAAAAATTCTTTCATCACATCATCATCACTACAACAGGAGGCCCCTAGTTTTTCAATCTTCAACCATTTAAGCTTCTTATCTCTTCTAATCTCTATCATACAAATGGCAAACACACAAAGACAAAGATAGACAGACACACACACACACACACACACACACACACACACACACACACATACACACCTCAGCCTTTAGAATGATCTTGATATGTCTCCTTTTCCCTCTCATTACTTCTATCATCAGACTGAGACATTTATGGCAGTCTGGCTTTCCCCGTGACCCTGTATGTCATCAGCAGACCCAATTCTCCCAGCAGTACCAGGGGAGCCATAAAATACCAACAACACCACTAAAAGCATTTAGGAAGGAAATAAAGCCAGCCAGAACATGACTTTGCCTTCCTTAAGCACTCTTATCTGTTGTCCTGTGGATGGCCTCAATGAATGCAAGGAGAGAAGTGTAATTTGGTGCAACATGGATGATGGCTTACATTTGACCACTCCGTCAGTATTAGACTGGGTCTACGGCACTGCTGATGGTCTGAGATAGTGAGAGGACAAACGATAGCTCTCTGGAGAACCTGTATATTCAGACTGTGGTCCTGCAAAATGAACTGCTAGGGCAAGCCTTGCAGTGGGGTGTCTATGGCAAGGGGCGTTTTAGTCATAACCAGGGATCAATGTGAAGGGGAATAATAGTGGATATTTGAAAAAAAGGGAAAATAAAATCATATCCCTTGTAAAATCGCCATCCTCTTTTTCCTTTCACTTTGGATTCCTTTTAAATTAAATGCGATACTATTATCAATATTTTATCCTCATCCAAATGTAACATTCAGTGTTAAAACGATACGTGTTTAGTCTTAAGTAAAGTACAGTTTAGTCATTTCAATTCTCGTGTGTGTGTGTGTGTGTCACACACACACACACACCCCTCTGCAGATAATGCAGTTATGTAGAAATCAGGGTTGCCAGATTGGGTTGACTGTTTAGAGTCCAATCACTGTTTAAATCCTTCCCTTGACTATAATCTGTCACACTGTGGCCAGATTAAATCTCTACTAAATTGTATAGAACTAAATAAAGTTATTTCCAAACCAGTGAAATATTTTTTTTTTCCAAATTGTGAATGTGTTTGACCGTTCATCTTTACGTACGAAAATTAACGTTACAAATTACTATGTCGTTCGAAGTCGGAAGTCCTTTTTGCAATAAAAGATCTTTTTATAAAATTTCTAGCTAAAAATTTCTTTAAAAAGAAGAAAAGCAGGTATTAGAACTAGCATTAGCAAAAAATGTATATTTAATTACTCTATTTTGTTAGGTATACTAACTAGATAATTAACCCATCATCCACCTTGTAATTTTATTTATTTTTTAATTGTTTTTTTTTTGTTTTTTTTTTGTTTTTTTTTACAAATAGACCACTGGTTATAAAAGCACCTGGATACAAAAACTGGAATATTACACTGAAACATGAGAACATATTTGGATCAGTCTTGAGGCTGTCACGACACAGAAGCACACACACACACACACACACACATACACACACGCATACGTTTAGCCAGCTCTCTTCTATCAGAACACATACATACATTTGCAAATACAGAAAATCCCAGAGAATGGATTTGCATTGCAAAGATCGAGATTTACACTTTTATCTGTATAAGTGAATAGAAACAAAATGTTCCAAGGTGTATCACTGCCCACGCAAATTCATTTCCTCTAATTTCCTTGTTGATATTAGATGAATTTTTATTATGTTTCCTTTTGTAGTTTAGGAAAGTGTGCAGGTGTAATTTGGACACCGCCTCCTTCTAACTACTTCAGTATAACCAAAGCAACAGAGAGCAACAGAGAGCAACAGACTATAGGCTTTACACCAAGCTGCATCCAACATTAATGCATCCAACCCAGGCAATGTCTCTCTCTACTTTTTTGCTCATTTCTACTACATTCCTACATGAGGCTGTAATTCTGTGGAGATCAGCCGATACCCTGTATTGTAACATCTCAATCAAATTACCCTAATTAAATTATGGTCAGTGGACTTCTGCCTACACATTTAAGAATAAATATGTCGGTTAAATTCAGGGTAGCCTTGAGTTAACTTTGTTTAGCTCAACTTAGTACTACAGTATACTGAATACTCACATTATCCATGTTTAAATGGAAGGTTACATATACTCTAAATGACATCGATGTCATTTGACGTATGAAAACTCTGTCCTACGAACGGTTTTAGTGAAGGGTCAACCCTTGAAAATGTTATGAAATAAAGCGTTTGCTACTATAGTTAAAAGAAAAGAAAAATGAAACATAATTACAAGTGATGAGTATGATTGTGCCTGAAGTTAAAAAGCCTTCATTTAAAACCAAACAGCACATACAAGAGCAAACAGAGACACACATTTCTATAGAAAAAAGTGCAAAAGCTCTACTCACAGTCCTCTCAGTCTCAGCCAGATCTTCTCGATCTGCTCCGGCTGTAGATACTTCAGAGAGTTGTTCTCAAAATCCTCAATCTCCTTGGTGGGTGATTCCATGTCAAAAATGTCAACCAGGCAAAACGACATGAACGTGGATTATCCGGTGGCCAGAACAGAGCCAGCAGCTGAAGTGTTGTTCCAAAGTAGGAGTGTGAGTGGGCTACAGCCCGGAGTCTGTCAGAGTGACAGCTGGAGCCTGTCCCTCATTCTCTCCCTCTCCCTGTCTCTCTCTCTCTCTCTCTCTCTCTCTCTCTTTCTCTCTCTCTCTCTCGGCAGGCTACCCCTTCACGCTGAGAGAGTGTTTGTCACCAGCTCTGTGGTCAGGTGTGCAGTGAGAGAGTAAGAGCTGTGAAGGGTCATGCTTGCTCTGACGAATACGATGCAGAAAGAGGAAGAGGGGGAGGGGGTGGGGACGGAGAGGATTAGAGCAATGCTGACGATCTATGCATCAAAGAGTTACCAGTGCATGCCTGTGCCACAGCCTGCCTTCTGCCAGAGCAGGGACACAATCAATGCACTCTGAGCACAGAGCACACTGTTTGGGCTGGCATAGAGAGAGAGAGAGAGAGAGAGAGAGAGAGAGAGAGAGCTTCCTCTATATATACCGATTCTGAGCAAGGGAATCAAAGTGTGGTCAGCCAATGAGAGAATGAGTGAGTATCGAAATGAGGAAGAGAAAAAACCCAGCACTCTGACACTCTGTTGAGATGTGTGCTAATGTGTGAATGTATTTATGTGCATGGATGCACAAGTGTGTGACTGAGACTTAAAAACTAGAACATGAATCTGTTTTCCAGGAGCCAATAACATCAACTCCTGCATTATCCTGTTAATAACGATACATAACCTGAGGAGAGGAGATGATTCATCACCTTGATAAAATGATAAAACCTCATTAAAACAAGCATGGCTGAACTATAGTCCTTTCAGCATAACTGAGCAAAAGAAGGCATAATACAATTACAAGAAATTATTCCTGAAACATATGCACTATTAAAAGTGTATGGGCGTAAATAGGTGAGCCAGTCCTCTCCAGAAAGTGGCTGAGACAAGAAGGGCACTTCCAAAGAGCTCCATAATCACAGCAAACAGAACCCCTGACATATCAAAGTGATGCCTCAAAGATTATTAGAAGAAATAGAGACCCTCCATTAGTGTTGAATGTTATGCTTTTCTTCTTGCAGGAACATCTTTATCTTAATGGTAGGAATCAAAACACATTACATTCTACCACCTGATCCAGAATCCTCACAGACAATTTTTCCCATGGCAGAGATGAGTAGAAGAGGACGTACTGAGTACTGTTTTAGTCTTGACCCAGCGGTCCAAGTTCTAACAAATCGAGACGTCGTGAGGAGTGTCGTTGGACAGACTGAGTCACTGAGGTTTGTAGCAGTGGAAGACACTGAGATCATATACTTAAAGAAACATTCTTTCAGCTGCTCTTCTGCCTCCATTATGGAAATCCAGTTTATTTGATTTGGCACAGCTTTTACTCTGGATGCCCTTCTGATGCAACCGTCCCATTTTATTCAGGCTTGGGACCAGCACTGAGTGCATTAGCTCTTGAAACGCCAGTGACTGGGTTTGGCACCTGATGTGGGGCTCAAACCCATGACCCTGAAAATAAGTCTCATGTACTACCGACTGAGCTAACTGGGCACCATAAGCTTAAAGTGATACCCCAGCTTTTTTCAACTTAATCTCCATCTACTGGATCTGTAGTGTATGTGCACCAAGAACAAGAATTTTTTTGACATGCTCTTGAAGATAAAATCTGTTTACTCAACATTCACTGATAATGGAAGGCTAAGGGCAATTGTTGGGGCAGTCAATAAACATTTCCAAACAATGTATTTTTGTAGAATGTTTTCATTAATTTTTCAGTTAGTAAATTTGTGACGTTTGTAACTGTGTATAATTGGTCCTTTTAGAAATGGAACATTTTCAGAGGGAATAGTCTGGGATTATGTATTACCAGTGCAGCTCAAAGGAAACATGGAAGTGCCTTTGTTTACTCCTGATGGTACGTGAATATCACAAACCCTTACAGAAGGTCTAAGTAAGCAGTTTTTCACTTGTGTTTCTCTAGCATTGATGATGTATAACCAGTGTATAATATACGGCTATTGACTGAGTTCAACAGCTGTTGATAGACATTCATTATAAGTGATTTTTTGTGTCAAAATGCTCAGCATTCACCCATAAGCCACTGATGCAGTGGATAGAGGAAAGGATGAAAAATGATGGAGCATTCCTTCAAGCTGTCATTTGAACATCTATGTTGAATTGCCTTGTGCATTGCTGCTTGCACACATTTGCACACGTGCACTTTATGTAGGCCTGTGTAGGTCTGTGTAGTCGTATTTAGTTCCGTGTGTTGTTTTATGTAGCACCATGGTTCTGGAGGAACGTTGTATTGTTTCATTCAAGTTTTCAAGTTTCAAGTTTAATTTATTTATATAGCACTATTTATAACAGCAGCAGCTGACCAATGTGCTTTACAGCATA
>CM074945.1:14620249-14639471 GCA_037577455.1 Pangasius macronema
GGTTAAAAGCACTTTTGAAATACTTTTAAAACAATGACTATTTTGTAGGGGGGCTAATAATTTTGTCCTCAACTGTAAGTGTTAAATGCAATGACACTGAGATTTTGCCTACACCTGGACCTAACCCTCACTTTAACATTGACCAAAAGAAAATAAGTTTGTTTTTTTTTTTGCCAAGCGAAAGCTGAATTGTGTAAAAAGGCATTTTTACAGGGAGACCACGGTATGAGAGAGAGCTTTTTTCCCACCCAAAGAAGATCATGACGTTCATCGTGAACTCTCTCATCTGTAAATAATTTCCTCCAGCATAATAATGAGAAAAACTAATGGTAGTCATAAGTATCAGCAGTTGGAAACAGTAGCAGAGTCCTCAGCTGAACTCGCTACCCAGAAACAGTCTTGGGTTAAGATGATGAATGGCATACTGATGCTTCATACTGCAGATTTTATGGCGATCTAATCATAAAACAATGATTTTTTTCTTGTATTGACTTGTAGAACTGCTCTGTATTTGACTCATTTTGCCTGAGTCATCACAGGCTTTGTGGTTATACACTGGGTTATACTGTGCATCTTATTACATGGCACAGCCCTGTGCTCCATTCACACAGTTGACATACTTGTCAATACATAAATGCGCACACAATGTTCACTCAGACATGCACACAAACATTTTGTCTTCATAGTTCTTCAAAAACAAGCATACAGAGAAGCAAATATGAACTGTATGAGATCAAACATGTAGGCAATATCCTGAAAGTGCAGATTCACTGCATACTACCATCTGCACTAACTGCCTGCTTTCCTGTTAGAGCAAAAAAATACAATAATACAACCAGTGGGTTTGTTTATGTGTAGTGTGTGTAAAGTTTAATTTATTTATATAGCACTATTTATAACAGCAGCAGCTGAGCAATGTGCTTTACAGCATAAAATACAATAAGTAGTAAATAAAACATAAAATTAATAAATAAAATTACAACTAAAACCAAAATTACATCAATAACTCTATTTAAAATATAACAAAAAAGCGATGGAGAAGTAGTGAGTTTTCAGTAGAGATTTAAAAACCTGTAAAGAAGGAGCAGATCTCACATGAACTGGTAAGCTATTCCAGAGTTTAGGGCCTAAAACAGCAAAGGCTCCTTCCCCCCTTTTCTTTAATTTAACTCTAGGAACAGTGAGCAATCTAAGATTACTGGATCTAAGAGCTCGAGCAGGGTTATGTAAGGAAAGCAGTTCAGATAGATATGAGGGAGCTAAGTTGTTTAAAGACTTAAAAACAAAAACAAGTATTTTAAACTCCACTCTATACCGCACAGGCAGCCAATGCAGAGAAGCTAGGATAGGAGTGATATGGGTGAATTTACGAAGGCCCTTTAAGAGCCTTGCAGATGCATTTTGGACCAACTGGAGATGGGCCAAGGTAGCGGCATTTATTCCACCATACAGTGAGTTACAGTAATCTAAGCGTGATGATATAAAAACATGAATTACTTTCTCAAAGTCCTGAAAAGAGAGGAAAGGCTTGATTTTAGAGAGAAGACGGAGATGGAAGAAACAGGATTGTTGTGTACTGTACCAGCTGTATATGATTGAAATGACAATAAAGCCACTTGACTTAATTTTTTTGTCATATGTACAGGTCAGTGAGCACTAACTGGCTAGTCATGAAGAGAGACTATGCTTATTCTGCCTATTGGAGGCAACCTTTCCATTGACCAGAGCCATTATGCCTTTGTCTGAAATGCATATACACTGCTATACATTTCTTAATATATTGCATAAAAATGTCATATAATGTCATAAAATGTCTATAACTTCTGCCATTAATTGCCAAATTAGGTGAGAAAGGCGAAAGGTTATAATCTTGTAATGGAACAGGACAACTAATCTGCTTGTAGACTGATGCAAGTGACATCATTTTCTATTTATTGCTTGTGTCTTGTTTACTTTGGAGGTGAAGACGGCAGATCTTGAAGAAGTTTCCTTTCATTATCGTAGGTGCTCTGCTTTTTTCCCTATCATTGTTAATTCCCTAGTTGCGGCTAAACTCCGACATCTTGCTTCTATTCATTAGTATAAATAACTATCAGTATACATAAGCATTACCTGAGCCTCCAGATGGCTTTGCTGTTCAGCTGGCGCTTGGGTTCCCTGATCCTCCTGCCACCTTTATTGACTGGTTGGCTTCCAAATCCTCTGGGCAGCTTTGCTGACTTGATGTGCCACCGTGCTTGTTAACCTGCTACCCTGCTTCGCTGACCTGTGCCTACTGCCAGCAGACATCAATGAGCCTTCCATGCCTCCATCAGCACTCGTCACCAACCTCCAGTCTTCCTGTCATCTGTGGACATTCCAGATTCCTGTCTGCCCTGTTGCCACGTGTGTGTTTTGGTTTAGTTCAAGTCCTGTCTCAGCCTCATTTTCTCATTTTTTCCCTGATTGTTTTCACCTATTTCTTGTTGCCACTATATTACTTTCAATATTTAAACCCCTCTGTGTATCTCTTTGTTTGCAAAGTCTTTTCAGGCTTGTTAAATCTAAGCTGTATTCCTGTGTTCCTGATTTCACCACCCACCTGTTTACAACATTTATGCTAATGGATTAAGCTAGCTTAAACTTGTCTATCTGTGTTCTGACCTCAGAAATGGACTGTGGCAGTGATCTTTGGTTTTCCCTAAATAAAACTCACATGCACCCTGTGGCGGCGTGGACGTGTTCAAGCGTCAGCTGTGGACGGAGAGGAGGCGGGTCGAACCGGCAGGTAATGTGTGATGATTCTCACCTGAGTCTTATTACCACCAGTCTACTTATGTGTGTGATTTTAGGGATTCCTTTAACCAGTAAGAGAGAGAGAGAGAAGGTGATATAGCTAGCAGTGTTTGTGAGGCCTTGAACTTGACAGAGTGAAATCTGCGAGTCCATTTCTGTTGAGTTGTTTTGGTTTGTTGAGTTTTTGAAATTATCCTGAAAAGCACAGACTGAATAAACGAGAGCCCAGAGCTCAGCTAAAATTGTCTCTCGAGTCTTCCTCCACACCCTCACACCCCGGGGGCTACAGTGGTGCCGAAACCCGGGAATCGAGGAAGACTCTGACGCTGGAGCAAGCCGAGAACCCACAAGCTGCTGCAGCCCACCACATCTCCAGCAGTGTTGCCACACGTCACAATCACCAAGATGGCCTCCACAGATGATCCGGAGGCCTTCCTCGAGCCCTTCAAGTGTGTGGCAACTGCGTGGGAATGCCTGAAGGAGGAATGGGCTCTGTAATTCCTCCCCTTGCTAAACGCAAGCCTGGAACTCAGCTAAAATTCCGCTTTTCCCGAGTCTTCCTCCACACCCTCACACACCGGGTTCTACACAGTCACATTTGCACCCTCCCCCTACATCTACTCACCACAAATTACATTACTGTTTTTTAAACCATTCATGAGACCAACATGCTGTAATTTACATTAAAATCTCAATAGATAGTGACAGATAACCTACAAGACATGACGATTGCTGATGGGGAAGCATTAGAGATGTTAATGCCATGGGGTGGGGAAAACGTTTTACCTTGACTAATTAGGTATTCTCTTCAGCATACAAGTTCATTTTTCCTTTAACTGCAAATGTGAGGAAGTGTATTAAATAGAAAGGGTTTTCATAAAGAACAGAAAATGAAACTTCACTTAAGGCTCACAGGGGACATTTGTCTTTTCCATTTTGCTTAAAGCTATTGGTCTGCAATTCTATTAATTGATACTATCAATATGCATTTTGTTCGCTAGGTGATTATTTTATTAATATTCACTGAAAGCTGAAAAGGGATGAAATAGTATACAGAACACTGTACACTCTTACAACATCTTCTGCTAATGGAGCTTCTAAGCATCTTAGCAATTTTTAGGAGATTTTTTTTGTCTTGCAAAAAGTTGCAAAATCTTTATAATAAAGTTTCAGTATGGACCTTTATATTCTTACATTGTTACCTTAAAGACCAGTATTTTGTAATCCATGATGCCAGTTCAGGCTGTATCACCATAATAAGGCCATATAAAGGGTTACATCTAGCTNTGAAACCGGTATAAGTGGATGTAACCTTCAGGTTCTCATGAAATATTAATTTCCTTCCCGTGAAAACAAGCTCAAAATGTTTTCACTTCAAAATGTTCTCTCTCTGTGTTTTAGTAACTTATACTTTTTCTTACAGCTTATTTAAAATTTTAAGGCAGCTGGTTACTGGCATTTTCCTGGTGAATGTGAATTCTTAAATTTCACATTGATATAGAATATGAATTTTGAGCAACTTAATATCACTAAAATTCAAATTGTTTGAACTGCTATTTTTTGTAATCAATCTTATTTCTGATTTTGAGCTTCCAACACGTACCAGCATGGTTCTTTATAGCACCCTAAAGGTTCCATATTGAAGATTTAAAAGAAGTAAAAGAACCATTTCAAAATGTTTTGTATGACACGAAAAAGACAAAAAAAAATTATTTGTGTTATAGAATAAGCACTAAACTATGTCAGTTAAACGATGTCAGTGCTAAACTATTTGCATTGATGCTCCCTTGTATTTTCCTAATTCATTAGGACAAACACACAAAAGGCGCAAGACATTCAGTTTAGCTCGTGGGAAAGACCTATTCCGCCGCAGACCCTTTTAGTAAATCAGTTTAATCAGTCACACTTTTGTTGCACCCTCCAGCTTAAAACCCGGACTCTGTTTATGGTTGCACTAGAGAACTGAATCTATGCAAAACCAGTACTGAAAGTCATGTGTAATCAAAAAACACCCAGTTCGTGTCCGCAAGCGTGCACACACACACACACACACACACACACACACAACTGACGATTTTTCTTTCTGTTTCTGAGTGATGTAAGAAAGCAGATGTAAAGTGGGGCATACAGCCACAAACCAGGTACAAATAGGGCAATTCTTTTTCTATTTTTTTCTAAGCTCACTACCCTTCCATCACATAACTCATTTTCTTCTTCTTTATCATTCCCTCCATCCCTCTCTACCCCTACTTCACCAGTCTCTGTGTTCCCCTTGATCTATCTCAACTACAGAGAGCTGAGCATGAGAGATCAGCACGATGTTGTAGGAATGTTTTGAGGGGACAGGAGAGCACCTTTTGGAAAATATCCAAATTATTTTCCTTTTCTTACTGTGGAATGGAAAACATGTGTAACTCCTGTAATGTCATTTCCTCTTCCGCATTCAGGAGATTACCATTACCCCTGAGAGAGAATGCATGTGTCTGTGTATGTATAAGTGCATGCTCTTAGTGTGTGCAGTCCTTGTGGCTTATCGGAGGGGTAAAAGGGGTGACTGAGAAAAATCAATTGAAATGAGATTCAGATTGAGGGCTTGAGCTGTGAGCAATTCAATTAACAACAGGAGACATGCACCATGTTTCCAACACACGCTTCTAAAATGGATCTGGCCAGTGGAAACCCACAGCCCACAACACAGCCCTGGCTGATATCCAGAGTTGGTTCTAGCATTTCCTTTTTTTTTTTTTCTTACATGAAGGGCAAGCAGGGTACAAAGGCATTAATAGGATGGTTTTGTTTAAGCAGTTTAACACTGTGGCCCAAATTCATGGTGACACAAATTTCAGAAAAAGCAACTTAATAATAATAATTATTACATATTGGCAGAGATAATGCTTGCTTGCAAAGCAATATCAAGACATTATCAGGTAAAATATAAACAGCGTAACAAATCTGATTTATTAAAAGAAATCCATTAACTTCTTCTCATTTCTTTCCATGCTGTACTATCCTCAAACTTCCCTTGACCTATTGAACTAGAATGAGGATCCATTTTTGATAGTGACCATAAAGCACTTCTGTAAGTCATTCTAGATAAGGCTGTCTGCTAAATTCTGTAAATGTACATATAAATATGTAACTTAACCCTCTACTGCATGAATTATTTATTTTTTTTTTTATGGATTTTTATTACTTGAATTAGTTCAAGAAATAAAAATATATTTCAAAATTAAAAAAAAAAAAATTAGGGGGGGAAGTTTGTAAATTGTTGCCATATGGCAACAATGTGCAGTAAAGGGTTAAACCAGATTTAGCAGGACCTATGTCTGTCAGCTCTGTCCTTGAAGAAGCTGCTTATACTTCCAGCATTAAACCAGGCTGGTGTCAGGTATAGGCGGAGAGAGATGCAAGTACAGGTTAATGTTTATTAAACACACTTTCAAACAATCCAAAAACACAATCCAAAGTCCAAAGTCAAAAAAAAACACAAAGGCAAAACTAGGCAAAGCCAATGAGCGAAAGTAAGAACATAAACAAAGTCAATAAACCAATCCCAATCGAGAGCAGAACAGACAGCTTGGTAACGACCCTAGCAATGTTAGGAAAAGACTTCGCAGTGAGCGTGTGAAAGCCTGTGTTATTTATGGAGTGAGTGTTATGAGCCACAAATGAATGCAATCAGAAACCCAGGGAAGGGAAATCTGGGTGAAAGTGTCATGTGATTGGTTTTCAGCCATGATGGTTTTGCGTTACAGGAAGTGAAGTTTGTGGGCAAAATCGCAAACGTGACATGGCAGCTGGATAGAAACGTGAAAGCAGTGTTTAACATTTATCAGTGTATGCTGGATTTTATACAGTTTTTTTTTTTTTAAACATTTTGAAAGTTAACTCAAATTCACATTTGTTTTCTTTCTGTATCCAGACTGTACAGTTAACAAAACAGTATTTGGCCTTAATGGCCAACAGCTCCTTCATTCTGGCCTGCTAAATATTATATTATTGCTAAAATAGTGCTGTTTTAAGTGTTTTAGCTTGGGTGATTTGCTGGTGAAGCTTGGCAAGATCAGATTAATATTTACAATTTATCCAGTTTATGTCTTAAGGAGATTTTATTATAAAACCATGTCTTGGCTTTCCAGTGTCTTCAAATCTAAATAATATCTAAATGAGTATTTTAAAAATGGGTCATGGGTAATCAGACGAAAATACAGCTTGCCTCTTGCTAAGAAACTGTTCAGTGATAAGTCCTCTGCTCCTTCAGCCTTCTCAGAGGGTTATTACATGTCTTTTCCTACAAACACTTTTGCTGCATCTGGTAGCACGCCCACACCATCTGCTCCACACCTTGAAATGCTTCAGAGCATCAAAGTGTAGTTTATGCTTCATACTGCAAGTTTAACACTGAGCATCTTAACAGAAGTCAGTGATAAGGTAGATTAAAAAAGCAATAAAACAATGGGTTAAAGTGAATGCATGTGGCTTCATTTCTTTTGACCAGTGATGTTCTGGTGGCTTTCTCTGTGGCCTGCTGGGGACACAGTCACATTGTTCACATTCCTCATTGCATGCACACACACACACACACACGCACACACACACAGAACAGGGCCTATGTACCAGCACTTCCTCTGAGAGGATGCCAGATGATCACCAGTCCAATAGTCTTATCAATCCTGTCTACAGAGGCAATTTCAGCTGAATGGTGCCCGGATATCTCCACGTCTATGTATAGCCCTGTGCTCTTTAAAAAGGGAGACTGATGCACGTACATAGATATTGCGGGACAAAAGAAATACAGCCTTTGTGCATTATTAATAAACAGCAATGGCATATTTAATCTAGCAGTCACTGGTCTGCCAGAAATCATTGCCCTACCCGAACATGCTCTGCTCATTAAAAAATCATTCATATTGCTCACTAACTGCTACCAAAACACGACTATTATGAAAGGAGATTCAAATCTGTTATGCTATCAGTGCAAGCAAATAGCTGCACCATTACACAGCACAGCATATATGAAAATTTAAAAAACCATGAAATAAATAATCACAGTAACTGTAGACTGTACATGTAGACACTTTCAAAAAACGAAAGAGAAAAACAACAAGAAAGCCAGAAATAAAATTGCTACTGAAGTATGGATTTTCCATGTATTTGTACCAAAAGAAATAAAGGCTAACAAAAATGTAAAAAAAAAGGGAACAAACATGTCTTTCTGCCTAATATCATGCACTGGAACTAGTAGGTGATTATATTATGTGGTACTAACGTTTTGAATGCTGATAGAATCTGGTCTGCTTCTCCTAACCAGTGGCACCCTGAGGGAATGATAGAATCTGAAGGTAAGAGTAAAAACCCAACTGGACAAGCTAATTACTGTCCAGCAGACTCATGTATTATTGAATTTCTAATCCTATCCAAATGCCAGCAGACTGCTCAGAGCTGCAATGGTTTGGATGTCTAAAAAGAGCCTGGGCATATTGAGTGACAAACTCTCTCTCTCGTTCACAAACCCCACAACGACTTGTCCTTTTTTGTGTGCGGGTCAGGGGAACTGAATACTCTCCGGGGTCCCCTTTATGAAACAATTAAAAGATGAACAAAGCCTAGAAAAGAAAGGATGATGATATCTCTAACAAGTGATTAATTGCCCTCATTTCACTGTGTGCCTTTCAGTAGTTTGAATTTTCACGGATGACTGACATCCCTGTTGACAGATTTAGCAGAGCATAGCCGAGCTCATTTAGGTTAACTGGAGATAAATAAGGCTATATCAAATGCTTTCAGAAGCAAACACAAGGGGAAAAAAAATTATTTATTTTAAAAAAAAAAAGGGGCCCAGATATAAATATGCTGTTCTCCAGCCTGTGGAATATGGTCATTCAATAAAAGTTATTTAGGAACCTTACAGTTTTGACACCATGCTCCACTTCACTGGCAGTCTAGGACATAATGCAGTTGTCATGTCATGTTGTGTGTGTTAATCGTCATACTTATTCAAAACCCGTTGGACCAGACAAAACAAGAGCAATGCACATAGTCAGGGGTGGCTGGTGTAATGAGCTAGCAAGGCAATATTGTTTTTCAGTAGCAAAAATACATCAGTATACTGCTAGGTTTCATTTTTTTTATATCCATATCAGGTTATTTGCTGTTAACGAATAAGCAGATTATTTTGGACTTTTGTGGAATCAAGTCCAACAGCTTTACCAGTGGACACAATGGTATAAAGTGATGCTGGTTTGATTCCTCGGAGCCTGGAGAAGTAGATTCATGCAGCCGATTAGTGACGGTCATGTCACACGATTACACCCCCCGTAGATTTCATGTGCATGCGGGCTGATATTGTTCAGCCCATATCACTGAAACATCTGTAGCATGTCATTAATCTTTAATGATGTGGATTATTTAATCCATCATCCTTTTTTCCCCCTAAAATCTGTTTGGAGGAGAAACTAAAAGTAGATTGTCCAATTAATGTATAAATTAACCAAAAGGACAAATGAAAAAAAAAACAAAAAACTTTTCTGTTTACCGTGTTTGGTATTTGGAGGAAACACAGCATGAAGCCAGAAGGGTATTACACACATAATATAAAATTTAAAAAAAATGTAATTAAAAAAAAATCACTTAAACAAATGTAAAACACGAAAGCAGCTGCATAGCAGATATTTGTGTGTGTGTGTGTAGAATAGTTGCCCCACATAATGCTTATTATTATTGCCATTGATATAATAATAATATAATGCATTGCTCAGTCCTAATAAGGTCATTGTCAAGCTCCTGACTGATATCAGATTTCTGCTCTGTCATCTGATATCATGACCCGCCGTCACTGCACACAGTTTAAAAGAGGCACATGGCATATTGAGTGACAAAGTGTTTCACATTCAGTAGCAGTCTATGTCCAGTCATCAGTATGATGCTTATGTACCATGATGAAGGCATATCCTTTACTTATCATAGAAAGTTTCAACAGTTCATTCAGGCATTCCAGCAAAAATAATTATAAAATATTCATTTAAACAAAAAAAGGGAATAGTGGCACAGTGTTGCTGCCTCCAAGCTGCAGGGTTCCCAGTTTAATCTGGATTTCAGGTGACTGTTAAGATTATTGAGGAGTTTCATGTGTTCTTGTGTCTGTGTAGGTTTCCTGTGGGTTCTCTGGTTTCCACCCACCTCCCAAAAACATGCCCATAGGTGGATTGGCTAATCTAGGCTACTCTAAAAAAAATCACCCCTAGGTGCATGTGTGTTCGGATGTGTGTATGTACATGGTATCTTGCAATGGACTGGTGTACTATCCAGGTCAGGACAGGTTATGTATCCACTGTGAAGCTGACCAGCATAAAGCAGTTACTGAAGTTGAATGAATGAAAGACCAAACATAGTACATATGAATAATGTTGCATTAATGAATATTGGAGAGATACAACTTCTAAATAAATCTGTAAGGAATAACACGACAGGCAAAACCATGTTGAACTCGACACCAACCACCAAGTCTAGTTCTTCTTGTTGCTAATTTCTATGCCAGAAATATAACTCTTAAAATATACTTCAACCATGAAGGAAGCTACTGAAGAAAAACTTTTCCAGATATTTGACCTTGCTGTGGCCTTGACCTTGCTTGGATCAATATCAAATTGTAATCAGTTCGTGTGCTGGTTGCAATGACTCTTCCATATTCCACCACTCAGTGGCTGAGGCACAAAAATCCATGCAGGAGTGAGGTAATGTGCTATGCATTGGGCTGGTACCACCGCAAAATGGAAACTGCACAGTCTGGAGTGTGTTATTCCACTTATACCACATCTGATGGTCAATGATATACTGTACTGTACAGAAAAAAGTCTGACAAGAACACAACAGACCCTAACGGCCATGTATCTCACTTCCCCTCCTTTGTGCTTTACAGATACTAAGAGTAGTTTCTGTAGTTCACCACCACTTTCTCTCTGCATGACCTCATGGACTCGCTGTAGTCTCCTCACCTCAATGATTGCATGCTGCTTCAGCACTGCATGTAGCACTCGCCTGCCGTCCGTCCACCTCTGTATTGCGCACCATGCTGTTTCTTTCAGGCTGCCGCTGTGTGAATGTCCTTGCCTGTGTTGTGCCTGTCAATAGATGATGTGGTTAGTGATAACCCCCCACTACTATGTTTGTCCAATAGAATGAGGTGGATGTTGATGAGGACACCTTGTCCTTGTTCATTTGAATCACGAATTATCTTCCTCCACCTTTGAAAGACCTTGGCGGTCATGCTAATGAGGCCGTGTTTTCACAGGGAATCTACCGTATCACCAAAGTAATTGAGTGCCCAGTCAGAGGAAATGTTTATAATGAGAAACAGGTGTGGGCTTATATGTGTGTGTATGTGTGTTTTGCCAGGAGAGATTTACTCCAGTCCTCATCACATGCATGGCTAACATGGTGACACTACATTTAAGTAGACGTCATGCAGATAAATGATACTGCTCTGACCATCACCAGTGCGTCAAGTGGATAGTTAAATGCACTCTGAGTCTGAGTACAACCCCAAAAAGCCAGCCAATTGATTTTGGTTTTCAACCACTGGTGAGTGAAAAAAAAAGGCTGTGAACGCTCAGTTGTCCAAACCATGAACAAAGAATGTTCACACACACACACACACACACACACACACACACACACACACACACACACACACACACACACACACTTTGCTGTTTTCAGTTTCATTCTGGACCTAAAGTTGCTGGATCTAGAGCTAAAAGGAGTATCAGACTGATCTTTAATTGAGGTCATTGTTGAGGCTAGAGGCTACACGGTGACCATTAGTGCTGCAATTTCACAAAGGTTTATCTAAGGACACTGTGGCACAAATCATCACTGAAGAACAGGTGGTCAAGCATGACTAATGTTTTCATCACCCACCATCTTGTATGCAAATGTTTAAAATAATAGATATAGTGTATTCAAGGACAAGGAAATACACTAGGAATAGGAATATACTAAGACTACAAATAGGAAAATAGGAANTAGTTATTTGATGTAATTGAGAGTATCAGTGTGTAACACACACACAAGCACACACACGGCACTGAAGGTTATAGTATCAGCATTCTCAGTATAGAGTAGTACAGTATTATTAGAATCCAATCTCATCACTGAGATCCTGAAAACCTTATCTGACAATCAAATGGAAGCACAAAGAATTAGTGTGTGTGTCCAAGCACAGCTCAAATATTATACAGTATCAGTTTTAGGAATGTGTTAAATACACAGTGTCCAAAGATAACATTATTTCATCACTGATTTATGCAATTTCTATCATAATCCCTGCACTCTAAAGAGCATGGAAGAAGTCTATTAGTATAAATCCCCTGTAATCTGTCTTATATGTGCTCAACTTGGCTTAAATCCACATCCAAAGCCCAGCTAGCCCACTATATTGGTTAAGCGATACAATGGCTCAGTCTGGCTGTATGCTCTGTCCCTGTGAGTAGGCCTGGCCTTTACACGCTCACTCAATCCAAACCTCTGCTTTCCCTCTGCTCATTTTCCCCAGGGTGGTGGCAGTCAACTGGAAAATTAGGTTTCTCCACTAAAATAAGCCTGGCCTGCCACAGTCCTATCAGAGAGCTGGCAAAAGGTTCTGCTAAGAGAGAGACGATAATCAAGAGAAAATCCGCAGAGCGCAAAAACATTAACGCCAAGCCATTTGGGTGAAATGACAATTCAACACCCACCTGTATGAACGTTTATGCGCTCCTGTTGAAGATTTGTGCGCCTTCAGATTGGGAAGTGGGGGGAAAAAAAGCAAAGGTCAAATCATCCATAAGTTAGCAAAGAGAGCTATCTGAAGGAATGATAGCTGCCTGGTAATGACACACCTAACACTGACTCCATGCTGTTGTGAATATTTCCATATACATGAGAGATGGATTTTATATATTTCTTCATTTTTTTTTTTTTTTATTTTCTCCAGATTCCATGCATTGCAATACAATGACATTGTGTCTTATCTCTAGACAGCACCATCTCTCTACATGGCCAATGATTCTAATACAATATCTGAATTCTGCTACAGCACAGCAGTGTTATCTCAAAGAACTCACAAAATGTGCTCTCCTTTCTGGCTTATATGATGTGGAAATGCCAAAAGATACATGCCATAGAAACCTTCACGCAACAACCCATACATCCACTGTAGGAGAGACTGCTTCAGATAGTGCTGTATCTGATGAGCATTCAAGGGCCACAGACTGCATCACATCTGAATTTAAATACAGAAACCGCAGTTCCATTGCAGCACATGTTGAGAGAGATGTGGGTTTACTATGTGTAAAGAATTCTATTCATATCAATCTGAAATGGTAAAAAATTCCTTATTCTACAGTGTATAAAGAGAAGTTTCTGAGATTAGAAATTGAGATTTGGTTGTGGATTGATGCCTCATATCATCTGAAGAAGAAAGTTACCAAGACAATCTAATGTTTTTTTTGTTCTTTGAAAACCATCCAGAAATATACGGTATATTGTCACAAGTTCCAACACACACTTTGACCAAAATATAATGAAAAAAAACCATGCATACATATCTGATATATATAAATATATGGATATTCATCTACAGACAAGCAAATGCCAAATCTTTGAAGTTGGACTCAAGATTAAAGTAAGTGGAGTTTCACTTACTTTAATCTTTTCTTCTTATTATTATTATTGTATGACCTGAAATGTATGAAATACATTTGTATGAAATGTTTCTATAGATTAATTCGAAGGTTTACTTTTGCATTACTACGTGATATACAGGATGTGTGTCCCACTTTTGCATTGAATAGCAGTTTCTGTGGTGTGACATCACCATTCCTATATAGACACTCGAAGAAGGGTCATCTGGATTCCTGACAGCATCTTCATGAATGCAATCCCCTGGTACAGTCTTCATCTTTACTCTCATCTTCATCTCTATACCCTTATAAATGTGCTGAGGTAAAATCCCAGAGCCCCTGATGGTCTCCTCCATCCTTTCATTCTGTTGAAAGACAAGCTTTGGGTCCCTGCTGATGTGACATTTGTGTATGTTCTCACTGAGATGCTTTTACTGTGCAAATGATGCTCGACTGCGTGTGCTGAGGTTACGGCCTGAGAGACTGGAGAAAGGTTGGATAGCACATTTTTAACTATGCTGTTTGGAGCCACAGGGTTATGTTATATTGCAAAAGGGTGGGGAATAAACAGAGAATATGAATCACACAGTTCATCTTTCTTCTCTTTGCAGTGGCGCTTGTGGTAGTGATGACAGGCTAACACGGCTTAGCCCTAACACCTAAAAAAACAACTGCTTTTCTTCCTCTCACCTTCACTGTCTTGTTCTTCAGTAAGGCAGGCTTGCTCCCCAGTGCCCCTTTACAAGTGCCTCCACATGCACAATGAAGTGCTAATAGAACATTATAGAGTTTACTGGAGCGCTGTTTATGGCCGGGTATTTATAGCAAGCCGAGTGGCACATTGACGTCAGATCTAATGCCAATGTGTCGCAGGCAGGCAGAAACCCGTCTCTCATGTGTACCCCTTTACTGTCTCACTTAGACTGATTGATGATAATCTTCCCCTTGGATCATCCACTACTGTCTGCTGAAACATAACTGCATTAGAACCGCAGACAGGATCCAGAGAGAGACATATATCCATATATGATATGCATGATGAGAAATTCAAGCTTTCTCAAAAAAGGATTTCTTACTTCCTTTGAGCAACGTGAAATGATTGAAAATATGAAAGTGTTATGAATTATAATATTATGCATTCAAATGACTGGTATTAAATGGGGAAATTACGTTATTTTCATAAAATAGATTAGCACTTATAATGTTCTCAGCCACACAATGCAGACTCTGTGAAAAGGGTGATTGTAGCTGCTCTCTATGAAGCAATCTAACTAGCCACAGAAATGAAAAGATTTAAATAATTGTGCAAAAGCAGAATTAAAAAAAAAAAAAACAGACATGTCTGCATTTTGTGCTGACCTCACATATTTACCTTACACGAATGGTCTGTGTACATGATGCATCTTGCTATAACTCTTGCTCTCACTCTGTCTGTCACTTCAGTGTGGATGAGAGAGAGGATTATACACTCAGAGCAGTGCCATCCATTATTCAGTCTCTTCAGTCTCTTTATCGTGCAATCCCTGCCTATCAAAGAGCATGGATAACATAAGCTTAACCTAGAATTCACAAATGTTCTCAGTCCTGGTCTGGTAAGTATGCTAAGTTGTTTTCCCCCCCAAATGGTATTCATATTTTCACATATCATCTCAAGAGCCTGAAAGATACACATACAATCAAGCACACAAACACACGCACATGTACATGAAGACACACTTTCTTGGCAGAAAGTGTTTTCTAATCACCAGAAGAGTTGGAAAGGTCATGAAAAAATAATTAAGCTTTCAAAGCGTCTTTTAGTCACAGAAATACCGAGTGCCATTTCATGTGCAACATTTAAATATCAATCTCTTACACACACACACACACACACACACACACACACACACACACACACACACACACACACACACACACCAGGTTATATTGTGTAGCATAAAAGAAGAACGTCACCTGGAAAGCTGCTCTGTGACAATGTCTGTTAAAATTGTTATAAAAATAAAATTCATTTTAAGTCAAATCAAATAACTGATGTTATGACTGCTCCCGCTTGCTGCTCCTCTTGTTCCTCTGCCTGGAGAATAAACATATACTTGGTCAACTAACAGCGTGCCACCTGACTCTGTGAATTAAACAAAAATATTCCCTTAGGGAGGCCAGATTAAGATGGTTTGGACATGTTCAGAGAAGGGAGAGTGAGTATATTGGTAGGAGAATGTTGGACNAAGAAGAAGAAGAAGAAGAAGAAGAAGAAGAAGAAGATTCCCTTTAGACTTGCAGTCATCATTACACTCTACCTAAAACAAATGTATTTTTTTTTTCATCTTAGTATTCTGCTTGTCTAGATTTTACGCATACACATTAAAAATGTACCACAGTCAACTCTAACCACACAGATTGGGAACACACACTCACTTTGCCTGATGTAAATGTTTGATAGCAATTAAAAGGTGATAAATAAAGGAATGCAAATCACTGACACAGGCAAAATAACAGGAGCCATAGCAGGCTAGCTCTGCAAGCTGGGACTGTTAAGATGAGTCAAGACACTGGCTGCCATCTGAAGTTTACTGGAGACCCTGTAAAGATAAATATTACACACCGGAAGGTGTTTTGGCACTAATATTCAAAGCGAGAATTAATAAATTTTGTCTGGCTGACTCTGGAATGTGGGCATAGAGTTGAATGATGACAGAGTTTGGAATATAGACAAATACCTTTGAGGTCTGGGCACTCTGAGTCAGAAATGGATCGAGATAACATCTAGAAACATCTACTGAGGCTGTACTAACTAAACACTGGAACATCCTGGCTTTAGGGACATGAAGATGATTATATACACCATTCCCATGCTGAGGAACACCAGTTCTTGCAGCAGCGTAGACAGGCATTAACAGAGGTTACTGTTCATAACTGTTGCCTTCTCACCACTCTACACACATCCATACAGCTGGGTATATCCATTAGCCAGAGTAATGGTGTTTACCAAAAATAAAAGTAATAAAGAAAACAAAAACTGATGAAATACACAGACACTATCAGACAACATCAGTAGGAGGGATAACCGCAATACTTTGGCAGTGTCTAACATGGCATATTTACATAATGTGTAGTGGTATGGTACACAGTATGTAAGAATTGTCATTTGGTTATAGTACACATTCATATGGCTACGTTTTAATCAAATTCATTTGTATACGCAATTACCACCGCTTCTTTTTGTGCAGTGGATTTTCAAGTACTGTGATTAAAAATGTGATAAAGGTTGGTGTTGTAAAAAAATATATATATTTCTGCTTATGGCAGAAATAAGCTAAAAAAAACACTTTATTCTTTATTCGGGAACATACACTCATTGAGCACTTTATTAGGAACACCTGTACACCTACTCATTCATGCAATTATCTAATTAGCTAATCATATGACAGCAGTGCAATGCATAAACTCATGGACAGACAGGCCAGCAGCTTTGGGTAATGTTCACATCAACCATCAGAATGGGGGAAAAAAATGTGATCTCAGTGATTCTTAACGTGGCATGATTGTTGGTGCCAGACGCGCTGGTCTGAGTATTTCTATAACTGCTGATCTCCTGCGATTTTCACGCACAACAGTCTCTATAGTTTACTCAGTATGGTGCAATAAAGAAAAAACATCCATTGAGCGGCATGTCTGCAGATAGAGATGCCTTGTTCATGAGAGAGATCAATGGAGAATGGTCAGACTGGTTCAAGCTGACAGAAAGGCTACAGTAACTCAGATAACCACTCTGTACAACTGTGCTGAGCAGAAAAGCATCGCAGAAGGCACAACATGTCGAACCTCAAGAGAGATGGGACACAACAGCAGAAGACCATATCAGATCAGTCACCGGATCTGAACCCAATAGAGCACCTTTGGGATGTGGTACAACAGGAGATACACAGCATGAAAGTTCACCTGAAAAATCTGTCTGAATTGTGTGATGCAGTCATGTCAACATGGGCCAGAATCTCAAAGGAATATTTCCGGCATCTTGTGGAATCCCTGCCATGAAAAATTGAGGCTGTTTTGGTATTAGTATAGCATTCCTAATAAAGTAACAGTAACAGTAACAAGCTAGCTAGCAGAACTGAAATCATCTGTATGAAGCATTTTATGGTCTGCAGGAAAAATATAAATATAAAAATGTATTCATTTTTAAAATATTAATTGTTAAAGCTATGACACTGATTAAAAACTTGCAAACTAGCATTGTATTTGGCCTTTGCTAATAGTAGTCTGTTAGCATTTGACTGTTCACTTGGGCTTATTAGCTAGGATATATTTATGAAATATACAACTTTTACACAGTATTTTAGTAATTTATTTTTTTAAGAAATGGCTGTTTTGCCATGTGTGATGCAGGACGACATGAAAATAGCTACATGTTATGTTATTCCCATACCACACACACAGTATGCAGTTTATTATTCTCATTCTGCATACTGTGTGTGTGGTCTAGTATGCACTGTACTAGTAGGTACATTATGCCTTGAATACACACCAGGCAAAACTGCACATGAAACCAAAGTGACTATACATAAAGAAAGTTATTACATAGATACATAGATAGACTGCAATAAAAAGAGATAGAGCAGGGTGAAACAATTGGCTGTAGTTATGGCAACTGTAAACTGCATTACCATATTATTACCATAAGCAGGGGTCATGGTAATCAATACACAGAGATATATTAAATGGCTGCTTATTATTTGTTTCACTGTGTAGCAATTTTTGTCAATGGTACACACCTAAAGAAACATAGAACATCTAATGAAAGTGCGAGAGAAACCTTGGCAGCATTTTACCATAGAACATACACAGCAATCAGGTCATGCTCATATGGACTTAAAGTCTTATTGATCTGTTCAGTCAATACCCTCCAATCAACATCTGCCAGCTGTTCCACTAAGCTCTAAGCACTCACAAAGAGGCATTCACACACAAACATTTAGTGAGTTCACAAACAGTGTACTTCGATTGCTATAATCCTAGCATGTTCAATGTAGCATGTCCATTGACCCACGACAGCCATGTCTGTCAACACAATGTAGACAGCTTATTTTTTTCTTTTTTTAGTTTGACCCTATTTAAAGGGGCAGCATTCACAAACACTAGGTGTATTTTCTGAAAACATTGTGCCATTCTGGCCAGTCAGATTCAAAGCAATGAATAGACATAGGTTCGCACCATTAGCCCCCTTTTATTAAGCGATCACTTATTCTGCAGCATAGAGCTGTGTCGCTGAGAAGGAAGAACAGCAAGAATAAAAAGACTGTAACATCTTCCAAACCTGATTGCAGTCTTCTCCATGGCATCAGGACTGTCTACAGCAGGTAACTCATCAGAGAGGATCTCCTCAGGACTGCGTGGGTCAATTAATATCCCTCTCTTGTCTTTGTCCCTGATCCCAATGCCGGCTGTTATAGCATTCCACAAGGCATTTTGGGACTTGGAGCCTGCAATCAACAGAGGGTACAAGATCAGGAACGTACAAAAGAGAGCAATTAATTAGAAAGCTAAACAATAAAGTTATCTGACTGTAACTTTTATACACGGTATATACTAATGTGTGTTTTGCAAAGCCAAAAAAAAAAAAATACAATTCTGCATTTGTTTGTTTACAATATCTTCTTCTTTCGGCTTTTCCCTTCAGGGGTCACCACAGCGACTCATCACTCTCCACCGATCCCTATCTTCTGCATCCTCAACACTTGCACCCACTAGCTTCATATCCTCATTTATTACCTCCATATACCTCCTCT
>CM074945.1:14655511-14672485 GCA_037577455.1 Pangasius macronema
AGGCACCATGGGTAACAAGATATGTGTTTTGGGACCCTTAACTGGACACATAATTCTGAAGACCTGAGTGTGATGGGGTTTTTTCCTCAGCGTATGTGTCTTTTTATGTATTTTAAGTGATTAAAAATTCTGTCTAAAATCTAAACAAAATAGACATGACAAAACAAATAAGACGTAGTACCGTGTCAGGGTCTTCTCTAGTCTATTGAATATGCTTAGTAGACTTGTTTAGCAAAGCCAAAACGTTTGCATTAGGTTCTTTTCTCACTTTATGTTGACAGAGACGTTTGGACAGATTGAAGGATGCTGTCTGTAGAAAGACAGAACTCACTGCTGTGCTTTTCCACGTTGTTCCTCCACTGAGAACCTGCTTTCACTAACGCACCAGCTCAGCTCTGTCTCCTCTCTCGCTGTACAGCTTTGTCCGGTGGTTTTATCAGGGAAGAACTCACCGAACCCAGGTTTCTTCCTAAACACTGTCAAAATATTCCCAGTACAGCCGTTCTCTCAGAGAAGCTTTCAGTGAAGTGAAGTGACTTTGTGGCCAAGTGTGGTGACCCATACTCAGAATTTGTGCTCTGCATTTAGCCCATCCAAGTGCACACACACACACACACACACACACCTGGAGCAGTGGGCAGCCATTTTAGCTGCGGGGCCCGGGGAGCAGTTGGGGGATCGGTGCCTTGCTCAAGGGTCTCACCTCAGTCGTGGTTACAAGTCCGACTCTCAGACCATTAGACCACGACTGCCCCCAGTGTGCACTCGCTTCTCATCTACCAATAGCTTGACTTTTAGCATAAGTTGTTACGCTTTGTTTTGAGGTTTTGCCATTGATGTTCACATTTAAAAAAGCTTTTGCAGGTCAGCTTGCTCAGAAACCAGGAGGGAGCTGGAACCGTTAAGTGGTTTTGTTATTTTAAAATAGGCAGGTGAGAAAGCATAATCTTTTTTTTCATGGGATACAGGGACCACAACATATATTCAGCCCAAATATAGAATTTTAATAATATAAATAATAATATTTGAATTCTGACCCTAAAACAAATGATTTTATATTGTAAAATCATTAATAAACTAATAAAGCCCTGTGCGAAGTTTGCATGTTCTTCCCGTGCTTCAAGGGTTTCCTCCCCAAGTCCAAAGACATGCGTTGTAGTCTGACTGGCATCTCTAAACTGTCCATAGTGTGTGAATGGGGTGATGGACTGGCACCCCGTCCAGGGTGTCCCCTGCCTGCGGGGACAGGCTCCAGGTGTGGACCCCTGCGACCCTGTGCAGGACAAGCGGTACAGTAAATGGATAGGGTCTGTAGTGCTGTAAAGTGTGTGTGTAGATTTGCACTGTGTCCTCTAGGGGACTGGCGAGAAAAGGAAAATGTGAGCTTTGAGTGAGGACTGAACTGATTAGATCCCATTAAGTGTAATATGACCAAGTTCATTTCATTCAGAGCAGATCTCTGTAGTAATGAACTGGACCCCTGTAGCCAATGGAGCGCAACTGGATAAGAGTAACAAACAAACAAACAATAGGGACACTTGATCCAGCTTTCCTCCTCTTTGTGCCAAGGAATGAAAGGCTGGCTACTACAATTTTTGTAAAATTATTTGTATGCATTGCATTGTATCCATTTAAATCCATTTTAACGGCTGTTTGCAGGTTCCCTTGTTGAGGGCACTTGAGTTTTGAGAGTCACTGAAGAAAGGTACATGTGCATTCACTCATCAACTATAGAAATGCTGAAATTATATTTGAAAAGGGGTCACAAAATTCATTTGGTCTTCCATTTTGGATTGTTTTATAAAGCAAACCACCTTAACAGCCAGGCTTCTTCAAAGCACAAAATATGATTTTGGAAAGGTTTGTTGACTTTATTTATTTATTTGTTTGATTTTAAAGACATCATTTCATTCTTCTAGATCGAAACGATACAAAATCAGACATCGATTCTAATAACGACACCAGGTTTGAACATGTCACATTTGATGTCCTCAGTCCCTTTTGTCCTTATGACACAAAAGCTGGTTTTCACTGGCCTACAGCCTCTAATCTACTCAAAACACATCTCGATCTTCAGACCTGTCTAGAGTGGCAAAAGGCACATTAAAGCTGGTTTAGTGTGACAGAAACAGAGATACCATACTGATATATCTCCTCTCCCTACACTGCTCATCTCCTCAGTGAGCTTTTCTTTTAAAGGTTTTGTATGCAGTTCATTCCAGGTCTTCATGATGCTGCATGGACTCATTAATCACCTGTAATAAGACACATAGCAGAAAAAGAGAGGATCATTTTGCACTGTGAATGTCTTTTCTTTCAGATATTATATTGCAATATTAATGCTTTGTGTTTTTTATTTTTTACATACATGACCATCTCTTGTTTCTATAGTCTTAATCACCACTTTCTTGGACAGGTTCTCAATGACTGGTTTGGTTTCTATCATGGATTCTGCAGAGAGAGGACTTGTTTCATGCCATATTTGTAGAAAATTCATTCATAAACATCAGAAGAATATTAAATTCATGATAATGCTTTCAGATAAACGTGCCCTACCACTTGCTTGTATCAGCACTGCATTGCCTAAAATATACCAGTCATCACTTATTATACACAGGTGCTCATGTAGAAAGAGCAGAACTGTGACGTCAGTCTAACACTGACGCTTTTCGGCAGTATAAATGCAAGAAGTTCTGTATGTGGGTGCCAGGGAACTGCAGTATACTGTACCTCTCAGATTAAATGAGGAGAAGTTAGGCAATGGTGTGGTGATCCTGTAGGAGGAAAGGACAGAGGTTTTTACAGTGTAGCATGTAAAACACAGAAGTCCTAGCCACCCTGTAACCCACATAATATGCACGTACTGAGAAGAAAGCACCAGTGGTGAAAAATCAGCTCTAAAAAAAAAACCATGGCTCCTGAATATGCATACGCATTCTAGGCTTGCAAACCAACACTCTCTATTTATATTCAGAATACTGTAGCACATGCTAAGTAGGCCTACTCTGAATATGAAATAGAATGTAAATCTAAGGTACAATCTCAACTGTAATTGTGTACTATCCACACCTGCTTTCCTCTCCCTCCAGCAGCTTCCTGTAGGTAGCAATCTCAATGTCCAGGGCCATTTTGACATTCAGCAGGTCCTGGTACTCGCGCAAATGACGAGCCATCTCATCCTTCATGCGGCGGATTTCTTCTTCCAGGCGGGAGATGTTGTCCTGGTAACTTGATGACTCCATGGCAAAGTTATCCTCCAGTTCCCCCATTTGGCGCTCCAGAGACTCATTCTAACCAGAAAGGTAGAGATTGAGGGTGGGGGTATTTTCACAATATCCAACCATTACTATTAAATGTATACTCACAGTCCCCTTAAGCGCATCCACCTCACAGGTTAAAGCCTGCACCTGGCGGCGATATTCATTTGCATCCTGTTTGGCCTGGCGGATGGCTTCAGTGTTACGAGCAGCGGCCTCTGACAAATCCACAAACTGGAGGAAGAAAAAGCCTGTTGTTTTACATTGCACTTATGTTTATATTACATTTGTTCACAAAATACTCCCTGAAAATGATGCCACAGATAGCAATATGACTAGAGGGGCTTGGCTTCTAGATACTGTTTAATTAGCATTTTGTAGTGTTTGCTAATGTGTAGTGTTTGCTAATGGGTATGGTCTAATCAGGGTTTTAGGCCAGCTTTGTTCTATTAAGCATATCAATAGTGTGCTTGTCAGTCACATTTAAAAAACTCAGTTCAGTAATCCATTGTTCAGTGTGCTTTCACTGATTGGCCATCTGTACTCTATCCAATAAACCCCAGCATTGCCATCTGCTGTGCTGAGAAACCCAGAGGGAATGCAAGCACTGCACGTAACCTGCAGCTTTGAGGAGAAACGCTTTAAAAAAAAAGAACACCTACTACAAAAGGCTGCTATAGCCACTTCAACAACATAAACATACCATATTCTCTTTTTCTGCTTTGAAGCACTACACTATTACACTACAACATTATCCATGGTATTAAACAATCAACAACTGTTGTTAATCAATAATATCAAATGCTGTTTACTGTAAGCATTTAACTGGTGCTTATTATCTACCCACTAATTATCGAAGTTCTCAATAGGAAAATACACAAATGAATCTTGTGTCTAGAAACTGACCTTGGATTTGTACCATTCTTCAGCCTCATGGATGTTCTTGTTGGCCAGAGTCTCATACTGAAGGCGGACATCCCTCAGTGCAGCGGTCAGATCAGGCTTAGCTATGTCCAGATCGACCTGCACATGCTGGTCTTGTATCTGGGTCTGCAGATCAGCCATCTCCTGCAGGCAAGTCAAAGGGGAAAGCTTGGGTTTGCACGTGGATCTTTAAAATCTGAATGCACAGAAGCCGTCTTTAAAGTATATGCAACATCCATTTGTTGCACTTTTCACACTGAACAGAATTCATCCATTGCCAACAGTGTAAACACACACTGTTTAATTATTGCAAATATTTTAGTTCCATCTGATTTTGTTTAGCTCTTTGATTTTGCATATAGATTAGTCTTTTTGGTTTGAGTTTCAAGTTAGTGTATTTTGTCCATTGTATTCCATGCATTCCAGACTAGTCCTGATGCCTTCCTGTTTTGTAAGGGCCAGTCTAATAATACTCTTCATCCTCTTGACATAATTTGCTAATCTCCATGCCAGTGCCCTTCTTTGCCAATCTCATGATCCACTCAGGGCTCTGTAACAGTCACAGTCACATGCAAGAACCTGTTGTGATGTGTATAAAACCGAACAGACACGACAGACAGCGGTTCTATACCTCATCGTGAAGTTTCTTAAGGAAAATGATCTCCTCCTGTAGGGACTCCACCTTGCGCTCCAAGTCGAGACGGGCCAGGGATGCATTATCGACATCCTGTGAACATTTCATAATTTCATCAATAAAATGCAGCCATCAGATCAAGCTAAAGATTGTATGACAGTCTCAATTTAACAGGTTTATGCTACTAATGACAATAAAGACAACATTAATCATATGTTTTCTATTCTAGAGCACATAAAGACAAGTATAGCACTGAATAAAAACGGTGGACAGTATTTTCCTGTGCCTATGTGCAAAGTTACAGGTGGCACAGGTGGAAGTGGCAGATGGCTTTGAACACACACATGCATCCCCTTATTGTATTCTTCTCCTGTCTGAATGCACCACCTTCCTCCAGCTACAAGCAACAGCCCCCCACTCAGACAACAGCTTGCTTTGTCATTTACCCACAAGCCCCCCTTGCATCATCATCATCATCATCATCATCACAGAAACCATCCCAGAGTGGAATTAACTTCCTTGCCAAACATTCCAGAGATGTGTAGTGAGAACACGGAGTTGTGTGTAGAATCTACATACCTGCCTGAAACTTTGGAGGTTGTTTTCGGCATCTTCCCTTTGAAGAAGCTCTTCTTGAAGCCTGAAGAGGACAGACGTTATCACAGAAAGACAGGCTTTTTGCATTATGTTTGATAGCACATACAATAAACAGTACATATAAAGTAAAAGTGTGTCTAATTTTGCTTAAAAGATTACTATTTATGGTGGTGTTAAAGATTTTCATGAATTTGGCAGCATGTATGCCTTTTTTTTTTTTAACCAAATTACCCATCATTGATTTTTATGACAAGTTTGTGTCCTCCCATTTGTCTCAAGACCAAAGCCTACTACCAAGATCATCGAACAAATTTCTGACATACACTACATGGCCCAAAGTTTGTGGACACCTGNGGCTTTCCACTAGATTTTGGAGCGTGGCTGTGGGGATTTGTGCTCATTCAGCCACAAGAGCATTAGTGAGATCAGGCTCGGATGTCGGGTGAGGAAGCCTGGGCTGCAGTCGGCATTCCAATTCATCTCAAAGGTGTTTAGCAGGGTTGAGGTCATGGCTTTGTGCAGGGCATTTGAGGTCTTCTGCACCAACCTTGGTGTACCATGTCTTCATGGAGCTCGCTTTGTGCACAGGGGAATTGTTATACTGGAGCATGTTTGGGTCTCTTAGCTCCAGTGAAGGAAATTTGTTATGCTACAGCATACAAAGACATTCTAGACACATGTGTGCTTCTAACTTTGTGGCTACAGTTTGGGAAAAGGAGCATGTCCTGTATGAGTGTGATGGTCAGGTGTCCACAAACTTGTGGCCATACAGAGTAGCACTCTAATAGCAGTGGCATGGTGTTCATGACCAGTGGTTGCACTAATGCATATAAAATATTGGAACTCGTCACTTCACATAGCTTTGGATGCAAAGTGAAAAAGTTCATACATACTTTTCTCTTAGGCGTTCAATATCCTCCGCCAGATTATCTCTGTCCACTTCCACCCTGGCCTTATCATTGGTGACTTGGTCCACTTGCCGGCGTAACTCCCTCATCTCCTCCTCGTAAAGATCTCCAACTCGGGATGTTCCTTTGCCTCTGAGCTGCGCCAGCTCGGTGCTCAGCATCTTGTTCTGCTGCTCCAGAAAGCGCACCTTCTCTATGTAGCTGGCGAAGCGGTCATTCAGCTGCTGCATCTCGGCTTTCTCGTTTGTGCGGTTCGCCTTGAACTCGGTGTTGATGGCTTCGGACAAGCTGAAGTCCAGCGTGTCGGATGTGAGTCGGGGCAAGTTCGCGCTTCGCACGCGCACACTTTTGCTCGCGATGATGGACGGCGGAGAGGAGAAGGCGCTGTAGGAGAGCCGCGAGGCGCGCGCCGGAGCCGAGTACTGGCGGCTCGAGTAGCTGGAGCGAGAGGAGGCATTACGCTCACCACCAAATATCCGTGTATAAGAAGATGACTGGCGGGTAGTTGCTGAGGTTCGGTTAGCCATTTTCGAGTCCCGTTCAGTTGTTTCTGCAGGCGACGCCCACCTGGTCCTCACTTCCACACTGACCACAACAAGCTCTGCTCCACCAAAAGTTGAGCTGAGTGCACGCGCCCGGGCTTTATATACTCCTCCCTTCTCACCATGCAAATGACATAACGGGGCGCGCGCTGCTGATGACGTATCGACGGCCTTATTTAGCAGCATCGACAAGAAAACACGCAACATAGCAAACGGCCATGCTAAATACTACTTCTAAAAAGTGCCTCTTGTGGTGTAGTCTTTTGACCTAGCCTCTTTAGCTGCTTTTATGGAACCCTGGTCTTGTCCCAGACAGCACACAATTCCGATTACATCTGGATTTGCATTTGCATCTGTAGCCTAATGTATATATATATATATATATATATATATATATATATATATATATATATATAAAACACACTAAATGAAAGTAACCATTTAACGCTTGTGTGATATTTTAATTTTCAATTTTGGCTTAAAAATGGCCAAAATAAAATTTGTTGGTAAATTTAAGTATAGTGGAACGTCAGCCGCATTTGTTTTTTTTTTGGCCTGATAATGTCAAAATGCTTGTTACTAAACTCTAGATAGAAATAACACTTAACTCTTCATGGATGTGACGTCATATAAGGGGGTATGGTCATCATTAAACAAGAACATGATACCAAAAGTCCTGAGGTATGAAAAATTACATAGCATGCTTTGACTAGTTATGCATTATGTCATGATTAATATATTACATCCATATGATGGATAGCCATAAAATGAACTTCTGTAGCATAATTAGCATAAAAGTCTTTGAAACCATGCACATATGATTATTGCAATGGATATTGCTGTAAGGAATATTATGTGGGCCAACATCTTAATATGCCGCCAATTGAACTTAGTCTATTGTGTTAATACAATATTAGAATATGGCGTTGATGAATTTGGAGAAGCTTCTTTCAAGTGCTGCTACTGAAATTTAATGAATTGATGTTATGCAATAAATCAAAGGCGTTTTACAAATAAATAACGCTTTAAACGTGTAATTGAGGATGAAAGTAAAGCCTTAAACCAGTGGAAATAAACCCAGTGGAAATTGAAAACGTCATTAAAATGGTTTTCAGTCAGTCTTAACAAAAATGTAAGCCGCGTGCTTCTTTAGAGCATGATATAAACTTTTCTTTCCTTCACATGGAGACCTTGAGGATTTCAGAAGTGTATAATGTGTTGGGAGACTTGTGTTATTAATTACAAGCTTAAACAGGGTGGATATTCAAAATTGCCCCATTGTATCTTAATTCTAATTCACCCTACTTTGCCAAAAAAGAAAAAAAAAAGTTTATGATGCTGTCGTAAAGCGGACCTTTCTTACGCGGAAGGTGTTTCCACACGGAGTTGTATTGTTAGCACGCTCTTCACGTTGTTATGAGTTGGGACCTTAGCTAAGTAGTAAAACATGGAGAAGCTCCGTGTTTTGGAACTGTACAGTGGCATTGGAGGGATGCATTATGCATTGCGAGGTATATTCCCTGGTTTTGGTATTTGTTTGGTTACTTCGTACAATTCATTTTACCTGCTTATACTAGCGAAACTAGCTAGCATCCCACTAACTCTCTCTCTCTCTCTCTCTCTCTCTCTCTCTCTCTCTCTCTCTCTCTCTCAGTTCAACCCAAATAGCTTATTGGCGTGATTGTTTATAGTACAATATAGTACAAAGTATTGAAAGCACAATTAGAATTGAAGTAAGATCAAAATATAAATAGTATAAGAAAATAAATATCTAAAATAACAGTGCTAATGGTAACAATAACATAATAACAGCAAAAAAAGCCAGTAATAATAACACTAATAATACAACAGGAGCTGACAGTCAAACAGGAAGAATACAAACAATAACAGTAAGTCAGCAAACAGTGGGTCTTATTTATCAGTCTGGATACCAAAGAATGTATTCGTAATTATTTATTGGAGCAAGAAATTTGGTCTTTTTTGAAAATGCAGTTAGTTCGGGAAAATAGTAGTATCCTGCAAGAGATCCTGAGTTTGTGTAAATTGATGTAAAGGGTTCAGATCGTATAATTGGCATGAGGTACTGCAGTTAAGCAGGTTATATTGACAAGTTTAAATCTTTAAGTTATTTCAGATTTACTTAAATCTTTAATTCATTTAATATTGTTTCAATCACAAATGAATGAAAATCTTGTTGACAGGAGACAACTGAAAACAAACCCATAAATTCAAACAAATACGATTAATCCTTCAATTAAGACAAAAGGATTTAATAAAAAAAAATTAATGAGTTGAATGAAAGAAATTCAAAACAAATCCGTAAATTAAGATAAATAGGTCTAGCAATTCATTTAGGAAAAAAATAAATACGGTGGTAGAAAATGAGGGTGAGTTAGTGTGTGTCTGTGGTAGCCCGAAGCAGTGCAGTGTCTGAGCTGCATTATTGGAGGTTTTAACACTCGCCCCACAACTATTAGGTGCTCTTTCTTCGCTTAGTCATCAGTATGCCATTTTCAGTTCTCTGTCAGCCTTGCCTGTTGGGAAGTTTTGTGGCCGTTACTAAATGTAAGCAGGCTTGGTAATTTATAGGTGACATTTATCAAGGTATGGATGTGAGTATGAAGAAAATCAGTGTTGCTAAAACCTTCGTATGTGTGGTGGAACTTTGTAGTTTAGTTTGAACTAAGAAAACATTTGCACAAAACTTTGCTAAAAGAATAACAGACAAGGCTCTATTTTAGAATATTTATGCAGAAGACATTCAGTTATCTTGTACTGTGAATCTGTGAAGTACAATGAATATTTATTTATTTATTTATTTATTTATACATACATACATACATACATACATACCAAAAATGTCTTTAAGCAATGTGGGCATCAAGATCCTATATCGTCTTCCTCCCCATTTTTAATCATAAACTTGACAGATACTTGAGACAGTAGCATACTCTGCATTGCAACACATTGCACTAAAACTGTCATAACTGATTCCTCTTGTTTTTTTTTCTGTTAAGAGAGCTCCGTTCCCGCTGACGTGGTAGCCGCAGTGGATGTGAACACGACGGCCAATGAAATCTATAAGCACAACTTCCCAAATACTCTCCTGCTACCCAAGACCATTGAAGTGAGCACCACCTAATTAACCTGGTTCTTATTATCTAAATTAATTCATCTAGAGATTGTAGTAAATGGCATAATAGCATGCTAAATGGACAGCAGGCATAAAGGGGTGGAGTAGGATAAACAGAGAACTAAGTATCAGGTGCAGCATTCCTGTTTGATCATTTTAGTGACTGTTGTCTTGCAGAAGACTGGAGACTAACTTTAAGTAATTTGAAGTGTTCATTATTTGCACTAAATTTACTAAACTAAAACATACAGCACTTTTTTTTGTTCCTCATTTCTCGTATATAAGAAAACTGATATAAATGAAATGATTTATCCAGCATGAAATACCTTCTAAACCATACAATACCTGCTATGAATAAATGCTTTTAGCATGGCTGTGCTGTTATCTCATGTCACCTCTAGGGGCAAGCTGAGTATGACATAAATCCCAAACTTTGTCTAGTTGGTACAGTCCGGAGTATGATAGATGATATGATTTTATTTGGGTAAAAATATTACTCCCAGCTGTGTGTAAGGAACGAGGATATTATGCATGGAAGAATGAACAAATAAGATGATGTACAATATAAAATATTGGAACTTGACTAGACAATATAAGGGTAGAAGAATATCATGTTAAAGAGACCAAGTCATAAACTGTTTAGCTCATATTTTTTTAATTTTAGTTTAGTTGTTAAGATCCATTTCATGAAAACCAATAATACAGGTTACGTGCCTAAACAATGTCTTTGTAATCTTTTTTTTTAGTATGTCTTTGTAAGCTGATTTGTTTAGTAATCTATGTTTCCTTTTATTTAGACCTAGTCACATTTCATCCCGTGACAAGCAGTTACTCCAATATTTTAGGTGAAAGAGTAACTTAGTGGATTTAGTGTTGGGTAAAGGTTGTGTGCATCGTCAGCATGGGTAATGATGCACTAGCTGCTGCTCTCATTGGCCGTAATGTGTAAGGTTTTGCTCATGTATGTGACAATAAACTATTGCCCAGGAATAGTATATTTTTATATTCTTCATTAGAAGGTGAATCTTCGTTTAATAATAAGTAATAATTCCGGATTCCTGATTGGATTTTGGGTAATAAATAACTTTCTCAAAGTTACCGGTGCCATGAGGATATCATTTATGTATTCAGGATATGCAAAGCTTTACTTTTTTTGTGGCTGATTTGAACCATATTGTTTGTCAAACCACAAAGTCATATATTGTTATAAATGGTACATTTCTACACAGTTGATGTAAAATGCAGTGCATTTTGATTAAAGTGAACCTTTGTTTGATTTCATCCAGGGAATGACATTAAGTGATTTCAATAAACTGGACTTCGATATGATTTTGATGAGCCCTCCTTGTCAGCCTTTTACTAGGTAATCAGAACTTTGTGTCACTTTTTCACTCACATTGTCGTTAATAGAAATAAGTAATAATGTGGTTTTCTACCAATATAGGATTGGATTACAGGGTGATGTAAATGACCCCAGAACAAAGAGCTTTCTCTACGTCTTGGACATTCTGCCAAGGTCAGATCAGTCTGTGCTCTCTGCATACTTGCTTTATATAAGAGACTGTGTGTGTTCTCAGTGCTCCTTTATCTGAAATCATTTTATAATTTTTTTTAATCAACTTGATTTTCTAAAATAATCCAGTTGTTCAAAAATGAACAGTAGTCTACATTCGTTAGTCAGTAAAGCAGTGGGCTTTTCATCTACAATTCCAGCCGCTATTAATTTATGTAGAATAACATTTTTCAAGCAGATGTACATGCCTTATACGTGTTATTGCTGCTTGTTCTTTAGTGAGATAGTTCAGAATTGCAGCCACTCAGTCTCATAGTGCTGTTTTGTGAAAGAAAGAACCTCTGTGCTCTGTTTGTAGGTTGAACAAGATGCCCCGCTTCATTCTGCTGGAGAATGTGAAAGGCTTCGAGACGTCTTCTGCAAGGTAACCTGGGATATAGGGCAAGTCCTTAACTATTGTTAATACAGCTACCTATGCTGCCACGTTGTATTAAAGTATTTAGTGGAAGATTAGTGCAAAAGAATCAACTGTAATCAAAAAACAGGACGTTCTGATTCTTTCTGAAGATTAAATGGAAGGAACTTGTGCTAGATCCAGACTAAATTCAAACTGGGTGGATTTGCAGTGTAATCTGACTTGTTTTTTTCTTCTTCCAGAAATGCCTTGATAAAGACTTTGCAGGACTGTAGATACAACTTTCAGGAATTAATGATATCACCCACTTGTGTGAGCATTTCCCTTTATTCTGTATTTTGAAGCAATCATCATTTTACCCCATGAGAACTGGGTAATTCTAAATAGATACATGCAAATAATGATTAAAAAAAAAAAAAACTTCTGATATCATATTGTCATATTAAAACAAACCAGTTGTTTCACTAAGTCTGACAGACTTCTCCTTTCAGTTTGTAGAGAACTTTAACAGCAAATTAAAGTTGTTATAAGTTGTGAAATTAATTGTTGCTATAGCATAAATAATAGGCTACCAGACGGTTGCTGAAATTACTATAACTCCAGTTCCACAATAACTTAATGCGTTATTTTTCACAGCTAGGAATACCGAACTCAAGGCTGCGTTATTTTCTTATTGCTAAAGCTCCAACCGATTCCTTCTCATTTCAGAAAACAGCAGAGGTAAACACACACATCCTGTCAACCTGAATGTGGCATAAGATTGCTAAGAAGTTGCATTTCAACCTATTTTGACTGGTTATTAGAATAAACTGTAATCCCTAACTTCTAACTCCTCCAGATTCTGGAGGGCTTTCCGAAGTCAGAATCCAGCTATGACACAGACAGTCCAATGATCGAGGAGAGTCACTGTAGTACAGTTAATGGTGACACGAGAGAAGATGGGACTATAATCTATAAGATGGAGACGGCTCAGGAGCTGGAGAGGAAGAGGAGTCAGGACAATGAACAGACAGTGAGGAGACTGCAGGATTTCCTGGAAGAGGAAGAACCAGGAGCAGATATGGACGGTTATTTGCTTCCTCCAAAGATCCTGCTAAGATACGCCTTGCTCATGGACATAGTGAATCCAAACTGCAGGAGATCAGTCTGCTTCACTAAAGGGCAAGGCTTCACAAATTAATGCTGCATCCTCTAAATACTTTTCAGCTTGTGCTTGACCACTGCCAAGTTGATATAATCTTAATACTCTTTTTTTGTGCCTCTTTAGATATGGGCACTACGTGGAGGGAACTGGTTCTGTTCTGCAGTCGTGTACAGATGTGGAGCTGGAGAGCATCTTTAAGTCACTGGATGTGCTATCGGAAGAGGAGAAGCTGGAGCAGTTGTCCCGGCTGAAGCTCAGATACTTCACACCCAGAGAGATTGCCAACCTTATGGGCTTCCCACCACATTTCAGTAAGTCAGGCTTATGACCTGATGGACTGAGTAATTAAAGAGCAACAATGAGCTTGGAGGCTCAGAATTGAGATGAAAAACAAATAGTCCTAATCACTGCAGTTTACTTTCATCACGTGTGTATGGTGCAGTGGTAGCTCAGTGGTTAGGACGTTGGGCTACTGATTGGAAGGTCATGAGTTTGATCCCCACCACCGCCAAGCTGCCACTGCTGGGCCCTTGAGCAAGGCCCTTAACCCTCAACTGCTCAGTTGTATAAANGTCGCTCTGGATAAGGGCTTCTGCCAAATGCCATAAATGTAAACGTATAGTACTTCAGTGTCTATCCGGTACATCAAGCAGGATTTCTAAGTAAGAGTGAAAACTGTGTAAATGGTTATTTAATGCCTGTGGATTGGGGAATGTGAAGTGGAATTGCCCTTTAAAGTGCACAACAGTTTCGAACCTCTCATGCTGTTTGATTTTCAGTGCAGGTTGTTTCTGGTAACTGTGATCAACCATATATCAGAAAGTCCCAATTTGGGCTTGCTGATAATCATTCTCTCTCAGATCTCAAATATTAGCTTTTTAATAATGACACTGTGTTTTAAATCTATATGGCTCAGAATGTGTGTTTTATACACACTCTGACTGTAATGGCCAGTTTATATTTGGGCTTTCTGGCAAGAAAATGAGGACATTAAAATGACAAGTGACACAATGAGGTATAAAATGTGTCCGTGCTGATCCAAGGTGCTGACAGTAGACACTTAACTTATATTTTACTTTTTTTTTTTTTGTCCTTCTTTTTCAGGCTTTCCATCAAATATCTCCATTAAGCAGCAGTACCGGGTTCTGGGAAACAGTCTAAATGTTCATGTAGTGGCCAAGCTCATCAGTCTCATGGTGTCATGACCAACAAATCGGATTTGCTGCAATGTTTAAGGGCTGTTTTAAGCTTCACTGGGACTCGTTGAAGTTTCAAAGATGTCCAACTTTTGTATTACAAGGATCAAGGTTGTAAATTATTAAATAAAGCTGTATATGTTGTACTATTGTGTTTCTCTGTTGTTTGTTTTACAAAGAATGTGAAATTTCTAATTAGCTCTGCTTAATAATATAGGAAAATTGTTCAAAGTACTATACTGAAAAATATAACTAAAGAATATGATACTCTGTAGAGGAGGGGGGGCTTGGGGGGGGGGGGGATAAGGGGAGGGACCAAACTTATATAATTGCAGGAAGTTCAGCACTTTAACTGTGGTTACTGATCTCTGAGAATCACATGATGATGCTTGGTAATGATGCTGTAAAGTGAATTAACAGCCGTGCTATATGGGCACAACCTGTCTTCCTTCCTCCAATGGTCTTGTCCAGTTTATTGGAGAGTGTGATGGTCTCAGAGGACCAGCTTGGGGCAAAGTGCACTTTTTTGTGCTTGGCCCATTAAGTCGCTTTTTAGTTTCACCTGCAGAGTGGTGTCTGAAGAGCGTCCTGAGACATACTCTCTCAGCATGGCTCGGACGCTTCAGCTGTCCTGGGCCTTACTTGCCCTCCTCTTCCTCAGTGGACTGCAGTGTGAGCAGGGGAAACGTGCCCACAGCCGGAGCAAGAGAGACGTCAGCGATGCTCAGTAAGCAGACAGGGTTACTTTATTACCTGGACTTGTAGTTGCACATTGCTCACTGCTTGACTAATCAGTATATAATTGACTTTTTGTTTTGTTTTGTTTTGTTTTTTTAACTATAACAAAGGTTATGAAGTGTTTATAAAGGCCGTACAAATTATTTAAACGTATAAACTACATTCTGTAGGTTCTAAATTTGCTGTTTAAATTATTTTTAAATGGAAGTAAATGTGCTGCATTACAGTCACACTGCAGTCCTGTTTCTGCCAGTTAAGAGATTATTGTATTTCAAGGTAGTTGTGTAAAAGTGGAACTTATACCTATACTTCTAACCCTCTACTGCATGAATTATTATATTTACATAAAAAATATTTTATGGATTTTTATTACTTTAATTAGTTCAAAANATGACTTACTATTATAACAAGCCCCCTTTTTCCAGTTACATAGAAAAAAGTTGTTTTTTATTATTGTCTATACAAAACAAAATGGAGATAAATTAATAGTTTCCATATGGCAACACAATGCAGTAAAGGGCTAACTTATATAAGTGGACCTTCACTTGAATCTGAATTTGGTGCCCTGTTGCTCAAGACTCATATGATGACTTTACCTGCAGGCCTCGTATGATCTCAAAGGATGGTCACCTTACTTTTATGCCGGGAAACAATAAAGACATCCATTTTGACACCTCAGGTACGGGTCATGTGAAAGTGGGGAACGAGGACCTCACTGCACAATTACAGCAGGTAAGATCATGAAAAGTCTCAGATCGGATTCTGATTTTAGGCACAGCTTAGATTCATGTCACAAATATATTTGCTAATTCCTTATTGAACTAAAATATAGGCTTCTTCAGAGAGTATTATGTTGACTCAGGCGACTGGATCCATTTATGTTCCTATAGGCTAAATGAAAGGCTAGATGCCACTGGGTATTTAACATATCTGTAAATAATGGTAGATTTCCCATCACCAGTTCATGAGGTGATAGAACTATCCAAACTATGGGTTTGTAGGTTGTTCTTGTTTTTAAAATAAGTATTCTTAGTTGATCTGAACTAGCTTGTTTAGCTCCAGCTGTAATCTGTTGCCTTTAACAGAGTAATTATATTTTAAGGCATGTCTGTATTTTAATTAACTTTCAGATAAAAACCAATAAAGCTGACATAGAAACAGTAAAGAACAGTGGCCAAGGGGTCCAAACCCAGCTGAATCAGCTGAACTCAAAAGTGGCCACACTTGAGTCCAAAGTCCAAACAGTAGAGCAGGTAAATTTAAATATGACATTTTCTTCATTTAATATAATCCAATGTAAAAAGGATTATGTATATTTAAGTGTCATGTTCCTTTTTTTCAGACTATCCAGCGGAAGACATGTAGCAGCAACCCATGTCAGAACTCTGGGACTTGCCTAAACCTTTTGGACTCCTTCCACTGCCTCTGCCCTCAGAACTGGCAGGTATGACTGCTCTAAATGACTTCCATACAACACCCACTTATATTGTAACAGCACTGCACTGATCCTGAGCCTGTTGTGTCATGTTAGGGTCCTACCTGTGCTGTGGATGTGAACGAGTGTCAGCTCTACGCTGGAACCACTCAGGGTTGCCAGAACGGAGCCACATGTGTTAACACTCCTGGATCTTACACGTAACATGCTTCCTGATCCCTGTCATCACTTCCTCTACTGAGTAGCCTTTGTCATGGCGTTTTGATTTTACTGTTTCTTATTGTTTTTGCCTTTCGTTCTAGTTGTAACTGTCTGCCGGAGTGGTATGGACCCCACTGCACCTCTCGTTATGATGACTGCGCAGGGGGGAGTCAGGACTTGTGTGTTCATGGGTTGTGCATTGATTCTGACAGAGTAACACCTAACGAGGTATGGATCTGTGATAATACATGTGCAGATATAATAAACTGCATACAGTGCCACACTAGAGGTTGCTGAATTAAGCTGAAGATTTGTCTAATTTTTGTTTATACACATA
>CM074945.1:14674539-14709909 GCA_037577455.1 Pangasius macronema
AAAGCGAAGGATCATCACACCAAATATTGACTTTGTTTCATTTATTACTGTTTACTGCTCTTTATAGTATTTTTTTATGTAGAAACATTTCATTTCATTATTTTTGAAGGCATTTGGAAGTGTGATGACCAACATCAGTTTCATCTATATTTCCTAGAACACAGCCACTGGATATGTCTGCCACTGTGACCCAGGCTGGACAGGCCAGAACTGTAACCAGAATGTTAACGAGTGTGCAAGTAACCCTTGCCAAAATGGAGGCACTTGCACTGATGGCATTAACGGCTACACTTGTACCTGCACATCACAGTGGACAGGCCCGCAGTGCCAGACTCCTCAACAAGGTGTGCTGTTCATTGGTGTGTCTGCACTCACTTAGACAATACACTGCTGATACTCTTTGACCTGTGTTTATGTGTGGTTCAGAGTGTGGAGGAGTCCTGGAGGGTCCATCTGGTACATTTAGTTATCCCAACACTCCCGGACATGACCAGTATGACCATATGGTCAGTTGTGCCTGGGTGGTCAGAACCGATGCAGACAAGGTCAGTTCTAATCTCTATAACAGTCAAACGAAACTAGTAGATTGTTGAACCAAAACAATACTTTACAAGATTTTACTTACTTTAACAATACTTTGATTATTTTTATATGGAAAGTTATTTCTCAGATTCTGCGGATCACATTCCCTTTTTTTGAGCTTGAGCACAGTTCCACGTGCAGCTTTGACTTCCTACAGATCCATGATGGAGAAAGCGCATCTGCCTACATGCTTGGCAAATACTGTGGCACTAATGCCCCAGCTGAGCTCTTCAGTTCCCACAACTCTTTATACTTCTGGTTCCGCTCTGATCACACAATCAACAAAGGCGGCTTCACCGTGGCCTGGCAGTCCCAAGCGCCAGGTACTGCCTAATGTTTTCAGCTCTACAATATAATGATGTATTTCTAACCAGTCATATTTATGCTTTATTGCAAAACCTCAATTATTTATCTAGAATTATGGACATTCCTCTCACAATAACCTAATCACTCTCATCTCACTTAATCGCATTCATTCATTTCTTTGTCCCCAGTGTGTGGTGGCCATCTGACCAATCCGTATGGTGACATCAAATCACCTGGCTACCCAGGCAACTACCCACCAAACCGTGACTGCTATTGGACAATCGATGTGGGTCCTGGGCTGATCATTACCTTTGCATTTGGAACACTCAGTCTTGAGCACCATCCTGACTGCAACTATGATTATCTTGAAGTAGGTTGACAACTGACCATTAGATGCCTAGCTTCAACGCCATTTTTGTCTTTAAAGCGCAGATTTTGTTGAAACCCATGTGCTGATTCACTCTTTGTGCTCTAGATCCGAGACGGGCTGCTCCCTGAGGACCCATTTCTAAACCGATACTGTAGCAGTGGTTCTCCACCACCACTGCAGACCACAGGTCCTGCTGCCTGGATCCACTTCCACTCCGATTTTGTTATCAGTGACCAGGGCTTCCATATCACATACACCACCTCTCAGAGTGAGTATAGGTTGTAATCGTTGAGCCGAATGCCAGCACTAAGCTTATGAGATTGTAAAAAAAAATATGTGACAGCACATATGCTATCTCTTTTACTTATTATATGATATGATATCAAATATCCACAAAGAATGTGCTGTGTTAATTATCTGATGGCTCTTTTTTGGTGTTTAAATGTTTAATTAGTTTTGAATTATGCTTAAGCAAATATAAAGCTGTAAAGCTGTAAATCCTGCATTTTATTTCCATGCCATTGCCTCATAAAGTAGACATAACATTTTTTATGATTTTAGTAAATGATAAAAGATATCCAGAAGGGATTTCAAAGTTCATGAAAATATTTCATGCATGCATTCCTTTATTCCTTCATTTATTCATTACATTTGTAGTTTTTTTTTCTTAACTTAACATCTTACTCTATATCTCAATATCTTTATAATTACCTATGACTTATACCGGAAAGTTCATTTATTAACCTTTACTATACAACTTGTCTTTGTGTGTTGTAGCTGACCCTGGATGTGGAGGCACATACACAGAAACTCAAGGCATTATCATCTCCCCTAACTGGCCTAATAACTATGCACATGACAAACAGTGTATTTATCTGATCCGGCTGCCTCGAAGTGAGCAGGTGGGGAATTTGAAGTGAGTATACCTGGACCTTTGAGTGTTACCGACACTTAAACTAATACACCTCCATAAAGGACAAGGAGTGTGTTCGTGTGAGGGAGTTGAGAAAGACAGACTGTGTGTGGGTTTTGGGAGCTATAAGAGTTGCTTATAATGAATAATGGTGCTTTAACAGAAGTGTGTATTTCTTGTCTCAGGTGCGTGATGGCCCAGGGGAAACAGCCCCACTTTTTGGAAAGTACTGTGGTACCACACTCCCTGCCCCTATCTTGTCATCCGCTAATGCCCTTTGGATTCGCTTCAAATCTGACAGCTCTGTCAGCCGTGCTGGCTTTAGGGCTGTATATGACATCTGTAAGACTTGTTTCTATACCACTGAGACTGTGAAGGCAAGCATGCCTAGTTTTAATGCATGCCATCAATCACCGCTGTAGAGGAAATATGCCTTTTGTTGATTACTGAATCTAAGGCAGAGAGCAGTATTAGCTGTTGTATTATTTGTATGACTGGAGCTGGATGTTTTAATAAATGTAACAAAATGTTCTTATGCCCTCTGAGTACAGTGAAAATATTATATCCTGATTTGAACAGGAAGACATTTGTCTCTTTCAGACTGCGGAGGAACTCTCTCAGGCTCAGGCCAGATTCGTACACCCCTTCACCCTGACGCCTACCCTCACAACAAGATGTGTGAGTGGGTCATCAATCAGCCTACGGGCTACGTTGTGACACTCAACTTCCTCACCTTTGATGTCGAGGGCAGTACAAGTTGCTCATTTGACTATGTGGAGGTACATAACTTTTTCCCTATATAGTTTTACAAAGCAAAAAGGGTCTATTTCTCATTGTCTGAATGCATTACATAGTAGATTTATGGACTTCATAGCATACAAAGAACAATGCATCATAAATATCATCAACTGGTCTCCTTTCTTAGGTAAGAGATGGTGCTACATCCAGCTCTCCCTTGATTGGCCGATATTGTGGAAACCAGGTTCCCAGTATGTTGCAGTCCACACAGAAACACATGTATATAGCATTCAGTACTGATGCTTCAGTCAGCAACCATGGCTTCACTGCAGAGTATGCATCAGTTATGGAAGGTATTGGATCATAGCGGCATTGCACTATATGGATTGTTCCCTGNTGTATTGATCTGATTTCATAAACAGGCTGTGGAGACACTCTCACAGCTCCTACAGGTAACTTTACTAGTCCTGGTCACCCTACCAGCTACCCTCATGGTGCCAACTGCTCCTGGCACATTGCTGTAGCACCTGGAAACATCATCCGGCTGTCTTTTACCTCCTTCAACCTGGAGTACCATACTAACTGTGATTTTGACTATGTGGAGGTATATGACAATGGCACAGTTCAGACTGGGCATCTCCTGGGCAGGTAAGAGCATTAGCACGTCAACATCAATTGGTGTGATGCAAAAAAAAAAAAAAACTACACAACACAATTTTCTAATCATTTTACACATTTAGCACCCATTTGCCCTCTTTTTCTCAGGTACTGTGGACAGTCAGCTCCTCCGTCACTGACCAGCACTGACAACCTCATGACCGTCCTGTTTGTCACAGACTCCAGCATCGCAGTTGAAGGATTCGCCGCCAGTTATGTCTCAATCAATGCTAGCACAGGTAGGATATGAAAAACAAACGAGATGGATAATACCTTACAATGTGTTTAAATAATACTACAGACAATAAACCAATAACATTTTCCTTTGCATCTTTTCACTGAAAAACATGTAAGTTATGGGCATCAGATACTTACTGTCATTTGCCATTGTCTCTAGACTGCAGTAGAGTGTTCACAGCTCCAACTGGAGTGTTCACTTCACCCAACTACCCCGACAACTACCCCAACAGCCGGGAGTGCATCTTCAAGATTATAGTTGAGGTCAACAATCAGATCATGCTGAACTTCACTGATTTTACCTTGGAAAGTGGCAGCAGCTGTGTATTTGACTATGTGGAAATCAGGTGAGGAACCTTTATAAAATGCTCTGTACCTATTATACCCTTCATTCTTAATGCTGTCCTGATATCGAACTTTCTTTCTTGCAGAGATGGAGGCTACGAAACATCACCTCTAATCGGTCGATACTGCTCAAACCAGGCTCCACCTTTAGTGCTATCGCATAGTAACAGACTGTGGATCAAATTCCGCTCAGATTCTTCAATCACTTATAAAGGCTTCTCTGCACACTGGGATGGCACACAGACAGGTATTTGCTACTTCTTTTGACATATTTCAGTGTTTCCCCAAACAGTCTTCATGAACCCTATACCAGTGGCAGTGGAAATCACAACCCACCATTACCAAAGTTGTGTGTTTTTTTTTATTATTATTATTGAGTGCTTAAAAGTATTAGCCACTTCACATGAATTAAATGGGTTTACTCCAAATCTCAATCACTGAAATACAAGTAGGCCTATAAATAATGTCAACGTGGACCTGTGTTCTGATAGTGGAAAGTTGAGGGAAAAGTTGAGGGAGGAAAAAGCTCTATAGCTCCAATAAAAAGCCAGGATATTCTTGTGTTCATTTTAATAACGATATTTGAATAGTATCAGATGTGTTGGGAGCAAGAAGAGACCAAAATTATGGACTATTTGGAAAACTCATTATATAGCTTCCCTATATGGATATATGATATTTTATTTTTGCAATGTATTACCACTCCTACCACTCCATGCTAATGCTCTCATTCATGCGCTAGGTTGTGGAGGAACTCTGACCACCAGTGTTGGTAGTTTCACATCCCCTAACTACCCTCTGCCCTACCACCCCAATGCTGAATGCTACTGGCACATTAAAATCAGTGCAGGAAGTAAGGTCCAGCTCAGCTTTGGAGACTTTCATCTGGAATCCAGCACTGGCTGCTATTATGATTACCTAGCGGTAAGACAAGGCACCCATTTCACTTTAACTCTTTAAGAACTTTCAGTATATTTTTCTAAACTAATTTATGATTTACATACACGTGTGTTTATTCTCAGGTGTATGATGGAAACAGCACAAATGCTCGTGAGCTGGCCAGACTATGTGGGAACCAGGTTCCTGCCCCCATTAACTCCACCAAAGAGCATCTGTATGTTAAACTAGCGTGTCTATCGTAGTAGTTACGCCCCCCGAAACATCGAAGGATGTAAAGATCATTCACTTGTTTGTACGAACTACTAAGATCTTTGTCAAGTTTCACTTTTTTTTTTTTTTAATGATTTCATTTCACAAATTAGAGTGGATATAGTGAGTTCATCTGCATTTCAGACCGACGTAATGTAAAGTTACATTATGTCTTTGCCGGTCCAACTAAAGTTTTTCGTCGAGACCCATCGACCGTCCTTACACCACTCTGCACTGAAGAGTGTCCAGGAGGCTTTTCTTTGTCCCCTGTGAAATTTGCGGAAATTAAACTTAGAGCCTGAGAGATCAGGTGCAATAAAATTTGCCTTTATTTCTTTCTCTACAGTAGCATTAGCCAACTTGACTCTTACTTCTCATGCTTTTTTTATCAGTTCTCTTTTACTGCTAGATTTACATATCTAGAACTACTGGCCAGACAAAGAAAACTTCGTCTATTTAGTTTTGCACACAGAATCAATCATTAAAAACTAATTAATGTGGGAGAAATCCATAAATCATAATATCACTCTGTTGTATACACTATATGGCCAAATATTTGTGGTCACCTGGCCATCACACCCATATGTGGGCCTTCCCCAAACTGTTGCAAAGAAGTTGGAAGCATGCAACAGTATAGAATGTCTCTGTATGCTGTAGCTTTATAATTTCCCTCCACTGGAACTAAGAGGCCCAAACCTGTTCCAGCATGACAATGCCCATGTGCACAAAGTGAGGTCCATGAAGATATGGTTTACCAAGTAATGGAGTGGAGAAACTTGAGTAGTCTGCACAGAGCCCTGTCCTCAACCCCACTGAACACCTTTGAGATGAACTGGAATGCCGACTGCGTCCCAGGCCAGTGGGACCTCAATAATGTCGTCGTGGCTGAATGGGCAAATCCCCATCTCCACACTCCAAAATCTAGTGGAAAGCCTTCCAGGAAGAGTGGAGGTTATTTTAACACCAAAGGGGGACTAAATCTTGAATGGGATGTTTAAAAACCACATACGGTTGCGATGGTCAGGTGTCCACAAACTTTTTTCCATATAGTATATATATCAATATATATATATGTCCCAGTGTGCCATATCATTTTTTATGGCAAATACACACATAAGTACACATCATAGGTTGTCACTGTTATTAAGGTGATCTGTTCTCTCCTCCGCAGACTGTCAGGGTATTGTAATTGCCAACCAGACAAACGGTGTGATTGAGAGTGAGAACTTTCCCAACAACTATCCACTTGATGCTAGCTGCAGTTGGACCATCCAGGTGACCATGGGCAACACCATCAACTATACCTTCACTGCCTTTAACTTTGAGGGTCCCTTTCCCAGCTGTATCTATGACTACTTGGAGGTAAGTTTGAGTTGGAGGTAAATGTCAGTTGATTTTCCTGTGAAAGGCTCTCTGTATAACATTCAGAATTGGTGTTACATATTTACAAAAGTAAGCCTAGATTATAATATTGGGCCATATTCTATAGACTGGCATTATATTTTTCTAATTCTATTAACTTCTGAATCATATAATAGGGAGCTGCAGCAGCTGGGATGTCTTAAAGCAGTTGCTGAATTATTCTTGCTCATTCACTGGCAGAATATTTTGAAATTGCACAGTTAGCGAGAGTGAGTTTTTCCTTGGTTCCTTCATCACCATGGTGATCCAAACAGCCATGACATCATGGGGCCCACTGGAGAAGTGTGTGTGTGTGGGGGGGGTTCTATTGTAGCTCATTCAAAGGTTCATTCCTCAGGCAGTCTTCGTCAACAGTGAACTTTTTGTTTTTACTTTACTCATACCCCCAGGATTATGTCAGTTCTGCTCAGCAAGGGAAAAAAAACAGCACTGGAATGTAAAATGTGTCTATGTTGTTGCACTGTGTTCACATTCGCTGTGCTCAGCACTGATGTGCTCATTCAAAAGTGAGGATAAGAAAATAGAGTGCATTACTTTTGTTACCATGGTGTTGTACTCAAAACAAAATAGAACAATGTGCTTTACCTAAGTAGAGACAAAATATTTTTTAATGAATAGATTCTGATTTGATACTTGTTTAAAGTCCCAGATTTTCTAACCTAAACCTGTGCCTTCCATTCTTTTGCACTCGAAGAACCTGTATGATCTCCAACACAGACAGAAGAAATCATGATTTTTTTCCCTAAGTCTCTGTATCTCTTTCTGTGTTTGCCTAGCTTCATGATGGTCCAAATGCACAAGCCCCCCTGATTGGTAGATTCTGTGCGAATGTACCCCCTCCAACAAATACTACCTCCGGGAGCAGCCTGCACATTGTGTTCCACTCTGATTTCATTGTTTCCAGTACTGGTTTCCGGATGCTCTGGTACCAAAATGGTAGGAATAAAAAGAAATTAAAAATACATATTGGAACCTGAAATCTGTTCCTTTGGAACAAAGGAAATGCAAAGTAGGTCAGAGGAAATCTTGGGTTAGTGACTCTGCCTCAGAATGACCTTTAGGATGTCACTGGATATGTGAGAACTTTATCCCTTCTGAGAATTTCAGTAAAATCACACTGGAAGTATAGTGATCACAGCAGACAGTGAAAAGGGAGAACTTTGTGAAGTGTCGTGACCCATACTCGGAATTTGTGCTCTGCATTTAACCCATCCAAGTGCACACACACAGTAGTGAACACACNAGTCGTGGTATTGAGGGTGGCAGAGAGCGCTGGTCATTCACTCCCCCCACCTACAATCCCTGCTGGACCCCAGACTCAAACCCTTTGGGTTCACCTTCGGGTTACAAGTCCGACTCTCAGACCATTAGGCCATGGCTGCCCCCCAGTTTAGTGTTTATCATGGTGATGAAAATGAAAATTCAGTAATTAAAACAGAATTAGATTCTGTACAGCTGTACAGAAGCAGGGTCTACATATTTATGCATGTACTTTACACATACTATACACACTGCAGACTTCACATGCAATTCCATATCCCAATCACGTTTTGGACAGTTTCATAAGTTTAAGTTGCTCTGTATACACTGTAACTTTATGTATTAGGCACAATGAAAGCCTGCATGGACAGGGGCTGCCCTTATTCATCTTTTCCTGAATGGGAGTGTGGAAAAACATTCCGCATACTTATTAAAAGGGAACATGTAAAGAGACGTCGGGCCAATTTACACTGCATTCCATACTGCTATTGCAACCCAGCCATGGATTCACTGACATCACCGGCGAGTCCCGTCTGTCACTGGGGTGTATTGTTTTGCCAAATCTGTTCAGCCAACGTTTTAGTAAAATGGTAATAATAATATTAAGAGTATTAAGTCTAGAAGTCTGTAGTTTGTATGGTGGTTGTACTTTGTGTCAGTGTGTGGTGTGGAGCTACTGCCCAGAGATAATGAGTCACTGGGCTAATGGGTGTGGCTGCATTTATTTTTACTGGAGGGCCAACACAGCCTTCAGCTCACTGCTTAAAGCCACAACTTCCACCGTGTTTATGAGAAAATATTGAAGTTATTGTTACATATAATGCAGAACTAATGCAGTGGACTCTGCAGCTTGATAGAAGGAATAAAGAAGAAAAATAGAAGGAAATGGAGGAAAGTGGGAGGTAGTAGCATTTAATTTACTTTTCTGTAGACCAGAGCAGATTAGTGAACATTATTATTATCTATAATAAAAGATTTTTATTCAGACAAACCCCCATCCAATCTTCATTTGGTCTATGGGTGTAACAGAGATTGATGTTATTGATTAAAGGTTTTTCAAAATTGTGGCACAGATTAGAGTGCAGGGCTTCTTCTTAGGCTGCGCTGAGCATTATGTTACTGTCACCTCAGTGCTAATCATATCAATCTACTGAGAATATATTGCTGGCAATGATAAAAGAGAGTTTGACAACCATGCCAGAGGACACATTATGCATCCATAACAACCAGAGGCGCCTCTGAAAAGAAATGACACTTCCACAGTGCTTCAGAACATCCCTAATATGGTTTCACATTTTTCTAAATTATCATAGTGATTAAAATAGTGTCTTGTACAGAGTCATCTCTCCAGTATTTCCTCTGCACCCGACTTTCTCATAAGTCACAGCTTCTTCTGTAATTTTAGGTCATTTCTCCACAAAAGGAATCATGTTTTCATTTAAAATTTCAATATTTAATATCATATGCTTATTCAGTATTAAGTATCTTGCGCAATATTCAGTCCTTCCTTTTGAGATGGCAAAGGATATTATGTGACCTCAAAACTAACAGGATTTAGTGTTGTTAAAGGATATGAAGTCATGGTAAACACAAAGCTGGCATGGCAACCTCTCCTTTCATGAGAGCTTTTACGAGAAGCTCGTTTGCGTCATATTCAGACTTGTTATTGCCCCCTGCAGGTTGTGGTGGAGATCTCACTGGGCCAGCTGGCTCCTTCAACAGCCCTGGCTATCCTAACAGATATCCAGACAACCGGGAGTGTGTGTGGTACATCCAGACCAGCCCTGGCAGCAGCATCACCATTACCATTCATGAGTTTGATATAGAGTACCATCCTGACTGTAACTATGACATGCTAGAGGTAAAGCATCATTCTATTCATCCCTGCCTTTCTGGTATTTCATGTGACCTTCTTCTTAAGATCCCCATTGCCATGCCTCTAATAAAGTCAAACTGTTATAGAATGACTAGCGCCCATCCTGAACTCTAAGATCATGTTTCTCAGTTAAAGAATGTCAAACTGAGGTCCATTTGTGAGCCCAGAAATAAATGATCACCTATTTAACAATAAACACACTATACTAACAGTATACTGTTTGGAAGAAACACATTCTCCTCAGCTTGCGTCTCTCAGTTTGTACTGATGGGACTCTACCTACTACAAAACACAATTACTATTCATCACACATTACAAAATACACCTAGTAATGCAGAATAGCGGTGTTGTGTTATATCTGAATTTGGCCCGGATATGAATTTGTTACAGAATTCATAGTGTTGCATTGCAGTGATCAGATCACACTGAGAGTGCATGTCTATGTCTATGTGTGTGTGTGTGTGTGTGTGTGTGTGTGTGTGTGTGTGTGCCCTGTTGGCACACAGCAGACTCAGTGGGCACTGTTAGGGGTGTGTGTGAGTATCTCAGACCATTGGAATGCTGACCTCCACACTAGCACTGAATGGAGTTAGCAGTGTGGAAGAAAAGTGGAAATCAAAGATTAGAGCACAGGCTTTATTTGCTACTCTCTCCCAAGCACACACTCATATGTGCACGAATGCACACCAGCCCGCTAATTTTAGTGGCGCAGTGTAATTTCTTGCTAGCTCTGCTAGCTCTTTTCCTAATACTGTGACCCTGTAGCGTTTTGTTCATGAACAAACATTTTCGCATAAGGTGCATTTTTTTTTTCTCATCCATCTGTTTATCAGTTTTATTATTGTTGCCATGCCTAAATACATACAGAAACAACTTTTCTTTCCATACAGGGCTGTATTCAGAGTTGGCAGCTTGGTGACTTAAAAAGTTACATCATTATTTATACAGTGAAAGTTACTCATATTTAGAATTTATTTATTTATTTTTTTTAATTCATGCTTTTAATTCAATATTTTTGAATTGTCAAATTAATAAAATAATGCCATGTTTTTGTTACTTTGATGGGCTCTCCTGTAAAAAAAAAAAACATGCCTAGCACACCAAGTATTCATGTCTTGTTCATTAATGGCTAATATTTAATAGAAATATTTAATATTGGCCTCAAATGACATTTCATAGCATTTTGAATGATTTACAGCCCAAAACATAATTTGTGTGCAATTTAGGTATTAAATCCTAATTACGTGTGAGTAACTCGACTCTAAATGTGGCCCACAGAGTTTACAGTGCTTTAGTACTGCATCAGATGACGTTGTAACAGTTTATAACAGACAGTAAGGAGCATGTGTTTACCTGGGCATTTTTCATGGCAGGTTTATGGTGGTCCTGACCTGAGCTCTCCTAGACTGGCACAACTCTGCACCACTCGACCCTCTGACAACCCCTTGCATGTGTCCAGCACAGGCAATAGCATCACTGTGCGTTTCAAAAGTGATGCATACGTCAGTGGCAGGGGCTTCAACGCTAGCTGGCAGGAGACTCAAGGAGGTAGGCAATGAGCTTTACTCCCATGCTCCCTATATGGTGACAGTGTGATTCCAACTAAAGCTCTTTTGAGTTTTATTGTCTCCTAGTTAATACGCATTATTTTTCTGTTAATACACCCTTCATGAATATTATTATTTTCCTGATATGTTTAGGCTGTGGTGGAGCTGTCACAGCTCCCAGAGGAGAGATCCATTCTCCTCAGTTTCCGAGCAACTACCCCAACAATGCCGACTGCTCCTGGGTCATCACTGTGGACACAGGCCACCGGATTCTCTTCAACTTTACTGACATGGACATTGAGGGTCACGATACATGTAATTGGGATTATGTGGCTGTGAGTGACTTATGTTTGGTGCCTTCATATAGGCTTAATGGGCTTTTGTGTGGCCAATTGAATGAGCAATTGTTTCTCACCAAAGAGGTTCAAAATTAAAGGAGGCTGCCATTAATTTCACACATATTTTACACATTAAAGAGCCATTAAGAAGTGATTTATTTATAGACGGGTTTCCCTCATAATTAAGACCTCATTAATCTTATATGGTCATGTTTAACAATGAGGACAATGACTCTAAACAGTTAAATTTGGACTTTTCAAGACCAAAATCTTGACTGTTTCCTAAATACAGTATATTATTCCTCCTTACATTTTAGATACATGATGGACCAGGAGAGGATTCTCCTCTGCTTGCGAAAGTATGTGGGTTTTCCAGACCTGATCCTATCATCTCCACACAGAATGTCATCTATGTTCGCTTTAGATCTGATGTCAGCAACAACCACAAGGGCTTCAGAGCCGAGTTCTCAGAGGGTTAGTCACATCACAGATCCTCAATTCTACAGCATTTCACTTTAGGTTGCTTCGCAGCCGTATGGGATTATATAATTTGTCTACAGAACGGTTGCAGTGCTACATTATTTCTTTTCCTTACAGCATGTGGGTCCACCATCATGGCTGATGATGTGGGAGGTGATATTGCTTCCCCAAATTACCCTTACATATATCCCAACAATCAGCAGTGCAGCTGGATCATTGTAGCAAAAGAGCCATGTGCGTGAGAAATATCTTCCCTCTTTTTTTCCTTAATCTCTGTTCTTCTTTTATAATTCATGGATTTATACATGAATGTACATGCTGAATATTTCCATTTATGCTTTTATCTCATCCATATCTAGTCAACCATGTAACACTGTCCTTCACTGACTTTGAGCTGGAGATGGTGAACACAAACTGCTCCCATGATGCTGTAGAGATCTTAGACGGCAACAATGATGAGGCCCCAGTAGTTGGTAATAACTTGCACAACTATCTGTTCTTAACATTAACCCTTAGTTGCTCAAATATAGTAGCAAATTATAATTTAAGGTAGGATAGTATAGGAAACTCTTTTGTGCTTTTATAGGTCGCTATTGTGGAACTGCCATACCCCATCCAGTCACCTCATTCAGCAATGCACTAGTGGTGAACTTTGTCTCTGATTCATCTGTGACCAGGAAAGGCTTCAGGGCAACATACATGGCCTCAACCTCCGGTCAGCACACAATAAACCATCAGTACATACAAGAGATACAAATTCTTGCATTCAATTTGTAAGCAGACATCTGTCTGTGAAGTAACCATTCACTAACTTCTTCTGTCCTACCTCAGGCTGTGGTGGTAACCTGCACATGGAGTCTGGGGCCTTCAACAGTCCCAACTATCCAGACGCCTACCCGCCCAACATTGAGTGTGTATGGACAATCATTAGTTCCCCTGGTAACCGTCTCCAGCTGTCTTTCATGTAAGCATCCTCTTGCTATGACATGCATCATACTCATAATTAAAGCATGGTGAATGAGAAGGTGATTAGATTTTCTATGTCTATTTTGTTTTCTCTCTATGTAATGTAGTCTCTTTGAGCTGCAGCAGAGTCAGGGCTGCAATAATGACTACCTGGAAATTCGTGAGGGGAACTCTACTGGCACTCTTGTTGGCCGTTTCTGTGGAAACACCCTTCCTTCTAATTACACCTCACTCATCGGTCATGTGCTGTGGATAAAGTTTGTCTCAGACTCTTCTGTCAGTGGAGCTGGCTTCAGGGCCACATTCACTCACTGTAATTTTATTCCCCTGCACTTAATCAATCTAATATTAGAGGACCTCGTAAAAGTAACAATTACATTAATAAATAGAGCTCATAGTGTCNCTGTTCTCCATTTTTTTCAGTGTATGGAAATGATGTCACGGGTAGCTCTGGCCAGATTGCTTCACCTTTGTATCCACGTACGTACCCCAACAATGCAGACTACCGCTGGACCATCACTGTCAGTGGAGACTCCTATATTGAGATCCGGTTCCTGGATATTGATATAGAGGATCTATATGACTGCTACTATGACCAGCTCAAGGTTTGCATTGCTATTGAAATTTAAGGTTTGTTTAGCTTTTAATGGATCTGTGATATTAAGGTTTATTACTATTCACTTTTCACAAATGGGAGAGTACAAATAGATCTGTTTTCCAATGGATTAAATGGATGAAGACTGGTCACAGATGTTTTAAAAGGGTAATGAATGTAATAAGACTCAAGAGGATTTTTCCTCGAGTGGAAATAAAAAGATAAATGAGAATCAAACCAATCATCTTATGTTGATTGGTTTACTTTTATTTTGACCTGGACCTGGACCTGTACCTGTACCGGTTTCAATTAGATATCCCAATATGATTTGGTTAATAATCATGTGCTCTCTGTGTATCGAATCAAAGACGATATACTACTGCATAGATATGCAAATTCGTTCACTCTTCTTCTCATCAGATTTTTGATGGGCCTAATGTCCATGCATATCCCCTGGGAGTTTTCTGTGGTCTGATTCGGCCTCAACCTGTGAGAAGCTCTGGTAGCACCATGACTCTGGAGTTCAAATCAGACTTTGTGATTGGAGGAAGAGGCTTTCTTGTGGAGTGGACAGCTGTTCAGAGCTCTGGACCTTTGCCCACCATAGCACCAGGTGAGATGAAGAACAAAAGAGAAAAACAGAGAAAATATATATACTCCTCAACATTTTTGCAAGTCATACACATATGAGAGGAATATGACCATCTTGTTAAGTGGCAAGCATGAACTTGTTTTTTAGGTGCTTGTGGAGGGGCTCTTATGCCTGAAGACACACCCAGGTTCCTCTTCTCTCCTGGCTGGCCTAATCAGTATGAGCCTAACCTGGAATGCTCATGGGTAATCCGTTCACCAGACTCCACTGTGGAACTCAATATGCTATTTATGGACATTGAGGATCAAGCCATGTGCTTGTATGACAGTTTAGTCATCAGGGATGGTGAGGCTCTAATTATGCACAATTCACCCTCGTTTATAATTTGTCATAGAATTAAAATGAGAGATAAACAGACTAAAATTGACTTTTGATGTTTTGTAACCCAGGTGAGACTAACTTGTCACCAGAACTGGCAAAGCTTTGTGGCCGTGAGCTGCCTGGTTCTATTCATTCCACTGGTGACTCTATGTTCCTGCGTTTCACATCTGATGCCATCATTCATGGCCGTGGCTTCAATGCCTCCTATTCTAAAGGCAAGCTCCAAAACCATGATAGAGCACTCTTCTTCACTGACAGTGTCTAAACTCTAATGAATGATACATGCTTTGCCTGTTGAGTTGTAGTTGTAACATTTATGGTGTGTGTTTTGTAGGATGTGGAGGCCTGCTCCATGCAGACAGAGGAGTTATCAGCTCCCCTCACTATCCTCAGAACTACAAGCCTAACCTGGACTGTAGCTGGCACGTGATGGTGACTTCTGGATATAAAGTGTCTGTTACTTTCCTGAGTCCATTCCAGGTGCAAGGCTTTGGCACGGCATGCAGCTCTGGAGACTATCTGGAGGTAAAGCCTTATTTGGGTAAATATAGCCATACAGTCTTAGAAAAGGATAGTTGACAGTGATTCAGGTGGTTCACAGTTCTATCTTTATAAAGAGGTTCTACTTTGAATTTCTCCTACTTTTCTGAAAGGCAGACCCTCTATTCTAAATCTCTGTATAGAAACTTTAAGGATTTTTCTAGGCTGCTAAAGCCAGTAACCAGATCTTTGTCAAAGATCTATGCTTACTTGGAGATATACATGCATCTTTTTTATGATGTCAATGATGTAATGTTTTCTAGTTGAAGAATGGGCCGGATGGTAATGCACCATCTTTAGGTGGTCGTCTATGTGGATCCAACCCCCCTGCTATTACACAGACAACTGACAACCATCTTCATGTGCACTTTGTCTCGGACACCTCAAATGAGGGCAGTGGCTTTAAACTGTTATTTGAAGCCCATAGTAAAGGTACTGCAAAGCCTACTTAGTTACTTAATTATCTGGTTATTTTATGCAGAGTAAAGTTCATTGTATGATTTACTTGCTTCTTGTGTAACCCAGCATACAGCTATTAAATGAGATAAAGGATTGATAATGACTGTGTTTGTTCAGCTTGTGGAGGAACCATTGGGTTAAGTGATGGAGATCCACCAGGTTACATTACATCACCCAATTATCCATCAGACTACCCTCAGAACGCTGACTGTGTCTGGATTATCATGGTTCCTAATGGGGAGTCTGTGCAACTGGATTTTGAGGATTTCTACATTGAGCCAAACACTGGGTATAGGACACATTTCTCATTGATCATTATTCATAACTATTACCCATTATAATACTCTTGTTACATCATACACTCCTAATCTTGTCACTCTCTTTCTTTCTTAGATGTATCTATGACTATTTAGAAGTGCGCGATGGTGTCAGTTCAAATGCTGACCTCATTGCCAAGCTCTGTGGCAATACAAAACCATCTACCCAGCATTCCACAGCCTCTGCTATGTATCTACGCTTTCGCACAGATCACAGTATCACACACAAGGGCTTTAAGGCCAAGTACTCTATAGGTAACTAGATATTAGAATCTATTGGTTTGTAGACACATTTAGATTTCTATCTTTGTGAGTCCATTCAGGTGAATGTTTGTATTTTCTTTCCACCAAACAGCTGTATGTGGTGGCACATACATTGGCCAGAGTGGTACCATTAAAAGTCCAGGATACCCAGATTCAAATTACCCAGACAATTCTAATTGTGAATGGTACCTGGAAGGCCCCACTGGACACTACTTGACCCTCAGCTTCACAGCATTCAATCTACAGAGCTCTGCTGACTGTACCAGTGATTATGTAGAAATACGCGAGTACAATGCTTCTGGTGAGTTGAACAGCATAAGCAATAACATGCAACAGAATATACACTATATGTACTATACAAAAATATTAACCAGAGATATGCTCTTTTTCAGGCCGCCTGCTAGGAAAGCATTGTGGAAACAGTCTGCCTGGACCCATGGACACAGGAGACAGCTTTGCATATGTGAAGTTTGTCAGTGATGGCAGTGGAAGTGCAGCAGGATTTAGCCTTTCATTTGAAGCCAGTGTAGAGGGTAGGTGAATGTTTATGAACCACAACAAGCATCATCCATCTAGGAGCCATTTGCTTCCTGCTCAATGCCATCATGACTTATGATTTGTCTCTTATAGAATGTGGTGGGGATTTGAATGCACCCTCTGGGACCATCTCATCTCCAAACTACCCCAACTTGTACCCTCATAACCGGTTATGTCGCTGGAAGATCACAGTGCCTGCGGGTCGTAGAGTCACCCTCACTTTTATTGACCTACGGCTGGAGGACCACAACAGCTGTATGTTTGACTATGTGGAGGTGAGGGCATTTCATTTTTAGCTATTCTAAGAATTAACTCGGGGGAAAAAAAAGGTTTCAAGGTCTGATCATAAAGTCAGTTATTTACTTATTTCATTTCAGTATAAAAAAAAACCCTTGTGTTGAAATGCTGGTGGCATTAATCTTTTGCTGATCTGACCTTGTGTGTTTTTTTTTAGGTTATCAATGGTGTGTTGTCCAATTCCCCTCGGCTGCAGCGATTCTGTGGCTCTGTACCTGCAGGCACACAGGTGAAGTCCTCTGGCAACACCATGACTGTTGTTTTTGTCACTGATTCCTCCGTGTCTAATGGTGGGTTTACTGCTGACTACTCCTCTGATGAGGCAGCAGGTGAGTGAACTCATAGTGTGTGTGTATTTAGATTCANTTCAAACATCGATATGCTACATATAGTAAACCTCATGTCATTTTTTTCGTGGTTGGTCTCTGTTTACTTTTATAGTGTGTGGCGGAATCCTGAGTACCCCAGGGAACTTTACCTCCCCTGACTATGGTGTTGGTAACTACAGCAACAATCTGAACTGTGAGTGGCTGATCCAAAATCCTCAACATGTGAACTCATCCATTGTGGTGATCTTAAATGACCTGCATCTTGAGCACCATCAGACCTGTGAATGGGATTACCTTGAGTTCAGACTTGGTGAGTGACATTGCATAATAAAATATTTATTTGTTTGTTTGATTGTTTTTTTTTAAATTAATAAATAAATAAACTTTTTAGGTGATGAGAACGGTGAACTTCTGGCCCGATTCTGCGGGCAGAGCCTTCCCGCAGTCCCCATTGTGGTGTTCACGCCTGAACTTTGGGTTCATTTTCTGTCCGATGAAGCGGTGGTTGACTTGGGATTCAAAGCTACATATTATTTCTCAGGTAACTATCTGAAGATGCTGACACAAAGAACACTTTGTGTCCTTGAAAGTATTGCTATGGTATATAAGTATTTGTTTGAGGATTTGTTACTGTACGTATTTGTTGAACTGCCCTATCCTATCATTCAGATTGTGGAGGCATGCAGAGTGGTGAGGGAGGGGCCATTTACAGCCCGGGTTATCCAGACAACTACCCAAGCCCTAGTCGCTGTGCCTGGCTCTTAGAAGCTCCAGAAGGCTATACGATCACTGTAAATCTATACTGACACACAAACCTTGATTCCTACACATTACTATGGTTTACATTACTTTCAATGTGTAGTAATTATATATTCTTTAATTGACCAGATGACGTTTACGTACTTCCAAGTGGAAGAACACAGCCAATGTTCTTGGGACTCAGTGACCATCTTCAATGGTGGTTCTCCAGGTTCTCCCATAATTGGACAATACTGTGGCCATACATCACCTGGGACAATCCAATCAGGTTCCAACAAGCTAGCAGTGGTGTTCCTGGCTGACCACAGTGTGTCCAAAGGAGGGTTTGTGGCCACTTGGTCAGTGGATTCCTCAGGTATGAAGTCACCAACAAAATACGTTCACACTTGATTTCTGTCTGGCTGCAGTTTTTTTCTGATGCTTGATTTTTTTTTCCATTTGTGATCTTTTTGCTTCAGGATGTGGTGGGGTCATACACGCTGACCTGGGTAGCATCAAGTCCCCCAATTACCCCCAAAACTTCCCATCTAATACTGAATGTTCATGGACCATCATTGCTCATGAGGGCAATCACTTGGAAATGGGTTTTGCAAGTGAGTTCCAGATACCTGACTCCAGCGGACATTGCCAGAGCAGTTACATCAAGGTGACCATTTGAAAGATATAAATGAATGCTAGTAACCTACCATGAGTATTTGGGTTTCATTTATTTGTCTCTTTTCTACTTGTTTCTCAGGTGTGGGCTGGTGACACACAGCAGAATGACGCTCTGTTGGCAACAGGCTGTGGCTCCACAGCTCCTCCTCCCATCATTGCTCCTTTCAACATCATAACTGCCCGTTTCCAATCCACTGAAACACCTGGCAAAGGCTTCTCAGCCTCCTTCTTTACCCGTGTGTACCCTGGGTCTTTATTTTAGGGTCTGTTGAGCATACAGTACTTTTCCCCTTTTGCACCTAATGTATTTATGCCTTACATACGTTGCTGGTCTTTTCTCTTTCAGGATGTGGAGCAAACTTCTCCGCCCCTGCAGGTCGTGTTGTATCCCCTAACTATCCAGATCACTACCCTCACAACGCCAACTGTGACTACATTATAGATGCTGGAGACCAGACAGTGATTGTCGTCACTTTTAGAACATTCCAGTTAGAGGGTAGGCCATCCATAAAGTCACAAAATTTCACAAGATCAATCCAGTCTGCAAAACACTGTTTTGTAAAATGTAATGAATGCCTTTCTAATGAATAATGATGAGGCTTGTTTTTAAATATAAAACAATTCTCTGAATTGTCACCTAAAAATTACATGGCAGGGAAGACAAACCTTTAAAATTTGTTGCTTATTTGTGGTTACTGTCTTAGCTCACTCAGCATGTTCCTTTGATGGAGTGAAGATCTACAAACGCTCTTCAGAGAGTGAAAATCTTCTTGCTACGCTGTGTGGCGACACCATCCCAGGCCCATTCTCCACGTTTGGTCCCATGCTTATCAATTTCTACTCCGATTCCATCATCAATGACAATGGCTTCCTGGCTGAATATATGGCCATTCGTGAGTGTTATGTAACAAAATATATTTTACATTGTTGTCAGTCATACAGTATATTCCAGTGTTATCTATTTTGCACATGCACTATATCCAATACCATGGCTGTTGGAGTAATGCTAACTACTGCAGTATCATTTACAGCATTGTAAGCTTTGATATAATATGTGCACAAGTGTACACACTATGAGCACTGGTACTGGTATGCCTGTAGCTTTGGCAGTGTCCCTGGCTGTGGGTTGGGGTTGTTTACCAATGGTAGAAATGTCACAGCCTTCCATTGAGTACAAAAATGTGGAATGATTGGATTGAAAGGACTCAGCACTTTTTAAACAAAAGGGAGATTTGAGAGCGNCGCGCGCGCAGACACTCACATTCCCTAGGTGATTGTGTAGTTTAGTTTTGGACTATTTTAACTTTGTCTTTAGGTTCTCTAAACTTTTTCTTCTGTTCTGCAGCACACATTCATTATAAGTTCTTTGTTGGAGGAAACAAACTTATGTCAAGTGGTATACTATAAAATGGGACATGGTGTGCGATACTAGGCCCAGATCTTGTGTATCAGCCCCTACACGCTCTAGTTTATAAGTAGTTTATGAGTTTGAAAGTGCTGTCCTTTGTTGTAAAAGAGGCGGTGTTCCTGACCATATAGACTTCTTTAAATATGCACTTATATTTTAAATGGACATTGATATTACTTTTGTGTTTACAGCATGTGGAGGCGTTTTCAATGGCACTTCTGGAACAATTGGCAGTCCTGCTCTCTCCATCATCCACTACCACCACAACATGAACTGCACCTACCACATCTCTTTACAAGATAATCGCATTATTGAACTCAAGTAAGCCTAGTTACTTGGATTCTGTTTAGACACTTAATGATAGACATGACTCATACAGTGACTGCTTTATTATCATGAACCGTGAAACACTGGATCAGTCATATGCAGCTGTTGGGCAAGGATGTGGATGGGGATTGTTATGACTATTGTTTGGACACTCACTGTGCTACATGGGACAGCCTACAAGCTTCGAAGCACACAAAACTTATATCTCTATTTACATGACATCAGCAGTACCTTTAAGTAATGTTCAGTGTTTTTTATGGCCCAGCTCTTCTTTTAACCAGTGAAACCCAGAATCTCCAAAATGTCTTATCAAATTAGTTGAACACTCAAAGTCTACTGTTTCACTTGCATCCTCTGGTGTTCTCTGCTCCATCCTCCATCTACTGTTCCCCCAGTGAGGCACCCTGGTGTGCAGTGAGAAATGCGACTCTCCATCTGTTTCCCTTGCAGGTGCTAGACCTTTTGTGTAACCAACTGCATTGAGACATTGTATACTATGTCTCAGAGAGGAAGTGTTTCCTTTCGAGTTTCCTTTGCGTATTCAAAATGTCCATTTTAGCTCTATACAAAGCTCTATACAAACATAATGTTTTTCACCTGAAGGGAACTTTCTGGGTAATTATGTTGTGCTATTATTAATACAAACTGTATTAATGTGCTACTCCACTTCCTAGATTCAACAGTTTCCACCTTGAAGCCTCTTCTACCTGTGCCTTTGATTATGTGGCTGTCTACGATGGACCAAACACCCTAGCCCCACTCCTGGGACGGTTTTGTGGCAGTGAGCTTCCCCCAACCATCAGGTCTTCAACCAATCAGATGTTTGTTGTGTTCAAAACAGATGCATCAGTTGCTGCTGAAGGTTGGAGGGCAACCTATAGAGAAACTTTAGGTATGGTGTTTTGTTCTGTTACTCTGACAGCACACTGATCTTCATATCAGTTACATAAATGGAGCTTACGTGATATAAACTCAAGCCCAAATCCTTCTTATACTGTTTTTACCTAACTGTTACACAGTTATGAAATATAATTTCTTTTAATTTAGAACTGCATTCCCTATTTTCAGTTTTAATTAGCTGTTCTACTGCATAGATCCTTAACTGCTCTATATTAGATTAGGCACACTAGAATATTTGCTGAGTGAGTCATCCAGAAGCCTTAGAAAGTGGCTTGAGGATGGAGGGGCCAAACTGGGGTGCTCACAGGGCAAACATCTGCTGCTTCAAAACAGCTTTTGTTCCTGTGTGCCAGTGATTTTAGAATAATCAGATCACATTGGACAGAGCCTTAGAGCCTTAAGAGCTTGCTTGGATGGATCAATTTTACATTGNTGAACAATAGAAAACAAGCTGCCCTTACACTTACCCGCTGTCCTCAAAGGCCAGGCCAAAAGAAGGTTCCACTATCAGCTTCTGGTGTCAAAGGGCAGAAGCAGTAGGACAGTGATTTTATTATGTGTGTCTTTGAAATTTGTAGGAACAGAAGAAATGTTTCTTCTGATGCCTGTAAGAGATTTCCTTTGTTTGATTTTAATGCACTTAAAATGTTAGGCCCATTACATTCACAGCCATTAATTGTTTTTAGTGTGAAAAACAACAAGCCAGCTTAGTAAATTCTCCAACAGGCTTTATCTGTATATCTTCTTGCTTGCTATGTTTGTGTTCCAGATAAGGCTCCTTTATTCCCACACTGTCATTCCTTTACATGGCTCAGGAATTTTACTGTACTCCTTAGGGATAGCTGATTTTAGCCTTGAGAAGAATGTGTGATATATCAATATATGACAAGACACATGTACAGTACCAAAAGGGACCTTTCATAAATTTCATAAATTCATATAACGCTGATTGTGGCCAGGTTACTCAGCTTAGAGTTTAATGATCACCCAGTTTTTAATTAGGTGTGCTGCTTAATCCTCTTTAAGCATTGCGCAAAAAAAAAAAAAAAAGATAGCAAAGGCTGGAATTCACATAAGTGGACAGTTACTGCCACCTGCTGTGTATTTGTACAATGTTGCCAAACTAGGAAAGCACACTTATTGCAGCTTGAATATTCTCTCTGCTCTGCTCACTCAGGCCCTCAGCAGGGTTGTGGAGGCTACCTTACCTCTTCCTCTGGGATGTTTGGTTCTCCTGATATTGACATGAATGGAAAGTACGAGCCATACTTGAACTGTCTCTGGACCATTTCTGTTGACCCCAATAAAGCTGTCAGCCTCTCTTTTAGCAGTTTTGAGCTGGAGGGTGGCTCTTCATGTTCATATGATTATGTTAAGGTACAGACAAAAAAAGTTCTAAATAAGTCTTTAAAATGACCTTTTATCTACATTTGAATGAAATAGGAAGAAATATTTTGGTATAACATCTGTGTCCTTCTTTAAACATTTTCGGTTGTTCTACCTCCTTAGATCTATGATGGTGATAGTGTTAATTACCCACTGGTTGGAACATTCTGTGGAACCGTCATTCCTGCTGCCTTCGTGTCAGCCAGTAATTTTTTGACTGTGCACTTTGTCACTGATGGCACAGTGGCTTTCCGAGGCTTTAACGCCACCTACAGTGCAGTCGACAGTAAGACAGGCTCCTTTCCCACATAATTCTTCCTGTAATAATTACTGAGTTACTACTATAGCTACATGAGCTACATTCCTTGATTTTACAGTACTTTGCATGGCTGTGGCAGCACAGTACACTATAGCGATAAACAAGGAATGGATCATTTAATGTCTAATATATGGCATACTCAATCAGTTGTTTGATCTAAACTAAAGATTTTTTTGCATCTGCACAGGACTATGTGGAGGAATATATAATGCCACAACCACAGCTCAGACCATCACTTCTCCATCCTACCCCAACGCATATCCTTCTTTCACCTTCTGCCGCTGGGTTCTTGATGCTCCACCACAGGAGGCAGTGAAAATTATAGTCCAGCAGTTCCATCTGCAGCCCAGCCAGAGCTGCTCCACCAACTTCCTGGAGATGAAAGACTGGCCTGTGGTAGGTTAACATGGTTAAAATACCCTTCATGATTTAGCTTCTCCACCTGTATTACAACAGTGGGCTTTTCTTCCAAGACTCCATTTGCATATTTGGTCTTCTTTAGGGAGACTATGGGCAGGCACATAAGTTCTGTGGTTCAGACTCCCACATCCCTGAGTTCTACAGCTATGACAGGACCATGCACCTCACCTTCCAGTCTGACACCTTTATCACTGGCAATGGCTTTAGTTTGACCTACCAAGTGGCAGGTTTGTCAGCATTGGTGGCTTTTCCACATTTACACATCATACAACACCTATTAACACTTACATGTTTTTATATCTAAATGATTGTCTTTTTGTATATTTGTCTTTGTAATCAACAAGGATGTAGCAGAGTATATGAGCAGTCTTATGGTTACCTCAAGAGCCCTGGCTGGCCTGCAGTGTATCCTCATGATATGGACTGCAACATTGTCCTTCGCTCACCTCAGAACAGCTCCATCTCACTGTTCTTTGACAGCTTTGATGTGGAGTCTCATTCCTCCTGCAACTTTGACTATCTAGAGGTGAGAACAGGATGATAAGTGATGGATCACATCACCAAGCCCTTGATTTGAATATCTGTGTGATCGAAAACACAATTCTATTAGTACATCTTAACAATTCATTTTTAGAACATTCGTTAAATTCCCTTACATTATAGTACCAGTCGATCCAGGAGTCCCCACCAATTAACAACCGATTCCAGTCTAGACATTATATCGTTCCATTTTACCCGAGTACTAATTGTATTAAACCAGTTCTCTCACTCAGTACCTTTGCAAGATTTTGCCACTTTCCTGTGCATTCTATCTTTGCTTAGTTTTTGCAGTTTCTGACTTCCACTTCCACTATTCTTTGATTACTAGTTTAATTGTCCTGCATTGTTCAGTTTTCCCTGCCAGGCTACTGTTTGCGATTTTGTCTGCTAATTTGGATTTTATAACAAACGAGCTTGTGTATATAACTGCTAATGCTGATACTACATTACAGCCAGATGTATAGCAAGAACTAGAACTATATATTGTTATAGTTCAGATGTGCAGTCATGTTCCCTGTTTGTGTTTCAGGTGAGGAATGGCAGCACAGCTACAGCTCCTCTGCTGGGCAGATACTGTGGGAACACACTGCCCAATCCTATCTTCCCCAGGTCCAACGAACTCTTCCTGCACTTCCACAGTGATTTCTCAGCTGCTCGAAATGGCTTTGAAATCACCTGGACTTCCTCCCCACAAGGTGAGCACATACCTGATAATGTTTAATAATGAAATGTACAGTATGTCAATTCAATTCAATTTTGTTTGTATAGTGCTTGTAACAATGGCCATGACATAGCCACTAAGTAGCATTTCAGAAATTTGGATGTAGATTTAGTATGATAGTGTATACGATTGATTTGTTGAAAACGAACTTTAAAAACCTGATTACTGGTTCAGGGACATTATCCCTGCTTCAGACATGAATGAGGTCTGATTGCACAGTGACTGGTGAGAGCTAGCAGCCAATCAGGGGAGCAGGTGAGTGAAAGAGTGAGAGATGTCTTAACAAACCAAGCAGCAAGAGAGTCCAACATTATATTACAAGAAGACAAAAACCCTCGTCCAACATAGGATGACATACTTTATCGAACAACAACAAATCACGTCTCATACGTCTAACCTTGTGTCAGAAGAATTCTCATTGATTGTGTATTGACTTGGCACTCGCAGCTGTGAGATTAATCTGCATGGTGCAGCACAACTGACATTCTAAAATGTTCTTCCACAAGAAGCTTGCAAAAGCATTTTTCAACCAGAGAGGCTGAAAGTTTTAACTTCCCATATATTCCTCCACAGGTTGTGGCGGTAGGTTGTATGGAGACCATGGCTCCTTTACCAGTCCAAATTACCCTGGTACCTATCCAAATGGCACTCACTGTGAGTGGGGTATTAGGGCACCCAGTGGAAGAATTGTGACAGTTACATTCAACCAGATCAGCATTGATGACCCTGGAGACTGCCAGAACAACTATCTGAAACTTTATGATGGTCCAGATGCCAGCTCACCACCTGTTGGGCCGTACTGTGGAACGGTATGAGACAGTTTTGTTTTGTAGAGAGTATTATATCTTTTACTATGTCCCTTATAGACTTACACATCACTATGGTGTTGTATCATATCATTAAAGTTGTCGCTTCTTTCCCCTTTTTGTGTAGGAGACAAATATAGCTCCATTCAGGGCCAGCTCCCACCATGTCTTCATTGTGTTCCACGCCCAATCTGTTGTGTTGCCTTCTGGATTCAGGCTCACATGGAGTAGCTGAAGAGAAGCTGGAAAAAAAATATACATATAAACACACATGCATATACTTAGACAGAGGTTTTTAAACAGATTTTAAATAATATAAACCACAATTTAGTGCAATATTCACAGTCTAATGTAATTAATAGTTGTCATTAGTAGGACACTATAAACATATACAAAATTTTAATCATTATATATCATATATTTTACATATGTATATATAAAAAATGGATAAATAAAGCCATTTTTTTTGCCTGTCTTTTACAGTGACCGTGTTTAGTTTGCATAAACCATAGAATTTTTTTTTGGGTAACTGATGCTCTATTGCCTCTTAATATCAGCTGGAACCTCAGAATCAATAATGTGAAACCTGCAATACACACACAATAAAAAAAACACTAACCTATCTTAAAATATGCATTCATGGGTGTTTGATAAATTACTATCCATTGCACATTTGCATGGTCATTCCACAATTTGGTCCACATTTGGGCACATACATTTAAAATACCACATAAACACAAGTACCCTAGGCCACTTATATATAAGCACTCCTGAACAAAAGCTCTGAAATACTTTTATTGAAGCAAGTGTATGAATAATCAGAATAGACATACAGACGTCCATATAGAATGTGCCACAATGCAAACTATTTAATTGTTCCATTAGAACGACTGTATTATTGCGTGCCATAATACTTCTAAAACAGCTCAAATGTGAAAAAGACTTGAAGTGTTTTAAATATTTAATGCTACCTCTTGAAGAGCTTCAAAAATACTCATTCATCTTCAGTATTATTCAGTTGTGATGGATCCAGAGCCTAACCTGGGGAACGCTGGGTGTAAGGTGGGAAGACACCCTGGATGGTGTGCCAGTCCATCACATAGCACCATATATACACACATTCACACAATCTGGGAACAGGGAGGAAACTTCAAAAGCTGATTACAGTTTAGAGGTGTACAGAGAGGTTTTAGATTAACAGCCCATGGCAATGCTTAAGATTTGTGGAAAGGAACACTGTGAAGCCATATCATCCCAATAGACAAGGAGCATAAGAACATAGTCAGTGTTTTAGTCAACTATGTCAGCGTATGGGAACTTCTCAGCTGTACGTGTTTATCTGACGTTCAACAGAATGACCTTGGCAATAGGAAAACACAGACTTTCCAGTACAAATGTATGGAGCAGCATCTACAACAGTCTTTTGTATGACTAATTCCTTATAATGTTAGAAAGTAGATTTAAAATGAAAAATGAGCACACCCAATATATCCATGGTGTGAACAATATTCTTCCGTACGTACTGTAAGACACAGGACACATGATGTCTGATGTCTGATACATTGGAATCTGTCTTTGATGTGACCGTGGAAGTCGTGCTATTTTAATGGGTTCATTTATTTTGTGGTTACACTGTAAGCAATGACTCTGAATTTCAGCTCTCTCTCACTTATTAAAGAAAAGTTCACCCATGCTGTATGATTCTGTGGCCACTTTACCCCCCTCCCACTAAATATAATCAGGCCTAAAAATAGAGGCCACTGTTTTGCAGTCCCTGTTGTAATGATCAACTCGACAAGCAAAACACAGGGACCCTGGATCAGCGGAAGGCAGTTTAAATCTGGTGATCACACACATGGGCGTCTAGAAAGGAGTCGACAAGTGTATTAGGTTACCTCTGCCCCATGCCTCAAGGAAAAGAGAGAGGAGGCTTAGCTCACTGTGGCCCACGTTTCTGCCAAAATCAGGACACAGGCCAAAGAATGTGTCTCCCATGCAAGGTAAGCCTTGGATGGATTTGAATGTCTGCCACAACCATTTGTTACCGACGTCTGTCTGTGGACGAATCCCGACCGGAATCTCTTTTATGTTAGCTATGGGATTTAATCATCAGGCTTTTATATAGAGAAAACAACGATGGGATTATAAGATCAATATGTACAGTATGAACTTAAAAATTAAAAGTTAATGGTATAGAATAATGTTTTTTATGGGTTTGTTGCTGGAACAGGTAATCAACCTAGACTCTCTACCGAAAAGACAGTAGTTAGGTCGCAAATCTTTTTACAATACCGAAAAGCTTTAGGAGTTTTCAGATGATTATAGTCTTGCAAAGTCTAGATATCATACTCAGAGGAGATATGACCAACCACTTAAAGTTTCTACGGTTAAAAGACTTATTCGTGGTGCATCTCATACTCTGTGACATTCATGCATTATGTTTAAGAAAACCTAATAAGAAACAAAACAAACAAACAAATAAATAAATTCTGTGAAATTTATGCAGACCAGATTTTCTTTCCAAAAATGTGTCATACCACATTTACATGTTATTTCTTCCCCCTTGTTATTACCAATGACATATTAGTTAAGCATCCTACCCAATGTAATTCACCTAACTTAACTCATCAGATAATTATGTCCCAAGACCGTGTGAATGTGTTGTTACCAAGTGACTGCATATATGGCTCACTGTTTGTTAATACAGAAACAATAACATACTAGCAGCAGCGCATTAATATAAACCTGTCATTTAAATTACAGTCGGCATTATTGTCAGAACCGTGCTGTAACAGGAGGTTAATCAACACCCTGAAATATCTTGCTGTTGATATATCTGTTTAGCCGCCCAAAACCTGCGTCTACGTCTTGACAACATTTCAAGTGTTTCCGTTATGTGGCGGTCACGTGACTACCGACGGCACCGTCCGTCCTCCGGCCGGCACGCGCACCTTCTAGCGTCTTCTCTAGACCCGCTCTCCCGGCGGAGCACTTTTCTGTTACACCGTCCCTTCATGATTTAGGCGAGAAAACACGCGACACAGCACTGGCTCGCGTTTCGATTGGATGATATCGACGACCATCGCGTTCTTCTCAGTGACGACAAAGCTTTTGCTCACGCTGATTGGACAACGGGCCTGAACGCTCCCAGAAAATCCTTCTCGCGTCCGAATGCAGGAAGTGCCCTTTTATGGAATGTGAAGCATTTCATTTTTTTTTCGTGCAACTTCCGGTTGGGTGGGAAGCAGCTGCTGGAAACAGTGAATAACTGTGCCTGAGGATACGTTTAAAATATTTTTTATTTTTCTATCCTTTCGCTTTAATCAGCAAGGTAAAAACGGGCACCCTGTATCTGTTTTATAATGATAAATGTTAGCCGCCTTAGCTAGTGTGGATGTATACTAACAAGCTAACTTCCACAGCTGGTACAGTACAGTGCAGCAACAGTTTCACACAGTTTGCATTTACGCTGTTCTCTTTTGTTCCTTTTCAGAAAATGTCAAAGTCTTTGAAGAAGATAGTGGAGGAGACTAGGGATAAAAATCTTCCCGAGGTGGACATGTGCGACAGGGGGATATCCAACATGCTGGACATTCCTGGCTTATGTGAGTGTCTTTAATCATTTTCAAAGTTCTTGCTGACATTTTTCACTCAAAACATTATACGATGATGCATACAGATGCTGTGCTTGGCTAAATCTGCTAAATATGATATATAGGTTTTCATGTTTATTGATGATTTGAATCAGATGTTCCCTGATTGTTTTGTTCCACTACTTAATATGGAGAACATGTAAAGCACACTTTATACAGCCTGCACAGTAAACTATTCTCATCTGCTATACAGAGGGACAGCTGTAAGTCTGCACGGTATATGGCCTTAATGTATCTCACCAACTTTTCTTATTTTGTCTTGAAGTCACACTGTCCAACATAACACAACTGGTCTTGAGCCACAACAAGCTGACGAGTAAGTAGACCGCTTCATTTCACTGTCATTTCAACCTGTTGTTGCATGAAACAGTCTGCTGTAATAACCTGTAGTAGTAAGAACTAGTAAAGACTCTGACGAAATTTTAGTACGGGCTCAGACACCTCTTAGACACTTCATGTAAAAACCCTCTTTCGTCAGTACAAACTTCCTATGACAAACGGAGTAAATGTTAATGATGTGCTCATAGGAACCACTAGATGGCAGTATTGGCCAGAGTGTGACTGAGAGTCTATTGATGGGTGCCAATAGTTTGCAAAAAAACCCATAAAAGAATAAAAAAAAAACATTCAAATAGCATGTACTCTATGTTTATAAATATTACCCACAGAGTTATACACTCAACCAGATTCTAAATCTATGCCAATAATAGTTGCCCTATACATATTTTATGTAATTTCATGAAAATCCATGCACATTTAGTTTGAAGGCTTAAGAATAACCTCTGTTTAGATTGTATCTGTAAATGTCTATACTGTAAGACCTAAGTCTGCTCATTAAACATTCATTCATCTTTGGTAAAAGCTCCGTTCTGGGCATGTTCGAAGAGGATCACTGTGTGTGAGGCAGGAATACACCCTGTATGGGACAGCAGTCTGTCTCAGGGCGCCATGAACACAGATTTACGCAAGCTTACGTTCACACCTAGGGGCAATTTAGCGTAGCCAATCCACCTGATGGCATATTTGAGGGTGCTCTAAGGAAACCTATGTGAACCCAGGGAGAACATGTAAACCTCCACGCAGACATTAACCTGAGTCAGGATTGAACCAGGGACCCTGGAGTTGTGAGGAGGCAATGCTACCCTCAGTGATTCCAGCCATACTGGCTTTATTCAGCTTGCCATTTTTGCTACAGAGCAGAGAGCCTTGCCATTAAGCTATGTGTGTGTGTGTGTGTGTGTGTGTGTGTGTGTGTGTTTGTTTGTTTTACGGTCTCTTTCTAAGTCTCGTTTATTTGAAGTCATGGTAATTTCCGTTAAGCAAAGATCCCACAACTTGATATTGCTCATGTTTGTTGAGAGTTATATTTAGCGAAGCTCCTTTATTAGCTTAGCATGTCTTTTCACCTGAAGGGGAGATTCATAAATTCGTTTTCAAGTCATTTGCAGGTTAGGATGCTCTGTGACTCTCTCATCAAGTAATATAACTAAGCTAGGTTCTTTAGATACATTTTTTTTTTTGCAAATGGACAACGGATTTCTGCGTATTGGCTTCATTTACGCACTCAGTTTCAACATACGTTCTAGTCTTACTGTCTTCTGAATTTCAAGTGGCATGATCTGTCATTTTCCCTCAGTAATTCGTACTGCTTATTCCCATGGTCAAGTCCTGTCTTCATAAAATGCAGAGATGTAAACACACGATAGAAAACTTGAAAAGTTCCATCAGTCTTTAATGCCACTGTAAACTTTGGGAAAGTAATCACTCTGACCGAAGAAAAATACCTGAGCTGGAGAGGATGGGAAAGACACAGGCGGTGTAATGAGAGAGAGAGAGAGAAGCAGGGAGATATAGTAAGGGCAAAGGTTTGAAACCTCTTTCCACCATCCAGTCTTTACATTGCTTTCACTTATTACTATCAATCACGCCGCCCATTATAGGACTTTGTGGTTTCCCAGAGATGTAGCTAAGGCATTTGACTTTGTGAGCTCACATGTTCATGCACACACATTCATACAAGTACATTCACGTATATACATTTAACTAAAGAACAAATTAAAGCAAAAACAACGTTGTCTTAGTAAGCCATCAGAACAGCTTCAGTGCTCCTTGGTATAGATTCTTCAGGTCTCTGAAACTGTCCTAGAGGTTTGAACACCACTCTTCTTAAAGATATTACTTCAATTGGTGTTTTGATCGTTGGCCCAGCAGGCAGTGTGGCTGCCTCACAGCTTCAGGGTCTCCAGCTCGATCCTGAGCTCTGCCTGCTGTCTGTGTAGAATTTTGCATGTTCTTCCACAAGTTCACAAGGTTTTCCTCTGGGTTCTAATCCAGATCCAGGATTAAGCTCTTACCTAACTCCCTTTCTTCTATCGACCTCAGTAGACAAAACTATATTTTTGTCTGTCTATGTACTTGCATGTTTTTTTATGTCTGTCTGCATAGCTGTTTGTATTTATGTATATCTGCATTTATGTCTGTATGAATGAATGCATGGGTCCAAGTTCCTCGTCCTCATTCCCACTTGGGAAGACCACATAGCTGCACCTTTGAGTCCTACTTCAATCTAGAAACTCTAATGGTCTCATTTCAGGATGTAGTTACAAATATATATTTTTTTAGAAAAACATATCCTATTAGGCAAAGGCAGGAATCCGAGCCTGCAGTGGGCACAGACCCACAGAACCTGGGAAGCTGAAGATTGGAAAAAGACTAGATGATGTTTTTGCAACCTTCATCTGTCCACTTTTGGTGAGTCTGTGCCCTTGATAGGCTCAGATTCCTGTTCTGGGCTGACAGGAGTGGAACCGGATATGGTCTTTTGCTGTTGTAGGCCATCCACCGCAAGGTTCGATGTTTTGTGCATACTGAGATGCTTTTCTGCTCACCGACCAACATTTCTCACCAATAAACTCAATGACATCAAAAGGACAGTCGAACTTGGTGAGACCGTTAAGAGGAGACTGGTCTCTTATCAACAAGGCATTTCGCCTGCAGAACTGCCATGCACTGGATGCACTTTGTTTTCCGCACAATTGTCTGTAAACTCTAGAGAGTGTTGTGTGGGGAGAATCCCAGGCGATCTGCGGTTTCTAAAAAAAAAACTCACACCAGGCTGTTAGGCACCAACAACCATGCCTTGTTTTTTTCCCCTTTTGTATTATTTGATGTGAGCATTAACTGCAGCTCTTGACCTTGATCAGCTGAATGTTATGCATTGTGCTGCTGCCACATGACTGGCTGATTGGATAATTGCATGAATGATCATGTGTACAGATGCCGAGTAGTTGTGCACGCTAATGAATCGGTTTTATCCTGATAGGACCCTATAGGCTAACGATTTGCAGGCAAACTCTCCCCTTAATATGGTGAAAAATAGGTTCCTGACTACATCCTGATGATGAAAAAGGATCAGATGAGGCAAGTTGAGTTTCTAGATTGAATTAGGACTCAAGGTTGCAGCTATGTGGCCTTCTCAGCTGGGAATGGGGACTAGGAGCTTGCACCCATTCATTCATGCATACAGCCAAAGATGTATGGAGATGTATGTAAATACAGACTGACGTGACAGACTTGCGAGCATGCAGGCAAACTGAAATATAGACACACAGACAGTCTTGCTCACTGAGATGAACAGAAGAAACGTACATTTTTAAGTGCTAAATAAACTAAAGATACATATAGAACATTTTGGGTAAATGTATCAAGATTGATGTCCTTCAGCTTTTCTTTTTTTCAACATTTCTACTCATTTAAGTACATTATCTACGTGTTCTACATACGTGTTGAGCATTAACCCTTAAAGTTCACCTTAAAATTTGTGCCTCATTTTCTCTCGAGACATGCAGAAGCAAATCTTTTCATTTTTACTCCAGACTACTTCAGACTCGCCATGATTTGAAAAGCCTCGTCCTGCATTAAAGCTCACACACAGCCTGAGGTTCAGAAGCTCAAAAATATTGATAAATGACGTGTGTCAGTTTGCTGGTCCGTGCCAGAACCCTGAAATGGCTTTGATATTGTTTCAGTATGCCTTGCGTGCGCTCAGTGGAACCGTATTCTCTCAAGGCACTCATGTCAGTGTGTTTGTGTAAATCCCCACCCACCACTATAATGAAGGCCAATTGATCAGCCAGTAATCAGATAGGTGCCCTGTTCTCCTCATCTATCTTTGTCTCAGGAGCACCAGTGGGCCTGCCAGTGCTGGAAGAAGAGGAGAACAGAAGCGCTATGCTAAACGCCTCCATCATTAAAATGTCAAATCTATTGCTAGGCGAGTGACCCGTAATTGAGTCATCAAAGACAGAGTGTCCTGGCTCTTATAATTAGCTTGTTAAACCCTGCCTTTAGACCCTAACCCCCTGACACGTTTTAACCCTTTAACCCTCGTTTTTTTCATTCGGAAATGTCCGTTTGTGATTTTAATGTTCGGAATGTGACGCCAAACTGTGAGTGTGAAATTTCGGACATTTTGTTGACAGATTTAACAGGACAGCAAGGTTGCGTTTTAAGCATAGCTTTTTTTTTTTTTCTCTCGTTCTCTGTTTTTCTCTCCGATAGCCGTACCTCCGAACATTGCCGAACTTAAGAACTTGGAGGTGCTGAACATGTTCAACAATCAGATAGAAGAGCTTCCCACTCAGATCAGCAGCCTTCAGAAACTCAAGCACCTGAATCTGGGGTAAGAAAGTGTCCACGCCCTTTCCTCTTTCTTTTAGCTCTTTAGCTAGGAAGTGCATAAATACATTTTTACAGCAGTCATCGTGCTGGAGTGTAAATAAACGATAAATAAAGCCTACATGACATCATTTCACCTAAAATCAGCCATGGAAGTAGTGCCTGACTATGTAGGGTGATGGTTAAGGGTATTGGGTTTTATTTATTCAAACAGCAGTGTACCTGATAGTCGATGACACTGACTGCAGTCCTTCATATGCTCTCTGTTTTAAAATTATTGAGAGCTATGAACCTGGTCTCCAAATATAGTTTTATATATTTTATATGTTGTAAAGCATCAGTTATAACCAGTGATGTCCATGATATCCTTGTGATCAATCTATTTTCCTGAACATACGAACATATTGGAGTGTGAATTTATTTGTAGAAAACTACAATCATAATTGCAGTCATTGTAACCGTCGCATATAGACGCCAGTTGATGCTTTACACTGATAACCGGATTATAGTTTAATCTACCTGAACTCTTTGACCTTTTCTACACTCCCAGTGAAGACATGATGGAGACAAAGTGATGTGATGCTCAGCAAGTAAATTGTATAAATCACTTCACAATTGTTGGAAATATTTAAAATATTTTTTTTTATTATTATTAAAGACAACTGAACTGCCAGTGCTAAGTTTGAACGCACCTTGGACAAACCAATGGGTTTTTATTTTCCATTTTTACTGTTTTGTACTGCACTCACCAGCCACTTTAATAGGAACACCTGTACCGCCCTGTTTATTCCTGCAATTAGCCAATCAGCACTTCATGTGGCAGCGGAGTAACGCGCAAAATCATCCAGACACAGAGACTTTGATTTGCAGGCTTTGACTGTAGCATTGTTGTCAGTGCCAAACTGGCTACTGATCTCCATTGATTTACACGCACACCAGTACAGATAATAAAGGGGCCAATGAGTGTATTTAACTGTTTTAAAATACTACTGAAGACATTATCTTCATGCAGTAGCACATATGGAGTTATGTAGTGACTAAGAAAAGTGTTAAACAAATCAAATACATATTTTATGTACTTAACAGTATTCCTTATGAACCTTTGTACACTTTTTGCATCTCTGCAAGCAGCTTAATATCCACAAATCATCAGAGCACCTCACTGCTTGTATTCAAGTGTGTTTTTATCTGGATTTAAAACAGACTTTAGGGGCCATGTAGTAATAGCAAAGCAAGTTCAGCAGGATCTTGAGGTTCTTCTTTATGCCCTGTGGGATGGGAAGAACAAGAGACCTCCTCA
>CM074945.1:14726737-14751114 GCA_037577455.1 Pangasius macronema
AATTTGGCCCTTATCAAAGTCACTCAGATCCTTACGCTTGCCCATTTTTCCTGCTTCCAACACATCAACTTTGAGAACTGGCTGTTCACTTGCTACCTAATATATCACTGAAAGGAGGTAATCAATGTTACTTATGGCACCGGGCAATGATGTTAATGTTATGGCTGATTGTGCATAGCCTCATAGCCGCATATCCCCATAATTATTGGTAGCCTAGCTTATTCTTAGAATGAATATAGGAAACAGTTTAAACTTGAATTATAAAAGGTAAATTTATTCTAAGACGATGAAGAAAAACTATAACAATTATTTTTTTTTTAAACAAAATCCCATGTGTCATAATGATTGGTTCCCCTGTGAAAAGACTGGAGAATTTAGACCAAGCAATCGGAGACACTCGTCAGTACAGAATCCCTGCAGACCCTCCAGGGTCCTAGCTTCTCTCTTGTGGATTCTCTTTTTCAGCTTATCACACAGGTTTTCAATTTGGTTTAGATCAGAGAACTGGGATGGTCATGTCAGAAAATTGATTCAATGGACTTTGAAACATTTTGTGTGGTTTTGCATATGTTTTTTGGATCATCGTCATGCTGGAAGATCCAAACACAACCCAACTGTAGCTTCTTGGAAGAAACAGTCAGATTTTCATTTAAAATCTCCTGGTTCTTCATGGAGTCCAAGAGGAACAAGGTTCCCTGTGCCTTTGCCTGATTTATGAAGGCCAACGTACTTTTGTCTCATGTCATTTGTGTATTTCATAATATTTGTCATGTTGATGAATGACCAAGGTACTTTTTACAGACCCAGTGGACTAAAAACACGTGATCACTTTATCCTTCACTACCTACTAACGAATTCTCAAGGACTTGAGCGTTTTGAAGAGTCAAAAAAGTAACGATAATTGACACGTGGTTTTGTTAAAAAAGTATATTATTGATAAGTGTTTTTTTTTCTTGAATAAATTTATTTAAAGGTTAGATTTTTCCTCATATTTTTTGTGTGAGATTAAGCTAAATAATCGCAGAAGATGGGTGCCAGTCATTCTGGAAGACTAACGTTTTATGTTCAGTCGTTTTATGTGTTGTGAAGGTCTATAATGGTGACTCGTTGTCTTAATTATAAATTACTTTAAATAATAGAATGTTGTGCATTATGGCCATATATATATATATATATATATATATATATATATATATATATTTATATAATCATTCACGGTTCAAACAATTGAACAGGGTTTCTGATTTCTAATATGCTGACGAAGCCCTTTTTATGATGGATGTGTAGTTTGGCGCTAGTTTTTTTTTTTTTTTTTTTTTTTTTCCACTGAGCCCCATCTTTGAAAGGCACAAAATAAATGCATTCTTTCTATACCTGTGTTTTTAAGTCCATATGAGGCCGAACAGAAATGTAGAAATTTCTGCTAGTCCCAGTTACTAATCAGTGAGCCATGGTTGGAGTACATTCATTAATGGATTAGGCAAATGTATTGTGCGTACTGAATCCCACACACAGAGACATACTCACTCTCACTTCAGAAACACATGCATATGCAATGAGCAGTCATTACTCAGAAATACACACTTGTGATAGAGTGTGCTGTATGTATTGGGCAGTAACTGAGATTAATTAACCTGACTGGGTTTAAGGAGCCTGTAGGAATCACATGGCCACCTCAGAAATCAGATTCCGTTAACTGGGCAGTCCCAGCTCTTGGCTTTAATTGGCTCTAAATGCTCACTGGGGCAGCTGAATGGGAAATCTTTGTGTTTATATTGAGGCAGGGCAGCAGAGCAACACTTCTGTAGCAATAAGCGCACTCTTCATTGATCTGGGATCAGAGATCGAGACACCGGGGCTGTTTTTGAGAAAACTGTTGCCACGGCATTGCACACAAACGTTCATGGTTTATGGCGTGAAGGAGGGCATGAATTGGGCATTCAGATAAATAGCAGACAAGTGTAAAAACCTGTTTAAGCTTCGCTTTATGGTGGCTGTGTATACTGTTTTAATAATTCAGGGAATACATCCATTTCACAGAATGTGCTCTCTGAATCTTTAGGCCAGACTCGCTGCCTTGAAGCTTGTCATGTCGTCGTCTTCTATGACTGACTTCTGAGTCAACGCTAACGATGCCGATGTGGTCCTGTAACTCTCCCGGGGTAGACTCTGTGGATTGTTCTGTAGGTCTCGTTCGTGTCTCTCGGTCTGGTTTCTCAGTATTCCTCCCATGCTGGTGGGCTTGTCAGTGGTGTTGGATGCTGACAGAGAGAGAACGCTCCAGTGATCCCCACGCACGCTGCACATATTAGCCTGATGTAAAACAGACCAATTTAGCCTGAGCCTCAGCACCAGCATCTACGTGCATATGTCAGCTCTGATCCCTCTGACTGTCCCAACCCAATCGGGTTCACAATCCCCGTCACTGCAATTGCACAAGTTTAATACGTGCAAACAACAATTCCATGAAATGTCCTCTTTAGAAATCCGAGTTTTGTGGTCCTAAAGTCTCATGCATACAAGGTGCTTCCAGTACTCATTAAGACAGTTGAATTACTAGATAGGGATATCCAGTATCTCTTTGAAGTCACACTTACCTCATAACATTCCTGCACTTACAGTTTATAACTATAATAATTAGGTGTTTCTCTAGATTATGCCAGTGTGTAGCATATCTTTCTCTTAGATTCCCAGAGATTTCTGGTACTTACAGGCTATGTGGTTCCATAGGAGCTATAGGAGAGCCCACCCACTGGACTCTTTCCTACTCGCCTCACTGGGCAGCTGTAGTGGAACGGAAAGCCTCTGATCCTCATGGGAGACAGGAACTTGCAACAGGAGATGGATATGCAGTGAAAGTGTGGCTAGTTCTGGATGATAGTTAAGTGCACTTTGTCGTGTAATCAAGGATGGTAGCTACAGGCTGGAGCACTGTGCTTCAAAACTTTCATAATATCAATGCCATCATTAATATGTAAACCTGTGCTCACTTTGTGTTTGTGTGTGTTAGTGAACGAGCCCCTCCTGATTAACCACACACTACTCCAAAGCAGTTTGTAGTCATCTGCAAATATTAAATATGAACTCTAGCCTTGAAGCGGCACTCTCGCTTGACATTTTGCTGCTCTGCAATTAGAAGTATTTCTCAAGTTGCATTCTTTAATTACACTCTGAAGCCATTCAGAGGTTTAGTGCAGGGCTCAGACACCACCACCATCAGCTACTTTGTCAACAATCAATCAGAGACCCTTATTAGTGTGGCGATGACTTGAGCACAGCATCAATTAGCCTGGCCCCTGCAACCACCCACATANTATGTTCTCACTCTCTCCTGTCCATTTCTCTTTCTCCCTTTTCTTGTGTCACTTAGCTCAGCCTTTAAGTGCCTTTTACACAGAGAAAGGCAGTGGACTGGAAATGGCTCTTCCCCCTTTTTTTTCCCTCTCCCGCCCTCTCACTCTCTTTTCCTCTGTTGCGGTTTCCCTATCTCTATTCCTTCAGCAGCCTGCTTTAGATAATTGTCTCTCTGTGTAGTTTTCTTATGCAGCACACAGCTGTGGCTGGACAGCCTTAAACAGCACAAGGAGCCTGCTGTCTTGGTAGGGGACTCATCAGTGTGTGCCATTCTCCATTATGCCTCCTTCACCCCAGCAGCCCCCAAAATGCTCCTCTTCTCCCTCTCATTGCACTCCCTGTTAAATGCACCTTTTATTTTTACCCATTATTCTTTGTGTCTGTCAGATTTCTAAACAGTCCATCATGATAACACAAAACATATGTTCTGCTTTTCAGTCTTTATGGGCGACACATGCAGGCTAATCCCGAGGCCCCGAAAAAGAACAATGACAAATCCAAGAAGATCAGCCGCAAGCCCCTGGCTGCCAAGAACAAATGAAGATGACCAGGGTTGAAGAAGAGCCCCCTGTCTGCCTGTCCGAGCTGGACCTCACTGCATGTGCCTTCGCCCACTTTTCTATTTATTTACCAAAAGAACACACATTTTGTATGGTTTGTGTATTGTGTTGTGTTGTGTTGTACATGTGTGGCCTCACAGTTGCCCAAATGGCCCCAAACAGCCAATCGAATTCTCCCTTTTCTCCTCTTTCCTTCCCGACATTATCTGCATTGCCTTGGACTTGATTAATTTGCTATAATATAGTTATATATAATATAGTTATTGCCTTATTCCCATAATGCTGTATACCCAAGCACTACTTTTTAAGCTAATTTCTTGCATGATGCCTTTAAATATTACTGTAACTCTATAAATTCAGCCAAGTCATGAAAGTCACATTTGGACAATTTGTCAGATCACATGATACTAGATATTGTCAAAAAAAAAAATTGACCATGACGGAGCTGTCAAACTGTCCTAGTGCAAAAAATATCCTCGAAAGTACTGCATAGGCAATAGATTTTTCTTCCCCTATTAATGATGTTTTAGTAGAACATCACGATTAGTTCCTAGGCTTGTGATATGCATTGTAATGTGCATATGCGTACCATGAAAACATCTTCACCTCTCATGTATTTTCTTATATTGTTCTTACGGTATACTGTTCAAATACAGTGCAGTGAAGAAACAAAAATTAATATCATACTCCACTGTTTGATTTGAGCCATCTAAACAAGGCACACAGCTTTCCACAACAGCAATTTGTACCCTCCGGTGCCGGGCTTGGCAGCCGGGCTGTTGTGTAACCGGTGGGGGATTTTTGGAGGGGTTTAGCGGTCTGAGCTGAGTCTGTGCAGAATTGCGTCCTGCCTCAGAGGACATACTCCTGCCTACTCCTTCTGCCACACCTCGTGCTCTTAATGGCTTCGTATGAATGGCTGCAAAGCAGAGTATCGAATGGTTAACAAATAAGACCAGTTACAAAATAACCCCGCAGCTCCAAATACACAGCACTGGTCTCCTTTTCAGCATTGTCCGGATGTTCATTTGAAAGTGGTCTGTTCTGTTTCAGATTGTTTTGAGTCCTACTGTAACTCTAAATGAATCTACACCATGAGCTTTTGTTATTGATCTATGCAAAGCATTTGCACCAAATTCTATTACAAATATGTCAGTGTTTAATTGCCACATGACAGAAGCTTTATGTCACCATATGTCACGTCTATTCATTTTTAACTACTTTGAATAAAATATTCTGTTTGACTGTCAGTTTGTTCGTGTTGTTTGATTTTGTGGTTCATGCACTAGAGTAGTAAAGTATGAAGCCTAGATCATCATTATTATACACTGACTAGTATTTCAGATACTGCTGATCTCCTGGGATTTTCACACACAACAGTCTATAAAGTTTACATAGAATGGTACAGAAAACATCCAGGGATTGGCGGTTCTTTGAGTGAAAATGGCTTGTTGATGAGAAAGGTCAAAGGAGCATGGCCAGAATGGTTGGAGCTGACAGGATGTCTACAGTTTAAAAAAAAAAAAAAAAAAAAACCTCACCTGGTCTTTTTCCAATCTTCAGTCCAGTTTCAGTGTGTCCACTGTGGCCTTAGATTCCAGTTCTTGGATGACAGGAGTGTCCCGAGAGATCAGCAGCTTCTGAAATAATCAAAACAGCCTATCTGGCATCAACAATCTTGCCACAGTCAGAGGCACTGAGATTTCATTTTCCCCTATTCTGACATTTGATGTGAATATTAACTAAAAGTCTTGACCTGCATCTGCAAGATTTTCTGAATTGTGCTGAAGCCACACGATTGGCTGATTGTATGATTGCAAGAATGAGCAGGTGTAGCAGTGTTCCTATTAAAGTGCCTAATATCTTTTTAACTTTAACCCATTGTTTCTATTGTGATCAATCTGATGTGTTCTTTAATATTTTTGTTGTTGTTGTTGTCTTTAATATTTTCTTTAATCTGATGTGTTCTCTAAACAGCATTTTCATTTATGGAGAGACGCAGTGTTTTGGTACTTTATGCAAATGCACAGCTGAACACTAGACGTCCTGTCGTTCGCTTAAATGTTTGATGGAGTAAATTGGGGCCAGCGAGTTTATATAGCTCTGGGTAAGACAGTGTGATCTGAAACAGTGACGGAGGATCATCACACATCTGAAAACTGATCTGGCCATGGGAGGCCATGTCATAACCCAGCCCACCCCAGTGACAGGAGATGAGGAGAAAGTGTTGACCTTTCACTGCAGTGTGCCTAACAAAGCTGTGTGTGTGTGTGTGTGTGTGTGTGTGTGTGTGTGTGTGTGTGTGTGTGTGTGTGTGTGTGTGTGCGCGCATGTGCTAAGACTCTAGAGAGGTCCCGTCACACACCTTTATCTGTGTTATTACTCTCTCATTATTATTATCCTGTCTCAGGTGCTGTGTGTGTCCTCCTGTCCTCCTCATTCACACTCTCCGTACACTCACACGCTCAGCAGGCACATCTGTCCATGGCACACACACTTTCTACCACTGCTCTGTCATCTATCACCACCCTTCATCTCTTTCTTCAGCTCTTACAAAACATCTCTTTTCTTTTTTAAACTTTGTCGGCTCTATCCTGGAAACGCATCGCACCCCTCGCACACGCTCTTAACTTTCTTTGTTCAGCAGTTGGAAGACATAAACTTGTTGTTTTTTTTTTAAAAAAAAAGTTAGCACCAAACTCTGGGCTATTCATTGCAGGACCAGGCCCTCACACAATCAATCTCTTCGGCTGCCCCAAAAAAAAAAAAACGCCTCTCTGGCTCCTTATCTTGGTCTGTCCAATCCTTCTGTCAGTGTCAACAGCAAATGGGATATTGAGGTTTAAAAATGACTCAGTGGCAATGGATCATTATGCATGCCACATATCCGACTCTGACACCAATTACTCACTGACCTTTCAAAGTAATCATTTTGTGTACTTTTTCCCCCACCCAAAGTCAAAGCCATTGCGAGAAGCCGTGTAGATTTTGGTCGATGTGATGACTTTTCTGTTTGTATGGCTTGTTATAGTTTCACTTGCAGCCTCCTATATAAGGGGATACAAACTTTTTGTCTATGCATCCCACAGTCCCAGAGACACAGTGGCTGCCAGGTTAACCAAACCCATTGATTTTTGCCCGTTGATTTATGGAGGTGAGGGAAAACCGTACTGCTAGAGAATATGCTCTATGCCATCCAAGGGGAGGCAGGTCAGTAGACAATAACCGGACCTGTCCAGAATATGTGGACTCGACGCTCAGAGCCAAAGAATTCAGTTGTAATTAATTAAACGCATGAAGGAATATACTACACTTTGGACTTACTAAATGGTCATGAATGCAAATTGGTGATGGATGTTTGAACTAACCAGTCATGTTACATTAACCGTAATCAGTAATTATTAAATAAAGCCTTATACAGTATGTCCAAATAAGTAATGTCAATCTAGGTTGAATAATTTTACTGGAAAAAAAAAACTTTCCTTAATATGCTGGAACATTAAAGCTTGAAATAGTGAAGGAAAATGTATCACCTCCAATCTGGACAGTCTATTGTTATTATTGTTTAAGTGTTAAGTAAGTCATACTGTTTCTTCTTACGTTCTTTTAGAGCTCAGGGGGGTGTATGATTATATTTTCATTCTTTAATCCTGCACCATTACTGACTGCTTGGCAGTTACATGATACTGAACTGATTGTGGATTCATGGAGGCAGCTGAGAGGGATTTTTTTGCAGGAGGTTTTCTTTAAAAAGCCCGGTCTCACTCTCACTGTCAAGTCAAGGTGCCAATTAATGCACCATTAAAGGTACATTTTACGATTTTTGGGGTGAAGTGTATAATGTGGGTGAATCCAACCATCAGAAGCCCACTGCAAAACCTTATGAAGCTGCATTCATTACATTTATATTATTAAAGGTTGTTAATATTCTGGCCAGGTTATATAGAATAATAATGTGCTGAGGTGTCACTGTGTGGTTTGGCAGTGACACCTGAACATACCCTCTTGAGAACAACTCAATCGATTATTGCAACAGAACTTGTATCCACAGAGCAATCTGACAGAGATCACTGTAGAGGCAAGGTCTGTGCAATCCTCAAAGCCCCATACAGCAGGCATTATAACCCAGAGGAATAGGCTTTTACCTCAGGACAGCATGCCTGATTGCCAAAGGTGTACAAACAGGCATGATTTACTGTGGCTTCCCACACACTGCCCCCTCCTCAGCCCCCTGACCTCACTCGCCTGCATACTTGTCCACTTATCTCCCTCATCTCACTAAATACATCTACAAAGCTGAAATAATTGAACACAGCCCTTAAAACTGTCTACGCCCTAGAACAACGTCACCCAATGCTGTTTTCATCCACGACTTATTTAAACAAACTGTATATAATTACCACATTATGCTTCAAAAACTTACAGTAGCTATAAATTACTTTTGGATTTGGACTACTTTTATCACGTTTGTCATGTTCCTTTGAATAAACAACATGACAAATTTGGAAGACAATCAGAAGAAACAAAATTACTGCAGCAAGTGATTGTTTGTGAGTAAGAGTCGATTCTCAGGAAATGATTTCTCCTTGTGTTTTGGAGGTGCAATACATCACTTGCCAGTCCACTATTGGCAAAAGTGTCATGTTCATGATTGCTCCGTTACCTTCTCAGGCTTCGAGAACAAGCCATAAGTACAAACTCCTGATACGGCATTTTTCACAAAGCAGTGTCCTAAATGATTATAAACTAGATAGAGAGCTTCTACTCACAAAAGGTATGTATGAATGAATGAATGAATGAATGAATATTAAATGCTGCAAGTTGTCTATTCACACAGAGTTCTATAAAATGTCAAATTTATACAAGGCATGTATAACTCATAAAAAAAGATCTGGGACCATATGCACAGCGTTGAATTAACAGCTACAGTGTTTTGTTTACACACACACACACACACATACACAGAATATATATATATATATCAGCCAATGAATACTGTAGGTGTTTATTCAAGCTGTAGTTATTCACTCATTTTGCTGTGTACAGTTCCAGATGAGTTATATTTTTTATATTTCGAGCCAAAGAAGAATGGGAAGATGGGTGTCGGCCAATGTCTTCTTTTCCTAGCTTGTTAGAAGAGTGCTCTCGGGTTCTCCCTCCCTCCTTCCCTCTCAATCTTTATGCTGCGCTCTCCGCTCTGCGCGCTCACAGCGTCTCCGGCTCTCCACACCGCTCTGAAAGCGAAGTGCGCGCTCCACGCCGTGCCCATGCCGCCGCGTCCCGCCTTTACGCACGGAAGAGGACTTTAGAAGCGAGGATACCCGCGCGTTCTCAGGATACACAAGCGACGTGTGACTGTTTTCCCACGTGGCCGTGGAGATTTAAAGGCGCTACAGGCTGTCTGAGATGGTGAAGGAAGTCTTTTCTAAACTACAGACGGCTAGAGAAAGACAGGCCTGAGGAAGGCTGGGAAACTTTTAAGGAGACTTGAATAAGCAAACATCAGCACAAAAAGTTAAGAGGGAAAAGGAAAAGCGCTGTTTGGGCCCTGCCCAAGCGGGTTCATTAACATTAACAACAAAGCCAATAGGTTGTGTGTGTGTGTGTGTGTTTTTTTTTCTTAAGGGGGTCCCTCACCAACCAGCAAGATTTCGCCCAAAAGCAGACAGGAGGAGCGTCCTGCTCTGACGAGGCTGGTCGGCAGGAAGCGGTTGATCGCGGCCGGGGTGCTCGGAGTGGTCATGGTGCTCGTGCTGGTCGTGCTCATCCCGGTGCTGGTGAACTCGGCCGGCACTTCGGCACATTACGAGATGCTCGGCACGTGCAGGATGGTGTGCGATCCGTACGGCACCAAATCCCCGAGCAGCACGGCCACGGCGGACACGGCGGCGCGCGACACCGGCCTCGTTCAATCACTGCCCACCTTCATCCAAGGGCCGAAAGGAGAGCCGGGACGGCCCGGGAAGACAGGACCGCGGGGCCCGCCTGGAGAGCCAGGTCCTCCAGGACCCGCAGGCCCGCCTGGAGAGCGGGGAGAACCGGGACGGCCAGGCTTACCAGGACCCCCGGGGCCAAACGGCGCTGGCGCCATCAGTGCCGCCACCTACAGCACCGTGCCGAAAATCGCCTTCTACGCGGGCCTTAAGAAGCAGCATGAGGGCTACGAGCTGCTTAAGTTCGACGACGTCGTCACTAATCTGGGAAATCACTATGACCCGACCACAGGGAAGTTTACCTGCTCCATACCGGGGATCTATTTCTTTACTTACCATGTGCTGATGCGGGGTGGAGACGGTACGAGCATGTGGGCAGACCTCTGCAAAAACAACCAGGTGAGAGTTCACACCGTGTGTCTGTTATCATATACAACCTATTGTTATTATCTCGTGTCCTAAATGTATTCATGCTTAGTACTATATTAATATTATAGAACCATATTTTCAGTGGTCACTGTCCTTTACCAGTTTTCATGCTCTTTTTGCTCTTTTCCTCTTTTTACTGCTCAATAAGCCAGTGAGGTATTTCCACATATAAACACCCAACACACGCCTGCTATCATCCTTCCTCTTCTTCTTCCTGTTATTATTATTATTATTATTATTATTATTATTATTATTATTATTATTATTATTGAATTATTTTTGTTGTTAGGGATGTTTAAAAATGACTCGGGGATATGGGACAGAGGCACTATGGGAATTAAGCAAGTCTTTTGCCTTTATTTCGCTGTGTGGAAGACCTGCATTCTTTTAAACCCATCTGTGTATTTTAAAGTGTCTACCGTCTGCAACCCACTATGTGGTACTTCGACCTCTATGATAATAAAATATACACCATGATCTATGAAAACTGACACGAATAATGAGGCCTTTTCATATTTTCCTTAGGGTAATTAAAGGCCTATTTCTATTAGATCTAATTCCGTCCTTAAATGACTGACAGTGGTGAGAAATTCCTTGAATTTTATGCTGTTGTTTTCCTAAATTAAGAAAGCTTTAATAGCTATAGAATGGTGTGAATCATTTGTATGGCTACTTTGATCAGTATAGATTGCAGAGATTGTTAGTGAATAAATCAGATTGGCAGTGATACAGTGACACAGTGATACAGTAATATACTGATACAGTGACACAGTGATATAGTAATATATTTATACAGTGACATGAATATATTGATACAGTGATATACTGATACACTGATACAGTGATTTAGTGATGTGGGGCATGGTGGCTTAGTGACTAGCACTGTTGCCTCGCACCTCCACGGTTGGAGGTATGCATCTCGCCTCCGCCTTGTGTCTGCAAGTTCTCCCCGTGCTTCGGAGTTTCCTCCGGGTGCTCCAGTTTCCTCCCCCAGTCCAGTGCCATGCCTTGTAGGCTGACTGGCATTTCCAAAGTGTCCTTAGTGTGTGAATGTGGGAGTGTACCCTGTGATGGGTCGGCACCTCGTCCAGGGTGTCCCCTGCCTTGCACCCTGAGTCCTCTGGGATAGGCTCCAGGTTACACTGCAACCCTGTGTAGGATAGTGATGCAGTCATACAGTGATATATTGATGAAATGAATCCGTGATACAGTGATACAGTGACGCGAGGCTCTGTGCTGCTGACCGTGGTGCTGAAATAAAGTTGTAGTATGGAAAATAGTGAAAAGTATTTTTTTTTTATTCCCAGCAGGCATAAATGTTGCTTAGTCAACCAATGAGGCATCCAAGGAAATACAGAATGACTTTGTATTACTCTAAGGAGTGTCACTAACTGGTATTTTCCCTCCACAGGTCCGCGCAAGCGCCATCGCGCAGGACGCGGATCAGAATTACGACTACGCCAGTAACAGCGCGGTGCTGCACCTGGAGCCCGGGGATGAAGTGTACATCAAACTGGACGGCGGCAAAGCGCACGGAGGCAACAACAACAAATACAGCACCTTCTCTGGCTTTATCATCTACGCCGATTAGGACACGAGCTTGCTTCCTCTTCCCGGGCTTTTCCGACCCCATGTCCTCCTTTTCGCACTCCCTTTTCCTTTTCAACCTCAGGTCTCCTCTACAGAGCCAGTGGCTGGAGACACACACACACACACACACACACACACACACACACTCATCCGCGCCATTCACCTTAAACATGGTAGTGTAAGACTGCGTGGGCGGGACGGTCCGTCTCTCCGTGTCTAATTCAAAAGTCACACACCTGAAGGACAAGCGGTATAATCCCGATCACCGACAAGAACACTGAAGAGCAAAAAAAAAAAAAAAAAAAACATCCTACCGTCGATCGCCAAAGCAGTTACTTGTACTGTAAGTTGTTGCTTCTGTAGTTAACAACGAAGTCTATCTGTAAGATGCATTGTAATTATGGAAATGAGAAATGAAATGTGTATGTGCAATAATGTTCACAAAAATTAGGCTTATGACCATATTTCAGATATTCACTGGTAATCGCTGCTAGGTTTAATAAAGCTCATAAATCGCCCGACAAGTTAATCCCATATTAAATCATTGCTCATGGCTGCGTCCCATTCAGAAGGCAGCTGCCTTAGTAGTTAACCTAGATTTATCCTCTCCCTCTGTATTAAGCAGCGTTTTAACTGAGAGCAAACTTTTACTGTGTATCACATTCGGGTCTCCCTTCAACNTTACACTTGCTGTGCACGTGATATTTGCTTATGGACCCATTCCACAGAGCCCGATGACGCATTTCCGGTTTGGTTTAGCAGGGTAAACCTAGCAAGCGTTTGCATCATGTAGAACCAAATCAACCTAACAGCGCACACAAACACACACACACACACACACACACACACACACACACACACACAAAGGGTTGCACATAGGTCTGTTCAGTATTACCACACTTGCACAAACCACTACAAGTGTATTTTGTGTTGAACTTTCTAATGGTGAAGCCTGGCTATAAATATATGTACATGATATGTATATAGCACATGAGCAGGAGGCAGAGAGCACCAGTACTGTCAATCAATCAATCATGATCCACAGCCGCGCATGTTCACACTGTGTAAACTCATATCAGTATATTTTCATATTTTCATAACTTCATATTTATTAATCATATGGTTCATAAAATACACTCCTTTTTTGCACATATTTATTTTTGTGTATCACTCATATTGCACATACACCTCTTCACAAATATTCAGCTTTGCACATTTCCCTTTGCACATTCCACTGCACATATTTCTTTGTACATTTCTTTACATTGCATTTTATTTTTAAATGATGTTTATTTATATATACAGTATACACACACACACACACACACACACACACACACACACACACACACACACACACACACACAATTCTCTTTCACATATAGCTCCTCTGGTCTGAAATGCTGGCTACACACAAAAGTACTGCCATGAAGGATGCCAAATGTGGCACTATGGTCATCTTTCAGAAAGCCACATAATCTTAAATCTAGATTTTTTTCTTGGTGTTTGAGTAAAAAAAAATATATACATTATAACAGCGCTTTTTACAATATAGCATTTTACCTCAGTAAGCTTGCTGAGCTGTTTACCCTGCTTTTGCTTCCTTCCGGGTTCTAAACACAAACTTGTGGCTTGCTAGCGCAGTGTTTAAAGGCTCTGGGCTACTGATCAGTAGGTCGGGATTCAAGCCCTAGCACTGCCATGCTGCCACTGCTGGACTCTTGAGCAAGGCCCTTACCCCGATCTGCTCCAGTGGTGCCGTATCATGGCTGACCCTGTGCTCTGACACAGCTTCCTAACAAGCTCAGATTAAAGAATTTCACTGCACTGTAATGTATATGTGATAAAAAGCCTACTTCTTCTTCTAAATGTGAAAAGGGCCCATTGTGCCTTGTTTACTTGTTTAATCTGCTGCGTATAGCTATCGGTCTTACTAATTCTAGCTAGCAAGCACAAGTCCATTTACTCTAGCTATCTAAATTTAATCAAGGAATGACTTACAAGTTGTGGCAAACTGTGGCAAGAAAATCTGAGCTGGAATGAAAAAGATAGTCAGTGGAGGTTAGCTGAAGCTAGCTGTTTTAACCTGAAAATCCAACAAATAGAGCGCCATCCTTCAATATTCTCTCCTAAACCATCTGACTTTAACTCATGAAACATGAAGTCTTCCATACTGTATAATTAAGACTTTCCACCTCTCTTCCTATGTCTTAGGTTTTGTCTTTCTTTTTCTCTCTCTCTCTCCAAACTTTTGAGATATTGCTTATTTCATTTACAAGCACCGCATACACAACAACATCCCTGGTCCTGAAAGTCTGTCATGGGTGTTTGTGCCTGTAATAGCCAAGCTATGATTGGTCCGTCACTGTTTAGGGGAGGGGTTTAAGTCAGTTGGATTTGATATATATCTCAAGCTTTCATGGAACTCTAGTCTAGCAACTAGAAAAAAAAATTGCTGATAATAACTCTGCTGCTCTGAAACTCTGCTGCTGCCTTTAAATCTGGCCAAAACGTTTGTACCTGTTTTATGCTGCCTTCCAAATGGGACAGTCTTAATCTTGGATGAGCACAAATGCTGCCCCAAAAGAATCCTACCTAAGCAGCTGCCTCCCAAATGAAATGGATGACGCAACACAATTCCTTTACTAAAATTTGAATAACCCACACAGTTCCTGTTGTAGGACATGTCCTGTGCGAAAGATCGATGAACTGCTCTGTATTATCAGTCAAAGAATTGTGTAGGTAAATAATCTAACTGTAAACCTGTCGTACATTAGCTGCAGTATTATCCTTAAGGGTCCAGTGTCATATCATAATCCTGGTGCAGTGTGGTACATTTGCTTGCTTGTAGCTGACTGATTCATACCATACATGCTGTGTAACACCTGAACTTTATAACATGCTGATAAATTCTGCTAATGATGCCATGACACACTGAGTGATCGTTGGGTGTAGGTTATGCGCTGAGCTGGCCAGTCAAACAGGTATTTATGGTAGGCTAACTACAGTACAGCATGACTTTCAATGTATTTGTCACAGCAAAGTTGTCTATGACTTCAGTATCGCTAGTTTTTATTTGATATCCTATATCAGCTCAATTCAGTATATGTCTTGGATTTTGGACCATCCAGTGCGATAAAGGTTTGATAGAAGAATATCTGTCTGTTTTTACACAGACCCACTGATCAGAGGAAGACTGTGCTTTGTGATATTGAGAGCACTATGCAGAAACTGTGTTGATATGTAAATGTGTATCTATCCAAGAGAATCTGCAAAACGTGACTACTGATATTGCTACTTATTTTCTATGTACATATTGTAGTGATTTATTTTTTTTCCCCTCTAAATATACAAATGGCTGGAAAGCACATGAGAGTGTCATTGTTTTGGGACTGTTGCGCTAAAATAATCGCATTCATATCTCGCATCAACCTGAAGATCTGGGACTCTTTTGACCACTCAGTACACTTCATCTGTACACTATTTACATACATTTTTCCATTAAATGGAAGTTTGAGCTGATATGTTAATTCTTCTGATTTATGCATGTTATTCTTAGCTTGTCAGCTATTTAGCAAGTTTTCAAGTCATTTCAGACGTTGAAAGTATAAGGTTTTATCTGTCAAATCAAAGAACGTTGAGATAGAACCTTATAACTCTAAGGTCCCACATTATTAAACGTTATATGATGGCGCATATTTCTGTCAGTCAAAAGTGCTCCATTCCTGCATCTTAACTCCACCCTTGAATCAGATTTAACCTGGGAAGAAACGTGGCTACAATCAGCACCCATAAGGCATTTCTCCCCACTCTATTCTGTTTAAAATCAGTGAGCAAATGTGGTAGAGTAAATAAAGTAGGTGTTTAAAATTAGCACTGGCCCGTGCAATCACCTGGAAATGAACTCTTATGACGCCATAGGCCCTTTTGTGCAGGGGTTTAAGTTCTCAATGGTTGTGACTATTTTTTTTTAACATCCAGGAGGCGTCACAGTTGGATCAATTGAACTACCATCTCTAAACAAAAGCTCCTGCCTACACAGAAATCCAACTTTCTTGCATTGTAAGGTGGGAAGTCTGATTCTGGTCACTTCATTCTGAGAGCCACAATGGAAAATGGATCAAGCTACACATGCACCCACACACACACACACACACACACACACACACACACACACACACACACACACACACACACACACAAACTGTTTGTTTTGTTTCACAGTCTCTAATAAACCCACTGAGGTGTTTGGGCTTTAGAAGTACTCTACACCACCCAATGTCATCTCTGTTCAACTTCACATAAATCCTGTGAAGAGATGGAGAAAGAAGAAGCTGATGATGCAGGGTGGGTTAGGGACTAGGGACAAGACATACAGGACAAAGCAACAGACTGATATCTTACACACCAGTCCAAATAGAGGCTTTTTGTTGCATCCAGGGTTAAAACAACTCTTTTTCAACCTGAAAGAGCTGACACACAAAGGCAACGTGCTAACAATGGTGTTATATTATCCTTACAATTAAGTCTCAAAGCTTTATATTTTATTGCACAATTTAAGAATATTGCTGTAGTCGAAACAAGTTTNGAGAGGTGCATTCTGGAGAAGGGGGTGTAGCTGGACCAATCAGTGCGGGGTCATGCAGAGGTTATTGCAGTATGTAGAACACCCAGATGCGTCACATAAGCCATAGCTTATAGCCTCTAATGAGCGCTACACTCCTTCTGTTCCCTGCCCACCACCACCAACTACTCTCTCTCTCTCTCTCTCTCTCTCTCTCTCTCTCTTCTCTATTTATCTCTTTCACTTGATGATATCATTTTCATGTGAATGCATTGGTTATTCTTTCATCTTCCATTTATTCTAATCATGGCTCTGCTAGTGACCTTTGCCTAAGTATGAATCAATATTTGGTCACCACTTCTGTAGCAGCAGCAGAGTACTTGGAGTGCTGACTTTATTAATTAGCTATAATGGCCATGTCAGATCTTCAAAGTTCGGGGGACTTAAAAGAATGCGGATTGCAGCAAGCAGGTCCATCAGAGGTACAGAGAAGAGGTGCCGGAAAGACATGACAGCTTTCCCAGTGGCCAAATGCTAATTCGACTACAGGGTTATTCAATTAAAAATGGCAAAGGTCCTGCTACATAAAAGTATTTGTTTACAAAGACTGTACCTTAGCATGTCTGAATGGCACCAGCAGTATTTTTCACATGTTTCTCTGCACAACTACAGTTTTTGTTTTCGTTTCTAACCCAAATACTCAGTTCGGTCTGTTGAAATACTTTGCTGGGTCCACACCGTGGTCCACCTGCTTACAACCCCTTTTCTACTCAGTAAGGCAGATACCAAAGTCAGTTTCAGATTTGATGTTGACAGACTACATTCCAGATGTTTACACATAACAAAAGCATGTGATAGTAGCAGTGTCTCCATGCTGATTACTGCATGGGTGTCATTCATCATGTAGCATCCTCTCTGAGAGGCCACCTGTTCAGACACTAGACTGTCCTTCATCAGACCTAGCCGGCCCCTGAGTGAGCATTACTGACACATCACTCAGCCTTTGAGCGCTGTAGGTGGGATGGATCCGCGCTGGATCCGCACTCACTCTTTCTCATTCTGAGCTCATGAACTGAAATGACTGGAAATGGTGGTAAGATTTCTCAGGGTAGTTAGCCTAACAAACAGGAGCAGCTATTTGTAAAAGGTCATTCTTTAAATCAGAGGGAGAAAATGCCCAGACAGCATAAATGATGTACTTTCTTTCTTTCTTTCTTTCTTTCTATTACTATAGTGTTTGAAATTGCATTGCAGTATATGATGCAGTATACATGGAGAGAAACGAAAATACATACCAAGGGCAATGCGAAAAGATCATATACAGCAAGGCTGAAATTTTGTCATGATGTGTGGTTAAATCGTCACTGAATGTACAATTGAACACATGTGCATTAGCAAATATGTCCTGCTACAATGGCTGCTATGAACTTAGCCTCATTGCTCCCACTTTGTTCCATTTAGTTTTTTTGTGGTGACCCAGAAAAGCCTCATCTTACTTATATCCATCTGACCTTTGTACTCTTTGTTGTGTGTGAAATGCAGGTCTGCGTAAAGTGTCTGGCGTTAGAAAACAGGTGACGCACATATAGACAATGTTTAAATGGTTTTATTTACTGGAATTGCTGGTTCTGAGGGCTTCCATTTTTTGGAGTATATAATGTGCATCTTCATACAATATCACTGACTTAATAGTAACTTGTACATTTTTATATCATTTATTTATGCCAAATTATTTCCGTTTATTTGCTTACTGTAATTAACATTTATATATCATTTATTTCAGAGGGAATATATATATTTTTATTGTACCATGGAACCACTAGCACCAGAGAAAAACCACGGAAACTGTGCTTTTTCCACTGACTGTGCTAAAGTTACAGTTGTACGGTATTTGATGTGTTCTCAAGATCAACACCAAAAAGACTTAATGGTCCTTCTAGTGGGGCGAGCAGCACTGTTCATTGCTGATTGTTTACACATACATGTGTACGTGTGCACATCATGGAGTACCGAATATACGCAGACACACACTGGTCCCAATTTTTAAACGATTATTGTTAGAAAAAAAGAGAAAATGGAGTTGAAATAAAGAAGAGACACCGCCTGTGATGATGCTGTTGTATGCCAAGCTCCATGTTCTGTTAAATCCTGCTTGTTTGTGTATTTCTGGATGTAGTGTAAAGACACTCTAATTGTCTATAGCATCCTAAACGGTGTATGAGTAACAGATTCTGAACTTGTACATGCATTTTACATTCAGAATATAATTTTATTCATATTACACTTTTATTCTTTTGCTGTTTTTAAAAACCCTTTTTTGCCTGTCTGACCCATATATGCATACACTTACATGAGCTCAGCGGGGACTTATTACTGAGAAAAAGGTCGCTTGGGTAAAAACCAATACAAATTGATAAAAAATGCCAAGAGAATAGGTTCCATCTCATTTATCTAGCAAAGGAGGTAAAAACCAGAGAAGGACTACAGGCCTGGAGCAGAGACAAGAGGGGTAAAATCAATCCATATGTTTTATTTCTGAGTGCTATTATATCTGAGGGCATTCATAAAGCTGACATGTTGTGCTACTTATTTAGGACTACAAACAAGGATAAGCACAGCTCAAGCCTGTGGCGTCAGTTCTCTACTGCACATCTACTGTGAATGAGAATCTGAACTGAGGAAGGCTCAGTAACAACGTTACTTATGCATGGTACAAAGACAGGGCTTCTAACATATGTATATGTGTGGCGGCCTTGTAAAAACCCTTCTCGTGGTCAAATTTTCCCATTTTATACTATATGTAGTTCTGCATACTACTGCAACTACAGCTTTCCTGAACTGAAATATGTTTCTCTTTTGCATGTTTCCCAACCAGAAGCAAAGTACTAATATCTTTTAAAGTCTTGTTACCCCAAACGTGAAAAGAGAGAAAATTACTTTTAAATTTCTTTCCAATTCCACAGAATTCCACAGGCCACCTACCTCTACATTCATAACCTAATCTACATATTGAAAACCAACATTACTGCTAAATATAATTTACAGAATGATTTACAGTTTACAATGGGACATAAGTTAACACTTTGATTAGAAGCATCTTCCACATCAGTCTCTGTCTCATTACCTGAGGTACAATGTTCTTTACCTATGGCATGCACTTGTCCAAAAAACTTGATCAAAAGCACACAGCTATCAAGGTTTTAGAGATCTTAAGGCAGACTGAATGTTGTTACCACTGCATTTGTTAAACTGGCTACTTACTCATCTTTATCTTTGCAAGCAGACAGTCAAGGCAACGTTGTTTAACTTTCTATTTCGATCCTGTCTCTGAAAGTGACAGCTGTAATTCAAATGATTATATAAATGTGTAATTTAACCAAAAAATAAATTATATGGTGAAGATTTCTGTATGGGGATTTCTATTTAACATTAATGGAAGGAGCATTAGATGTCAGCGCTTTGTAACAGTAGGTACGTTTTCCAACACAGGAGTTTTCAGACTTCGCACTCTCCAGTTTTTGTTATTAGACTATAATCGACTTTTTCTTTACTTAAAGGGAAATTCTGGTCTAAAACTAGAATTTAATATGTTTTTTTGTTAATAGCATTCTGTCACACAGTATTGTATTGTATCTGTTAAGGTTTCCTAGATTTGATATGGCTAAAATACGTAACTCACCATCAGTAATCCCTGTACTAGCTCTCCCCTTTCACACAGCAGCTACCACCCAGAGAGGACGAAGGCTAACAGGTGCTTCCTCTGAGACGGTATCTTTTTGAACTGCTACTCATGCAATGTCAGGGGGCGGCATAACATGCTCAGAGGAAAGCACTATCCACCCACTTCCACATGCATGAATGCACAGATGCTCACGATTGGCTAGTGTCATTGTGACTGACAGGGATGAGCGCATATGCCATCCCTCCCACACTGAGAGCGCCGCTCTCAATTTTTGCTGTCATGGCTACGGACGGCTGTGGGATAATCAGGCCTTGAACTTGTGATCTCCAGTCAATAGGGTGACTGTCTTTCTGTTGGGAGCCCCTGTTAGTCTCTACTTGATCAACCAATCCGGACTTCTGCGTGAGAGACCTCACGCTTACACGTCACTCTGACGCTCAGAGAACAGCAAGAACCTGCTTTACTTGCAAAAACAAATTTGTTTTCTAAAATGTGCCAGAATCATAAATATATTCATTTTCTTGCAGACTATCTAATCGGACAGCATTCCAAGCCACTAGAAGATGGATGAAGAAAGGGTAACTCATTAGCATCATGCTAATTGCGGTGCTATGCTAATCATGTTGTTTTGTTTACAAACAGTAAAGAGGTTTCTACACTGTCACAGCATTATGGATATTTATGAGTGTGCAGCCAGCACTTCAAACTGGAGGGCTATAAAAGAAAATTCAAAGCAGAGTTACTGGGTCTTCTGCCAAAGAAGACAACAGGAATTCCATCTGTATTTAGTATAAAGTGGAGAGAGAGTTGCATGCATGTTCAACCCGACAAAAGAAGCAGACCTGAGGGACAACTACTCCGTACACCACTGAAATATTATGGATATTTATGAGTGTGCAGCCAGCACTTCAAGCCAGAGGACTATAAAAGCAGTAAAAAAAAAAAAAAAAGTGAAAGCACTTACTGGGTCTTTTGTCTTTTGTTTGTATTTAGTACTTAGCACTGCATTTATCACATTTCCTCCATTCCCCTCCCACTAAAATATCAACCGCAACTGTTGTTTTGTAGGTTTTCAAATTTTGCCTCCACCTCCAACATACAGATTCAGGTTGGGATTTTCCTGGTATTTAAACAGGGAAATCTCGCTCCAGAGCCCACTCCATCATCACTGTAAGACATGAGTAGGCATGTTTACAACAGATGTATTGATGATTAAATTTTAGATTTTGGCCAGAGTTTCCATTTAAATTAGTGTATATCATTGGCAGAAAAACTCCACTTTGGTCAAAACCAAATTATTTGTCATTTTTGGGTGTTTTTCCAAATTCAGCCATAGCAACATCTGACAGGTTTTCCCAGACCGCCACACACATGTATTTAAAGCATTTTTTAAAAGTTATTATCTCCATGTTAAATAGCAGTAAGAGAACAAAGACAGAGAGAATGAGAATGAAAGATACAAGGGCTGGGTTAAGCATTTTCCTGTTAGAAAAATAATCTTTCACATTCATGAGCTCAGGTATCTACAACTGCCTTACTTTAATAACACCCACAGACACACACCTTCACACACTTTCTTAATTACAGAAGGTCAAGAAGTGTGGAGGGAAATTGCCACATGTTAATATAAGAGATAACATTTAATGATGAGGGGGCGAGAGGGGAGATACACAAGAAGCGTTTCCCTCATGAAAGAGGTTTGATTACAGATGGCGCAGTAAAATGTCACTGGTCTGCTTTCATCACACCACACTTGAGCCTGTAGGCCGTAGACTCACATAATACACATACCGTCAGAAGCACCACTAGAGGATTCGATACGCNGCAAATGCAAAATCCAGTGTAACATACAACAATTATTTTCTGCATATTCATGAACAGATGTTACTGTGCAAACAGGTTGAACATGCGAAAAAGAACAGTAACATAGAATAATAGAGAACTTGACTATTTTATCTATTCTGCTCTTCATCTCCACTTTCAGATTTGCAGAGTGTAGGCCTGCAGATGATGCCTGTCTCTGGTGGTGTGTGCGTGTGAATACAAAGCATGCTACTCAGTGTGATGGGAGACGACCCTGTCTTGCCTTGATAGACTCAAAATCTTAAAGCTCTGTTTTGGAAAACAGTTTGGCCCACTGACACGGTTGTCCCTGACAGAGCTCCGAGGAGGATAATTAAAACTCAAAAGGAGCCGGCCCTGACAACTCCAAAATCCTCCCAGACTTTGACTGATCTGTGCTGCGAAAAAATTGCCCAATTACCTTCACCCTCATCCCATCTCCCTCAGTCTTGTGAAGATAGATAGATAGATAGATAGATAGATAGATAGATAGATAGATAGATAGATAGATAGATAGATAGATAGATAGATAGGGGTGTTCATGAAACTGGCATTACCTTTAACAAGGAAGTAAACTGGACTCAGTAACTATTCATTACCACACTTTATAGTCTGACATTTATTTTTAGCTGTTTGTCTTTAAAACGTATTAAATGTGTATATATATATGTGACATAGTGTAGAAAAATTCTGCATGAAGAAGAATTCTGGCATGAAAACATTGCAATACAAGAAATCTGGAAAAGATTCGGCATTCTGATGCGCAACTAGGCACAGACAAACTGACAGAGAACCACACAAACACACACACACACACACACACACACACACACACACACACACACACACACACACACACACACACACCTCGGCTCTCTTCCCCCTGCTTTGATGTTATCGCTTGTGACAAGTGCTGTGAAACTATTTGGATGGGGATGTGATTCACTTCACTCCATGCTTATCAAATCTCCAGGAGAGGAGACTATTAACTCAAAGCAAATTGTGCCAAGTAGCTTAAAGGGTCTCTTGTCTGTTCTAATATCACTGATATCTCCATTTGTTGTCAAGGTCTTAAAAGAGTAACTGTTTTCAGTTATTGGAAACCCAATGGCAAAAACATCACATCACACCATTGTCCTTTTCTATCTCTAACATTATAGATGAATCTAGCGATGAAATTAATATGTGATGTCAATATATTACTTATACACTATTTTTTTAAAAAGCAACTAAACCCAGAAATCACCAGACAAGCATAACCATCCATACACACATGCTATACACAGTCCGTAATATTGAAAATGGGACAAATTTTCATTAGCTTATCAGGAATATCAGGAAAAGGACATGATCATGGTGGCTCACAGGGTTGAAGCATTATTCTTAAATCACTCTTAAACGCCTTTGTTGTTACAGTACTGAACTAAGCATCTTAGGCCCAACACTGATTATTTAAACACAGAGCAAAATAACTAAGTACAAACAATTTTATCAGTATACTGTATAAAAGGTCTAAGCATCAGGTTAGTTTCCAGACACACACATTTACAACTACGAGCAATTTGATGTAACCAGTGTTTTGGGAAGTGAGAAGAAACCCACATTAACATTAGAGGAACTTGCAAAACCCTTTGCAAACAGTAACCTGAGCTCAGGATCGATCCGTGGACCCTGGAGCTGTGAAGTGGCAATGTTACCCCTCATTTTATATGTTGCCTTTTAATTCCTCCTGTATGGCAATAACAGTGACCCCACAAACTATCTCAATTAGTGCCCTCATTATCCTGATCTCTGTGCAACTAGTCTGAGGGTGGACCCTTCACACCAGGTCACAGAGACTCATCTGATATACCTATAACTATGTGAGCAGGGCCTTTCCAACAGAAGAGAATCTGGCATCAGCTGCTTCAGAAGTAGACCACAGAGCATTCCTGACATGAGCAGCATTGCAGAGACAGAGGAGGACACTGGGGTGGACTTTAGACAAGTCAAACAGGCCACTCATGGAATCATTCCCCATAGGACCCATGTTCAGATAGTCACCATGACAACAAAGCAGAAAGTAAAGCACTAACAAAGACATGGTGTGCCATGCAGCAGCTGATCAATCTTCATACAGAGAGATACTTTTTAGGAATCCCAGTATGTTGTTATTTAGTCCTGAGCCTGAAATCACTCAGTCTTAGGACTCTGCAGGAATCTGCTTTCATTGTTGCATGATTAGATGAGTTTGAATTGTAATGTATACTCATTCTATGTGATCACTGTGCTAATTTGTATGTAATATATATACACACACACACACATACAGTTAGGTCCGGAAATATTTGGACAATGACACAGTTGTGGTGATTTTGCCTTTATACACCACCACAATGGATTTGAAATAAAACAATCAAGATGTGATCGAAGTGTAGACTTTC
>CM074945.1:14751214-14766914 GCA_037577455.1 Pangasius macronema
GGAACCTCTTAAAATAAAGCTGAAAGTCTACACTTCGATCACATCTTTATTGTTTTATTTCAAATCCATTGTGGTGGCGTATAAAGGCAAAATCACAAAAACTCTGTCATTGTCCAAATACTTCTCGACCTAAATGTATATGTATATATATATAATCTAATTTATTAACCTTGTCCAAAGGCTAATGATAAGGTCTGGATATTTAGACCCTGTTGTCTCAATAAAACCTCTGCTCCTGATAAGTGACACTCTCTTCTAATTGGAATTGTCTCACAAACTCTACAGTGAACTATATTGAAGAAGTGTATATTATTGAGCTCTGGTCTGCACACTGCGCAACAATCAGTTGAAGATGTTTGCCTTATATTCTACAGTCAATATTTTTTCAAAAACCTACAAGTGCTGAATACTCAACCCACATTCATTACAGCACAACAGTGTACAAAGGTTTCTGTATGTTCAGCAGTTCAAAAGCCTGTTCAGAATGTGGATTTTTATTTCTATAGCCTTATTATTAGATGGTATTAGTAGACATACACTCAGTATTCATTCATTCATTCATTCATTCATTCATTCATTCATTCTTTCATTCATTTAATGTAGGAAGGAAAAACACAATTAATTTTACCAACGGCTAACAAAAGAGTTTCCAGATGATGTCAATAAGCTAATAAGCTAATATCTGGCAAAATACACCAGATAAATTAAATATCAGTACTTTCCATGAAATTCTTGTGGACATCTATGTGTCCCACAACATTACCTTCACAAAATAGAGGCAATAACCACTTCAATTCTTCTTGTGTAAACACTAAAGTGTCTTTTCACTGAAGATGATAAATTGATTGTGGCATTCCTGGATGGAGTGCAATGCATTTAATTAGTACAAGATGCACTGGAGAAAGCTACACTGCCCTGCATGGACCAGTAAAATCAGGCTGTCTATTAAGAGGTGCTGTGTGTAGTTACGTTGCTGTACTGTCTTTTTATATTGACATCTTCACCCAATTTTTGTCCAGCAGACTGATGCTAATTTGCTGCTGCCTGTTAGACCTACTGGATCGCCTAAATCCTCTCCACAGGCTTGAAAGCTTCTAACCCTGACACCAGTGCTTGTAGTTATCATTTTCACTTAGCTATGATGATGTACCACCTACATTAATATAATCAATCAGTCATCATCGCCGTTCAGCAACACTCACAGACAGATCTCATTCTGGATGTTTACTTTTTTTTTAACAGGATAAACTGTCGGTGGAAGATGATATGGATGAGCAAGAAGAGCAATATTTGTCAAAGCAGCTTGATCATTACATGGTAAATATAGGACTCTGAATAGAGGACTGTATTGACTTACTCACTCCCTAGAGTCCTGTTGCCCTTCTCCTCTCTGTTCGGCTGGTCATTTGTGTTGTGTAACTGTGGTAGAATGAGATAATTGGAGGTCTGGAGTTTCCTTAAAAGAAGAATTTATTGATTGTGAATGTAGCACCCTATTTGTACTGGTATTTGAACAGTAAAATGTTTTATATTAAAGGGTAATATAAATACATGGGTTATAGCAGCATCTGGAAGCATCAATCCACTCTGAGGCCTACTGTGTACATGATTCTTCTGCCCTAATTTGTACACACATGGCCAATATGATTAGATTTAATTAAGCAAAGGCCATCTGTAATGAGAGTTTAACCATAAGTCCCAGACAGACCTTTTAAACATTATTCTTCTTCACTCAAGCTACTCAGATTGCAGAACATGGTCCTCTTGGATTTTGTGAATGAGCATGAAAACACATATATCTACCTAGAGGGCCAGAAGAAATGTCACTCACTCATAGCACATTTCTAATAGATACAATGAATGAAAGCATAACCACTATCCACTCATGCACACATTAGCATGGACCCTGTCACGTCTCTAACTCCGTCCTTGTCTCCCAGTCTGCCTCACTCTCTCAGGTCCCAGTGGAGAGGACCAGAGCTGGAAAATCGATCGCTCCACAGCCAATTTGTTAGCTGTGCATGCCTGACTGAGCCGCTCCGTGCTAATACATCACAGACATTTACAGCAGGACAGAGCAGAACACACAGTGTGTGTGTGGAAGTGTGGAGTGTGGATGTCTAGTGTGACTGTACGGTGTGTATTAGTGCCGTACACCTTAGTTTCTACAAATTGCTCGATAAACCTGAATACACTGAATAGCGATACTGAACAGATACTTGTTTTTGTAATCTTTGAAAAAAGACATCCTAAAAAAAAAGCAAACAGGTTTTACCTTCTTAATAGCATCTAGCCAAATAAGGAAAACTGTAAATAAAACAATCACGTAACGCCCTTAAGAGTAATTTATATTTTCATGTGCATATTATACATTGATTTTCTCTCAATTTATAAATTGTCTTATAATTAGAATTACACTTAGAAATTCATTTCACTTGTGTTATTTCCATTGATTTGGACAACTTACGTAAGTAGCAAGTAAGTAGAAGTCATCGACCAAATACGACCAGTTCTAGTTCCACCTAGGTCTCCCTATCCTGGGAAAACACACACACACACACACACACACACACACACACACACACACACACACTTTCACCAAGGGGTAATTTAGCATAGTCAATCCGCCTACCAGCATGTTTTTGGGAGGTGGTATGAAACTCACATGGACACAGTGAGAACATATGAAACACCACTGTCAGCATGGTCTGTGAATTACAAGCAGGACTGTATTTTTATTCCCACTCATGCAGTTATTTATTGTTGTACCTGCCCATGACATTTCCTAATGAATTTACTTGGTTTTATTTCCCAAAATATAACAAACTAGTAGCCTAATTTAATCCACCACAATTCTCACCAGGCAGTTTCTAAGGATGCTGTGAATGCATCTTTCTTCACCTCACTTGTGCCAGCATGAATGAAAAAACCTCCCAGTTGAGTGAATTTTTTTGTTGCGTCTGCAGGTTACTAATCCCAGTGCACACCTTTGGCCTCAACCAGATGCTCTGTGAACCTTTTTGACAAGTTTTCTAAAAAAAAAAACAAACAAACAAAAAAACATTTGTACCTCTTTAGAACGCATTATCTGTTCAATTGGATTAATCTATTTGTATTCCTTTACATCCCTGCTGCATGGCATCAAACCTCTTTACACTTGACTATACTGTTTTTTCCAGTATTGATGGTCACAGATTATCCACTCTGTGATTTTCTGTAGACTCAAAAGATCAGAGAGTGAAATGAACAATGAGATCACATGATATTAATCTCCCATTGATTTCCTCCTACTGAAACCACATGAGACTTCCTCTTTTCTCCCTAATTGTAGGATACATGCAGATGGGGAGGACTGATCCAATTCTTAGGTACAGCCTAGGGAGATGTACTAATTAGTTAGACTAAAAAATGTGCTATTTTACCTTCGTTTAAGTCCATTAGCTCTCATTTGGAGAAATAATTTTCCGATACTTTAACTTCACTGGCATCGCTGTTAAATAAAACCAACCCGAAAGGGAAATGTGCATTTTCGTGTGTTTAAGTCGAAACAAAACAATGGGATCAACATACCTACGTTGCAATGCATTTCCAGTTTCCTTCACACAAGCACACTTTAATAACAAAGTGTAGACAGCTTGCAGCTTTGTGTCAGTAGCTGTGGCCCCTGCAGTGACCTGTGCACCACTTGCTTTCACACCCTGCCGCCGAGGAGAGCAAGTTAACGAGTGTCAGGCAGCAGGAGCGACTGAGCTAAAGACGAGTCTGCGTCAGAATGAATTGCCACTCCTGCAGCACCGTTTGGTGGCTATTAATAGAGCACCACAATGGTTTGAGAGAAGATCCGCACGCAGAGATTATGGCTTGTCAGTCTGAGTGCCACTGGGCATAGCTGGACTGTGAAATCAGGAGCCTGATAAAGAGATAGAAAGCGGGAGGGAGGACTGATTAAACGCAGACTTCTGGAGGTTAATTGTTTGTTTGTGTGAACGGTTCACTCTGCTGGGTGCTTTGTACATCACAGTGGTTGCTCACAGCTGTGAGAGGTGGAATAATGATCAGACAAGGAGAGGAATTAAGAATCTTTGCGCGCTCACATCACCAGATATAGTCACAATCTCTCTCTCTCTCTCTCTCTCTCTCTAATATGCACACACAAACAAACACACACACACACACACACACACACACACACACACACACACACACACAAATAGGTGATTGACACAACTTGTGTAAAATGTGTACCCAGACCCTGTTTTCTCTGGGTGATTGAGATGAGATGGATTACTTACTATTACTTGCATCATGTAGGGAAACTGAGGGATGTGGGTGTGTATGTAGATACTTGTGTGTGTGTGTGTGTGTGTGTGTGTGTGTGTGTGTGTGTGTGTGTGGTTGGGGGGGGGGTCGTTGAGCATGTTTATATCTTCATAGGAACCAAATGTCCCCACAAGGATAGGAATATGACTGTGTAGACAATGTGGGGATATTTGGCTGCTCCCCACAAGGAAAAATTTTTTTTTTTTAATTTTATTTTATTTATTTATTTTTTTTTTTTTACAAAACTGCAGATTTAAGAAAAATAAGAAAAAATTAAGAATAAAAGAAAAAAAAAAACCCTAAATGATCCCAAAGGTTTTCTTTTGGTTAAAGTTCATTGTGGAGTGTGTGTGTGTGTGTGTGTGTGTGTGTGTGTGTGTGTGTGTGTGTGTGTGTGTGTGTGTGTGTGTATGTGCATACTTGCATATTTCACTACTATAAGACAGTGAGAGAACATTGATAACCTGCTGTCCATAAAATGCTGTGTCCCAGTGCTGATCTCCAGAGACCTCCGCTCACTTTCTCTTTACCTTTATTCCACACTTTTCATTTCTCTTCTCTCTCTCTCATCATTTCTTTCTGTGCCTCTCTCGACCTCTCCTCTCTTCTTTATTAACGGCCCTGTGTGTTGTTGCTCTCATTTGTCAGTGTTGCCGTTCTTTTCTCAAACCCCACACTCCGTTTGATGAATAAAGATGGCTCCCTTAAGTTTCAGTCACCATGGAAATGCCGTGCTCACAAGGATTTAAGAGGAAGAGGCTGTTGCCAAAATCAGCAAGGAATGTTCCGGCACGCTCCAGAGCTGCGATCGTTCTGTTTCAGTGCCGAACACAGCTGTGCTAAGCCTCCCTGCTGCCTGACAGACATCCGCTAACAGCTTCTGTGCTGCTTAGAAATACAGTGCCGCCCTGAGGGAGCACGAGATTCCAGTTAAATTGCTCTTTATGAATTGCTCACCTGGCATGCTTTATTAATAGTGTAGTGGAGGCCTGCCTATTGTTCTGTTCAACTAGATCCTTAACATGTGCACATGTAGGCTACATTCATGGACAAGAAGTCATGCAAACAAACACACACACACACACACACACACACACACACATACAAAAACACACACACAATCAAATCCACTGTGCAATACATTTTGGTTGTCAGAAATAAAGGGCAGACAGAGATGATCCTCAAAGTTAATTAAATCTTTCTGGCAGTAGGAATGGTGGTAAAATAGGATCTTCGAGCTCTGTTATGGCATGGGAGCTCATTTACCAAATGACTGAAACATACCTGTACCACATATATCACATACTTGCCACAGAATGTATGTTAAAAAAAGGTATTCTTTATATTTCTTTGGGTCTAAATGAGTTCTGTTTGCACCCCTTTCCAATAAAGAAACACTATATTATATGGATCTACAGAGATTCCAGACTTAATCAGTTTATAACAGTGTAGCAGCTTGCAAAACACCTGAGAAATGACTTAAAATAATAAAATTAAATCTTTTTTTTTTTTTTTTTTTTTTTTGTAGAGCACATTTGCATTTTGACTTTCAATGGGACAATCTCAATGCTTTACACAGAAAGATAACAAGCTTAGGCAGAGTATTTATGATCTAATCCTAAATCAAGGATTGTATTGTACAAGTTTTCCTCAGGCTCTCTCAGGATGAATGTCTTGTCAGTGTTTACAGTTTTATCACAACATCCAGGTCCTGTGGTAGACTTCATGTGGATTAAAACTTTGTGATATGAAATTGTGAGTTGGTGGTAAAATGTTAACCACTGTAAACATCCAAGCACAAGAAATATATATTATCATTATATAGATATACATGCATAGATATATACATAGATATATTAACCTTATGGCCATAGTAGTTCATTACAGCTTAATGAATTATTGTCAGGTTCGTACTTACAGTACCTTAGATAAGTATAAAGTACCTTACATAAGCAAAGAACTATCAAAACAAGGCCAGGACAATGTACCTGAAGCATAACAATATAGTATATATAAAATATCATAAGCTTTGCACACCCCACAGAGTGCCATTTAATCCCCTATTAACCAATATAAAGGATACAGAACAACCACAACCCTACCTGGAGGAGACTGTCTACCAAAAGTCACTGACCGGGTAAGGACCGGGTAAGAAGCAACCAAAACGTAATGGGTAACTGGAGAGAGCACCAGACAACCATAGGCCAGATACTCCATAAAGCTGGGCTTTATGGAAGAGCGGCACTCCATATGAAACCTCATTTGGATTTTGCCAACATACTTTGTGCAGACTCAGAAAAAAAGGTGAACAAAAGGTGGTTCTCTGGTCTGTTCAGACCAACACTGAACAGTTTGGCCTTGGTACAAAGCATGTAAACCCAACACTGCTCATCACCCTGAGAGCACCACCCCTAGAGTAAAGCATGGTGGTGGTAGCATCATGTTGAGGTACCCATTGTCTCTTGGTTGCTTTTCTGACTAATGCTCTCTTTACCTGGTCATTGACTTTTCATTTTCATGGTATTTTTAATAATGGATTTAATGGTACTCCAGCAGATTTTCAAAGCTTTTTTTTTTTTTTTAATAATCAAATGTTGATTGATATTTTTCCAGAACTTATTTATCTCAGATAGCTAGAGCTTTGATAGCTCCTTGGTGTTCATGATGTTGTTTGCTTGGGTATGTTCTCTAACAAATTTATATTTATATTGATGTCTATTTGCACACAGGTAGACTCCATTAAACTAATTATGTGACTTCTGCTGTCAAATGGACTAATTTAGGTCCAGCTGGAAACATTTTTCACAGCAAATGGGGTGAATGCAATCACTTTTTTTTTTTTACATAACATTCTTTTGTAAATAATTTTGCAAGTTATTCCCTCAATATTATGTGTTATTTTGTGTAGATTCATGACATACAATATAGTCCCTATTAACTCCATTTCAGTTTTAGGTGGTAGCACTACAAAATGTGGAAAAGTTCAATTATACAAGCTTGCATACTTAAACAAGACACTGTACATTCCTGGCTTTCGTGAAATCCCCTTTCCTATTAGTTTCACTGTAGTTCATAAACATTGCTAAATAATATACTTTATAATGAGTAACTGAGCAGTAACCCAAGATCCTACAGCAGCTAAGAATTTGATCAAACATTGATGTCGAACAGGTTTGATGTAGCATTTAAGAATATCACCAAGTTTGTTCTGTCATTTTTTCACCTACAAAGCTTACTAGAATAAGGAAGCAGTTCACACCCACGTCTTGTCATGTTTTCAATTCTCTGGGTTGAGCCATCAGCAGTCTCGGCTAAAACAGGATGAACTACAATCAGCTCTCATTCATATTCTACAGTCTATCTATTCTATGTCAACTGGAGCACTAGAACCTCAGGAGGGATTTTAACGCAACAGTTAGCAAGTTTAACAGCAGTATGGTAAGTCTGTGTTGCTCAAAACTTAATTCAAAATCAGTTTCAGTTTTTACTCATACACTGAAGTTTAGTTGTATGCTGTTTCGTTTGCATTTGTGTTAGCACATCAGATATATACCAGAACTCTAACTTTCACTGTATACACCACATCATGGGTTCTGAGCAAAGCAAAGATAAGATGTACTGCACCAGATACTTAAATGGCAATGGACCTCTGTCACTAGCTGACCAAGGTATGTTACTGTATTCTGTTCTATCTTAATATCTTTCGATGTTACTGTACAGTCCATGGTGGAAACCAATTCATTTTTTACTCAGTTGAAAACTGTGCTGATGGAACTAGCGGATGCAAAAGAGACTCTAAAATAGTAAGTGGAAACCAACCATATGATGGACGGATGTCAATAACGCACCTGAGGAGGAATGTGGAAGGATATCCAGACTGTGATACCATACAGATAAACTTTGAATTTGAAGATGGAATACAGACGGTCAGCTTATAATGCTTTTTCTTCTGTAATTCTTTATTAATCCTTCTGCAATGCACACAGCAACATGCATGACATAGTTTCGGTTAGCTCAGTTGAACTAGAAGTAGCCTCAAGGACATTCCTCCCTGCATTTGGTCTGCTCTATGGTATTTGGCTCAACCTGTTTCACTGCTTAAGGTTACATCTGCATGTTCTTTACAAGCAGATCCTTTTGCTGTTTATGGGGCAGTGAGTAGTTTCCCTGGTTTAATTAAGAAAAATCAAACTACAGGCAATCAGAGCAAAGGGCTCACTTTATTGATTATGATGTGATGTGTTTTCACTTTGACAGTATGACTCACCAGGCTTGTGATAATGTTTCCTTCTTTCCTCTGAAGGAGAAGCATCCTAATCCAGGGCAGAAATACTACGGGCTTAAAACAGTGGCCTTTGTGCCTCATAACCATGAGGGAAGGAAGGTGTACCGCCTGCTTGAGTTAGCATTCAAATACAAGCTGCTGTTTACAGTGGCCACTACTAGTACCGGAGAAGAACGAGTTACCTATGCTGACATTCCTTTAAAAACCAAAGAGAGTGGAGGTCATGACAGGTGAGGACTGTGTGAATTCAGGTGGCTCATGATAATGTACTTGGTAGCAAAACTACCAGTAAGCTTTATTGGCCTTGTTTGAAGTTTTCCTTACATTACATTTTCTTTGTCAGCTTCAGCTATCCAGATCCGAAGTATCTGAAAACGGTGACAAAGATCCTGAAATCTAAAGGGATCAAATGAGAAGGAAAGTTGAAAGATGAACAATATTCCAGCATAATATATGGACTATAATGACTGTGCGCAGGACTTATACATGTGATATTCAAGACTGACTCTTTTACAGTGAAAAGTGATTTCATTTGTGTATATGTGTAGGCATACACAGCCAGTCAACAGACACTTGGAGGTTCTCATGATTAATTAAAATGTAATCACTATTAATACCACAGACCAAACAAAATGATACAGAATAAAGTAAATAAGGAAACTAACGTATATGTTGAACTTATTAACTGGATATTATTTTATACTATTATTTTTTTCATTATTATTAACTCTATTGATGGAGCTTTAAATGAGTGCTTTGCTAAAGGCAGGTGCACTTGAAGGGTAAACTCATTAAGCCCATAGATAAAACTCATATACACTGATAGTAGTAACTGTAAAAAAAATAAATATTTGGTGTAATACAAACGCCTAATTAGAGTCATAAAGAATTTGGACTTTCCAATAAGATTAGCTCTAGATTGTAAGTTTCAAATTTCAGAGTGTTAAAAATGAGGTCATGTAAACAAAAATATCAAAATACAGAGTGTTCTTTTGACTGGCAGTGTACATGGAAAGGAACAGGGGGATCTGTTATGTTTGTGTAGATAGTGTTTGCTATGATATGTTTTGTTAAGCAGTATGGAATGTCGTTGATCAAGTGTCTACATGACAGGAAGAGATAAGAATGCAGATAGATTATACAGTACAGTACAGCATACCTAGCAAGTTATTTAGTCTCCACTGATATTTTTTTACAATCTCTCTTCCTGAAGATCTTTCTTCCTTTCTTCATTATATCTAGTATAATTTATCTAGCACAGTTTGTAAAACCTTTCCAAATTATACATTTGTAATATTTAATTTATATCATGTAAATAAACCTGTTTCATCAAAGCAAGGATTTATATAATACACATTACCCATTTACCTTAAAATGTAAATGGATAGGTGTTAATTACAAACTAAGGTGACTCTCGCACCTCAGACTCATGGGACGTGCCATTTGATTCATCAGGCAAGATGGAAGATTGAGAGTGTAAATTAAAACTCCTAATTATAAGCAAAGGTGTCAACGTTAAATGTTCTCAATCTATTGATTTTAGTTTGTCAGTATAGATTCGCCACAAATCTATTCTTCTAAAAGCTAGAGAGCAGACTACAGGTAGCAGATATTTTTTTCTGTTTGTCTGCTATCCATCCGACAGATTGCAGAGTCTGAACTTTTTCAGGATGATGGAGGCCCTTTTGTTCTCTTCAAACTGAATTATGGGCTGGGCTTCACACAGACAATAAAGTCTAATCAGATTGGCGGGACCCATTAAAGAGGCCTCTGTCATCTCCACAGGCGTTCTTAAACCACTTTCTCCTGCATGCTCCACCAGGAGTCATCTGTCCCAACTGTCAGCTGATACCGCTGCTGTGACAGCTATCAAATCTGGCCAGGCTACATCACCTCATCCTCGTCATCCTCCACCACACTACACCCCTCAGTCCTGCCATTACTCCTTCTTCTACTGAAGAGCAACACTAGCCAGCCTCTATTTGTACCTATAGCCCACAAATGAAGTACATAAGTCTTCACGTAGCCAGAGTATCTATACCCTGCCTTGTAATTCATCCTAGTAATCTTGCTGTGCATGACACTGGTTTCTCTAACATCTCATAAATGCATTGTGTGAAAAATGACAAACACATACGCTTTTTTTTTTCTCAAGTCAGTAAACTGTGACCTGAAATCATCCCCTACTACAGCTTCGATTTCCAAAAGAAATTATTTAAATTCTTCCTGTCATACTGTTACTATAGAAAGGCCTGGCTGTCTTCAGCTTCCTACTTAGCAGTGATAAATAGGCTTTAGGCTTGATTTCATTAGGCTCTTTAATCTGGAGCACAATTAGACTTTTAGAAGACAAAGCAGAATCCGAACCTGTTAATTAGAAGTGTGGAATCACAGATGCTGATGATGGATGCAGCTTCTGGAGCTCCACTTACAGGACAAACCTGAACTGGAGAAACCTTTGCTTTTTCATTGTAGGCCTTTGCACCAATCTGCTCACCATAATTATACTCAATTCAATTCAATTCAATTCAATTCAATTCAATTCAATAAAATTCAAATTTATTTTCATTATACCAGTACAGCATAACAAGAAAGCTATCTCACTGTTGTCTGTGAGATGGGTCATAAACACAGCAAAACATGCCGGACAGGATGGCGCAGACCAAACAAAAGGACAAAGCTTCACAACTATAATATTTGAGATTGCTGAGCGGAGATGAGTTTCTTACAGATAAGTAAGATAAAAGGTTACCTGCTGGACCAGCTTCTTTCAGCACAGATAAACATCAGGTCACATCAGGACTGTAGATCAGTGTGAGATAACTGAAAATGAAATTAAAACTGGACAGCATGTTAATGTAGAGCTTCCTCAAGGTTCAGGAGAAAGTATGCCAAAGCCAAAGGATTCAGGAAATGTTCTCATTAAATCAAGGTGCTGTAACTGCTCCTCTCCAGGACTGAAGTTAAGCACTACTTTTTTTTTTTTGTGTCTATGTGTAATGCGTTTCTGTGAGCCATCAAATGCAAGCAGGTTTGTTGTGACAGAGGTAGCACATTCCATTTGTGTCATGGTGTGTCCTTTTTACAGGCCCTATAAACCTCGCTGACAGGGAAGAAGAGTGACAATACACCTTGTGTTAACCTGAACCGTATCCGTAAACAGAACAGCAGTTGCCACAAAGGTGAGGGGAGTCAATCTTACAAAGGAAATGGTTTATGAAGTGATAAATCTTCCACAAGAGATGGATTGAGTGTTTTAGCCACTTCTCCTTTGTACTGATGGGAATATGCTTTACCTCCAAGTTATCAAAGAGCCAAAATGAGAAAAAGGAAATAGGAACACTCATAATGCTGACTCTTATTCTCAAGAGGAGTTGGTATTTATTTGGATGTGTTAAGGCATTGTTTTTCAGAGCAAACAGATTAGGTGCATGTCCAAAGTGTTAAGATGTAAGACAAGAGATATTACATTATAAACTAATTTTTTGGTCTCAGGACCTGTTAGTGGATCAAGAGTTATGGTATACAGTATGCCTCATGTTTGTAATTAGACCCCTTTCCTATTAGTTTCACGCTAGTTACTGAATAATTCATAATAGTTACTGAATAATATGATTTAAATGAATAACTGAATAATATGCCAAAAATAAAATCCGCAGGTATTAATATGAATCTTAAAATGCTTATAAATAAAGAGCAGGAGACAGAGAGAGAGAGACAGAGAGAGAGAGAGAGAGAGAGAGAGAGAGAGAGAGAGAGACTATCCATCTCTGTGATGTATGACTCTTTCTCTCCATCAGTTCCCTTAGAGAAATCCAATGTTGTGCTTTCATAAGGCCACCAACCAACACAAAAGCTCTAACTTTATACTATTCATCTGTCGAGAAGGTCCCAGTTGCAGCTCTTTGGTCATCTCATCCTCTTTTCTTCAGACACAGAGACCTGTCAGACACCCAGGGCATCTGGGCCCACACGGCTCGTTCCTCACTGAGTCAAATCAAAGCAGCCAGAGATCAGGCTCTCTGATAACCCACACGCTCTTTGTGGCCTAAGGTTATTCCCCTTCCGCATTCATCTGCCATGCGTCCACATTCACAAAATACTGATATCTCCATTACGGCTGAATGACACTAGGACTCCGAAAAGAGCACAGATATGGCCTTGTGATACTGTTGTATCCTCTCTTCGTGTGGCCTTTAACTGGAGCAGAGCCTCAGTAGAGATCCCAGATTGAGAGAAAGCTTGCTTTTGCTTCCCTTTTGCCTTTATACAAAGAGCTATGCAGTATAGACCAGAATATTTGAGAGACAGAGATGAATAAGTCCTAACAACTGAGAAACAGAAAGTGTCCTATGTTTTGTTATCTGGGTATTTCTTTGGGTCAAGAGCACACAAAAAAAGAGATAAAGCATATAAACTAGCTAGTGAATAGCTATTTTGCAGTCAGACACAAACTTTCAACTCTTCTGTGTGTGTTAAAGAGTAAAGTACATAGTTAAATCTATCAGTTTGCTCCCACTGATCTTTTCTTCCAGTTTGGCAATTTAATGACTTGTTACAGTATTAAAGGTGAGTAAGAAAGCGTGATTATTTAGCAGACCAACGATCTATAGTCTTTGAGAGATTTCATATTGGACCAAATAAAGCTGGGACAAAGTGCTCTATCTTTCACAGTAGACCAATGGGACTGGTAAACTATGCTGCCCCTGTTTATTATAAAGAAAGGTAAAGGTGAAGGGCAACAGGTGCAACCATAGACACCAAGACTAGTAATTTATAAACAAATAGGAAAATGAGTTATGTCAAATCTGTAATTTGTTTAGCAGATGCTCTGTGACGTAGTGATCGATTTGTGATATGTGCTGATAAAATGTACAAATATGTACTGATATGATTCAAGCTCAGTGACTTTCTTGCAATAAACCATAGAACTTTTTATTGCGTGCCCTTTTACACAATGGGCTACTAACTTTGAATTAGTCCGGATTAGGGCCCACGGTCATAAGATCGAATTTAAGCTTGCTGTAGTGGTCCCACTCATGTTTGTAGGCTTCTCAATAGCTTCCCCCGTGTTGAAAGTTCCTCTGGGTGGTTGACTGGGCTTGCTTAACTGCCCAAACTCCCAGCACTTTGTGATTAATGACCTTTAAGGTGACAAATCACCACAGTAACAAAGCACTGGAATAGAGGAGCAATGGGGCCAGGCTCCCCGAAATCGATGCTCCATTGTTCTCTCCCTCTCTGCACTCTTCTCTCTCTCTCTCTCTCTCTCTCTCTCTCTCTCTCTCTCTCTCTCTCTTTCTCTTATTCTGTCTGCCATATAGAGTGGTTTAACAGGGACACTGTCACCCAGATCTGTAACTGGGATACAAGTTGCATGGTGTGGATTTTTGAAAATTCACTACTAACCACAGATGGTGAGTTTTATCATGGATACACAGCTTTGAATTGCTAGATATATTTTTTTAATAAAAATTTCAGCTGTAATTTTAGCTATAACCAACATTCTATGTACCCAGTGAACCTGTCCATCTGTAGCCTACGCAAAGCACAAATCTATCGAGCTCTGAAGAAATCACTGTTTATTTTACACAGGTGGTAGAAGCACAAATATTTCTTACTCAAGTTCTTACTAAATGCTCATCTACACAAATATTTCTGTAAATGTTAGTTTACTTAAAGTAAAGGTACAAGCAGGTAGAAGCATCTTTCATAGTTTACATTTGTCTGATACCAAAAAGTCACTTCATGATTTATGAAAATATGTAGATTACAGAGACATGTAGTGTCACAGTGGTAGACATTTTTGATATTTTTCTTTTGAAATGTAGTAAAGATAAAAGTGAAAGAAAAGCAAGCCCAGATACTTATAAACTGTACAGTAATGCAACACTGTAGTAACTGTATTTTGTTACCTCTCATTTCTCATGTTTTGCAAATACAAGTTCTTTTTATTATGTGAATGAAAAAATTTAACTTTATGAATTTCTTTCTTTTTTACTTATTCTGTTTGCTCTTTCGGTGCCATGAGCAGGGTTCCCATGTGGTTTATATGTAAATTTCCAAGCATTAAACAATAAAAATTTTTAAAATTTTGTCTTAGATTTTTTTGGTGAAGGTCACAGTTTTGAAATCACTCTCCAACTGGAGAGAGCTATTCTGTGTTGTGTTTCCATCATGCTCCCCTCATGCTCTCTCTCTCCCTCTCTCTCTCTCTCTCTCTCTCTCTCTCCCTCTTGTGATTTAAAATCAATATCAAATGCTATACAGTCAGAGCTTGAGCTTCTAAATGATTTAAAAAAATGCCATATTAGACAGTGCATGTCTTAGCTGCTCATATACTGGTTGGAAAGCACCTCTGTTGCCATAGTTCCTATTTATATTGCTGCTCATTTCAACTAAGTAACAAGATTAACACAATCTACAACTGGCACACTGTCCTTTTTATTTTTCCTGTGATATTTCATTTCATTAGCATTTTACAGCTGATAACTGATCACTTATTACTACAATATTCAGCTTTCCTGCTGGCATATTCTAGTTTTACTTCAGTGACTGTTCATGCAGACTCACACTAGTATGAAAAAATGGATCAGCCGCATAGATTCAGTGCAAAAAAGTATACAGAGATAAAATTATTCAAAAGGTTTATTGAAAAGCATATTGAATTTGGCCTTTATTATTAATAGTTTTATTCTTATGAAGATATAATCTTATAAAGATATACTTTCTTTTTCATTGTTTGTGATTCTTTTGATACGTAAGTATATTCAGTGGGGTCTGAAAAAAAAAGAGTCTGAGACCATATTAAAAATCTGTGATTTTTTTATTATTTAGGAGTGGAAATGAACAGAAAGTTTCAGAATTTTGAAAATTGTAAAACAAAAACGGAAATGTGCAACGTCTTGACTATTCAGTATACAAGATGTTGCACAATTTCCAGGTCACTATTTAAATTTAAGCAAATTTATGATATTGGCCATGCTAAATAAACTCAAACTCTCTCTCACACACACACACACACACACACACACACACACACACACACACACACACACACACACACACACTCAACTTCATACATTCATTAAGTTA
>CM074945.1:14767014-14790670 GCA_037577455.1 Pangasius macronema
ACTAGGTTGCACACAATGCACTTTATGTGGCTAGGACAACTTAGTCTAGTCCTCAGCTCTGTGTTTTGTAACTCTGTGTTGTGTGAGGTGACTGTGTTGTTTTGTGTAGCACCAAGGTTCTGGAGAAACGTCTCATTTCGCTGTGTACTGCGTCAGCTATATATAGTTGAAATGACAATAAAAGCCTCTTGACTTGACTTGCTAACTTGTTTGTACAAAAGGTCAGATTTTTTTTCCATGAGTCTTAAGCCTTCCAGTGAAGCTCGTGTTTAGACGACATGCCGATGGACTTGCTCTAACTTAGATCATCAGGTTTTACACAAACATGTGGTGCCTGTGTCAACTTGAGTGTACACTGTCATTACAGCAAAAAAGGGATACCATACCAAATACTAAGAAACTCTGAAATTCATGTAAATATTTCTAAAATTCTACTGTTCAGAAGTTATTGTTGATATCATTTGTAATGAAAACCTTTGTGTTGAATTGAAAGAGAATGCCAAACAGAAGCATTTTCACTAATGGCCTCAGACCTTTGGACTTGTATATATTCTAGTTGCTTTATTGGCTACATTTTTTCAGAAAGGGATGTTTACTTTTCCTGAAGAGTGGCTATTGGATACTTTATATATATATATATATATATATATATATATATATAGCATTGGTCTTTTTTTTAAATATAAAAACAGAGTGTGTGGGAACTAGCGAAGAGGAGCATTATGAAAAGGGTGCTCACATACAAGCGATGACAGTCCACCAGCAAAAGGTCACATCAGCTGGGATATTGGCTTATTGAGATTGAATAATTAATGTATTAATGTCCCTGATGTAATGTAAAAATACACACAGACCCCTCTTGCTGAAAGGGAACACAGTCAGAAAAAGGTACTAAATTCACACTACTAATGTAAAGTCTCTGTGGTGGTTATGCCAAGCATATATCCTTGTATTACCTAGGAAAGAGAATGTAGTGCACATTTAAGACAATTCAGAATACATGACTTTAAGAAAGTCTCTTGCACCATTTGACAAATGGTACATATGCATCTGGAAAACCGAACTGTAGCTGTAAAATACCCTTTTTTTGATAGTTAAGAGTGAAATTCAGTGTTTTGGTAAAGCAGGCTCATTTTCTTGCCATATTCTACAGTAATGCTTGAATTCCACAGCCATACGTATCTCTAGTAATATTTAATCTAGTAATTATATATTAGAAAACAAGATGGAAAATGATTAATATACATTTATATAATCATTAAAGGATAAGTTGCCATTGTCTTACAACAGACTAAGCATCTTTGCTGCGTGTCATACGATTTTGTTGGCTACATCGGCACGCTGACTAGCCGAAGGCAACTTTGAGAACTTCTCTCCGTTATTTCTTAATAAACGGCTTTTCCTTCATAGAAGCCTGATAGATAGCTCTTTTTTCCACTCACAGAGGAGGGGAAGCCCAAGGAGGATATGCTTCCTGACAGTGGGTCTGTCTTCTTAATGACTGGGACTGCACATAACCTTCAAACCAGACTGTGGCACCACCCAGTCGCTGACAGCTCGACCATCTCCCAAAGCTCCAATAAATGTCAAGCACTCATCTCTCTCTCTCTTTCTCTCTCTCTCTTTTTCTCTCTCTCTCTCCTGCTCCTATCTCCATTCCCGGATTAACAGGGGTCCCATAAATCTAAGAGGTCCAACTTCTCCCAGGTCTGTGTGGGGCCTAACAATTGGTACTGGCACTGTATTCATTTTCATTTTTCTTTATTTCATATGGCTCCTTTTCCTTCAGCTCGTCTTTCTTTATGACCTGCATTTAAGACGTGATGCCCCGTCTAAGCTGCTTTCTGTCTATAGGGCTTAAAGGGAGTCAGGGGGATGTAATATTTACAATGTGAAGGACCCCATAGATCATAGAGAGAGAGAGAGAGAGAGAGAGAGAGAGAGAGAGAGAGCAAGAGAGAGAGAGAGACAGACAGAGAGAGAGATTTTGAGGTGCCTTATAGAGTCATTTCAGGGGCATAGTAAGGTGGTTGCTTAATCTTTGTCAGTGTGATCTTTGGCTTCATTCACTTATTGCATTCATTCTATAACACCTCTTGTTGGAGTCATTAACATACACTGCTTGCCAAAGGCATTTTCCATGTTAGCTTGCAATATTTTACCAGGATTATTTTATAGAAAATAATATAACAGTTGCAACTATGTGTTACAATGTCTAAAAAGCAAACTATGCATTCATCAAAACAAATATGGCTAAACAGCTGTAATTACTGCACACACTTTCTTCATGCAAATGGTCTTTTTTTCCATGAATTGCTCAGAGATTTTCCCATGCAGTCTTGCAAAACTATTTGTGGAACTGGTAAGTCACCTCTAGTGAACCTTTCTGTACAACTCCTTCTACAGCATCTCAAGTGGATACTCCCAGGAATTGTCTTCAGGTCCTGGCTTACATTCCTTACTCTTGTAGCTACATCTTATTCTTCTTTTGGCTTTTCCCTTCAGGGGTGGCCACAGCGAATCATCACTCTCCACCTATCCCTATCTTCTGCATCCTNGATCCGGTATGAAATTCGGAGTACTGACAATTTGCATGATTAAATTTGGCAACGTTTTACGCCGGATGCCCTTCCTGTCGCAACCCTCTCTATTTATCCGGGCTTGGGACCGGCACAGAAGTCACTGGACTGTGACCCCCATGGCTAGATTACTCTTGTAGCTACATACCTTTCCTATTAGCTACATACCTTTCCTATTAGTTTCACCGTATCTACTAAATAAAATATAGAAGTAATATACTTTATGATAAATAATTGAATAATAAGATGAGAGTTTAAGGGATTAAGGGAGAGTTTAAGAGTTTAAGGGTGACTGAACAGGCTATTTCCCTCCACACATACTTTATTTATTCTGGGAAGTCTCACACTGCCTCTTTCATCTCCTATTACCACCTTTACGGCTCTGAGGTGAGTTTGGAGTCACTGAAAAGAAAACAACACTTGGTAGTACTGCACACCTTAGCAGACAACGTATATATGCAAACTCTTTCAAAAAAATTTCCTTAAGAGATCTTTTAACAATATTAGACTTTGCTCGCATATTCTCGGTTATTGGCAAACGCTGTTAACAGTGCTCTAACTAAAAATGTTGCAAAATTGCTTCAGGAACATTTAAAAACATTATAGAAAAATCTCCTCTGAAAACCCAGAAAATATGACAATGTTATCTGAACCAAAACTTCCTAGAACTGCAATGTTCAGAAAACATACAACTGTAAGCTGTTTTGGATGATAACAGTAGTAGTTGTCTATATGGGTTCTACCGTTTCTGAATGTGAAGTACTCTACTATAGGGTTCTACATAGAGCCTTTAAGGGTTCCCCAGACTGACAAACCATAGGTCCTGTTAATGAGTTTTTAGCATACTTACAATGTTCCTCAAGAATGCAATCTGCTTGAATGTACTGTAGGTGAATGCCTCCTAATCAAAGACTCACACATCACAACAGATGGAAAAGCACTGTATCATTTTAAACTTTGACCCCATGTCCTCAGCTTTATGCTCACTTATCATCTTTGTCAAACTGATTGGTGTCAGAAGCATGTTGAATGATTTCTGTTTCAGATGCACCCAGCTGCTCGTCTGAGATTTATGAACCAGGTAGCACACGTATGTGAATCGATATATCAAAATGTCCAAAATTACAGCAATTTGTTAGTGACTAATATTAGTTACTGTCATAAATGGCATAAATGAGTAACAAGGTCAGTTTACAGTGAATGTCAGATGTCTTCGCTTTTGCTTACCTCACCAAGTCAAAACTGTAACTTATTAAAAAAAAGTCCATTTTCATTATGCAGGTTTATTATGAACAACTACAACTTGGTTTTATTATATCAACACTGTCTGTTGGTGCAATCAACTTTTCAATTCTTTGGCACTCACACTATAAAAGCAGGGACATGGTCTTGGGGAAAACTCAACTGTTCTGTGTTTTGCCCAACACAAGTGTGGTATTGGGAATTTTCTGCCCAGAACAATGACCTGCAAAACTAAAATCAAGACCCAGATGACATCCTCCCTTTAGCTGAAGCACTGAGTGATGAACAACGTGGAGACATCCCGATGACACCAGCCATACATCCATCCCTCTGTCCAGCCCTCCACAATGTTCCCTCCTTGGACGACAACACTAGCCTTCACCTGTGCCCACCTTGGCACCATCACCACCCCCCTCCACCACAGAGACAGCACAGAAATGCAATCAGCCTCCAGCTCCCTGCTGGTAATCCCATCTCCCAGCTTGTGTCAGGGTTTAGACTTACGTGAGGCAGTGAGTGATAGCAGTGGAAAAGTAAAGAGAGGCTGAGGGATGGCTTGCAGACTCAGGAAGAGCAGAGGCTGAGCTCACATCTAAAAGAAGAAAGGGTCATTGCTCTTCAGAAAACACAGAATGGAAACAGTTTAAGCTGTTCAAGTTCAAATCACAAAATATTTGCTAAAGACTGTACATAAAAACTGCTGATGCAACCTGAATTTTACCCAGTCAAACCACAGGGATTAAATACATCCAAGCAACAAAACCTCTACTAATAGTAAATGAGACGTATATTAAAAAATATTCCTTGTATCGAACCTACATAATCAAAATCCATTAATAAGTACTGATTATACAAATATAAACAATAAACATATTTTAGAGAAGGCTTGTTCTTGGAGCATGCTACCTGGTATAAATCTGAAAGAAAGGCCAAGTCACGTCAATAAAAGGATTTGTTCTAAAATAATAATAATAATAATAATAATAATAATAATTTTTAAAATTCTAAAATATCATCATCTTTACAAAATGAAATGAAATTGGAAATTAAAATAATGTCATGGTGTAAAATTAATCATGAATAAAATTCAGCAATAGTAAAATTACATTATGTTTTTTTTAGATATTGAATTATACATTTGATTAAATATCTCAGACCCACTCAGGGTATTGCTCTTAATCGTTCACCTTTTCTGTCAGTACACCCTGTGTTTCCAGAACACAGCATATCAAATGGATCTCATCACTCTCCATCTTTCTTAAATCGTTTCAAATCGCACCTTTCTGTAATACATTCAGCCTTCTAAGATTGGATTACAATTATTTGTCATATTAATTTGTCTGGTGGATTAGGGAAAAATTACAAGAGCGTATGTTCAACTTGGTCATGCTGGTGATTCATGGCTCTGTCTCAAGAGATGAATTAATAGTTCAGTGTAATTATTACATCCTCTACCACTAATGCTCAGGCCAGATGAAATCATATGAGTGAGGGATTTCATTAAAACTGAGAGTTTTAAAAAAAAATCAATGAACGACTACCTCAGTAAATAAGCAATTGGACACCTTAAATGGGAGCCCTGTTCTGTATTTTCTGATTCATTGGCTTTTGTTTAATGGTATACGACTCAATGACAAATAACTTGTCATAACAAATACTTATTTAAAAAAATATATATATATTTTTTTACATTTGACATGATTTTATTAGTGCATATTAATTTTAATAATACTAAATAACCCAAGATATTTCTTTCAACACAATTAGCACACCTGTGTAGTTTAGCTAAAATTGTATACATGGGTTAATTTACCAGAGGCATCCATCTAAACTTGTTTATCTTAATGCTGTCTGAATGTTTCTAATCTACCATGATATAGGTCCATACATTTTTTTGCAACAGTAGAGCAGAATTATTTTCACTTATTTCCCCATGTGCGAACGAGACATAAGCAGTACTGGCAGAGCCAGTGAGGGGGAAGAAAAGCTGGGCGTATGTTGGTGACAAGCGTCATGCTGTCATCTAGTGCACACTCTGCCTCTGCCCTGGGGATACACAGGCCACGATGAGATGTAAGTCCGATTTAATCTGCACTGAAGGTGTACCAGCATCTGGAAATTCATTCATGATGAAGTGCAATTGTTATAGAAAATGTGCATGTCTGAGACTCAGTCTTGCAGGTGGCTTGGCCATTGGGGTGAAGGGGTGACGTTCAGTGTTATTGACTGGGGCACATGGAGCAAGCCCTCCAGTTACATTCTTCTCATCCCTTGATCTGATACTGTGTCATTCCAAATGAGAGCTGCACCAAGAAACTTACTGATAGGACCTGACTGAAGAAATGCATCAGAATTCCTCCAATGTGCAAATTAAGGGTAAAGACACTCTGTTATATCCAACTTCCCTAGGTTTATATATATTGTACATATCTAGAATCTGCTTCACTCAAATAATCACCCAAACTGAACCTAAACAATTTGTAATTACTAAAGTCCAATTCCTTAATTTGCTGCTGACTGATATTACACTATCATACAGTTACATGCAGATCAGTACAGACCCGTTTACTATCTAGGCTGTGTCTTGATATCTAGTCTTAAAATCTTTTAAGAGTTGTGTATCAACAAGCAAGGAGAAAGAAGGTAGCAAATGTTTTTTTTTCAAGGTGGCTCCTGTGCCTCAGAGAACAACCTGTTTGTCCTTGAGAGAGCATATCCACTGTAGCTCTCACTGTGATTTATTGTGTGTTATTGTTGTGCTTTTCAATATTGTTCAATAGCCAGGTGCTGATTACCTTTCTCCACTTCCTTGTCAGGCTGTGGCCTGCTGCCCTGGAGGGCCAGGGGCTTTTTAATTGGTTCCGAGAGGATTTTGCACCCTTTCATCAATGACAAATTTGATCATTTTGAGGGTTAGGTTAGGAAGCAGGGAAAAAGACAGTCACAAATGCTACACTTCTACCTCATTTCTTATAGTCTTAGAGCTGTCAATCAAGATTGATCTTAGTGTTGAGATTAAGATATAAAGATTAAAGATATATATTTTCAGTTAATGGCATGCTTACTTTAAATAGATAAACATAAATTATATCCTTTTAGTCCCCCTAAATAACTGCCATAGATTATTGTTACACTTTGATTATATTTATAAAAGTATGTAAAGGGCAAAATATAAAGTTCAAAGGTCTCGTGTGGAAAAAGAAGAAATTCTGTCGTATCCTTCAAAGAAAACTTAAGAACATTTTTTTTGTCTCCAGCCTCTACATCTCTGTCACTGCATATATAATCAGGTCAGGACACACTGTGCTTTATAGAAGGTTTTGGTATCTTTTCAGAATATGGCATAAAGTTATTAACCGTTAACCATTACTACATTAACCATTAGCCATTACTACATATCACTACTAAAACAACTTTTATAAAAAGTGAGATGTTACTCCATATAGAAAAACCTTTGAGATGTTACTAAGGCATTCTGAAAGTCTGTGTTTTTTATGATAAAACAATTAACTACACAATTTGTGTCACCATCAGATAAATAATGGGCTGGAGTGTTTGCAGGCATTGCCCTCTTCAGGCCAGCGCAGGCCACATCAGTCGTAATGTTCAGGACAGACAGTGCCGCGGCAGGCCAACAGCGTCGATCTGACGCGCGTTGAATTTTCTATGATGGATGGCTGAGTTGGGCTGACTATATTGCTGTCCTAATAAAAGCTGCCCTCCAATCCACATGGCTGGGAGTGGATCTAGAAAACGTTGCTGTCTTTAAGAGAAAAACTGCTCTATGCGTCAAAAAGAACAATGTTTCTCTGAAGACAGTGCTTCACCTCAGCAGCACTGAGAGCTATATTTGCCCCTTACAATTTCTTTTGTGCTAAGAAAGCAGCTAAAATATAATGTTCCTTTTGAATTTAATTTTGGACGAGGTCAAAAAAAAAAAAAAGAAAGAAAGAAAGAAAGGGGCAAATTCTTAAAATACTCAAACTGTTCATTACAGGCCACACAGGTTTACATACACTGAAACACAATAATTAACATTATTCGATTTTACTCATACATATGTCTATTGCTATAATATTGACGTCAGCTGTATAATATTTAGCTTGAATGGAGGCCAGCGTCAGTAAATCGTGCAGTTGGCAGAGGATCTCTGTGTGCACAGGAATTCACTGGTGATTTCCTTATAACCTGGAGCCTCAGTCAGTCCACTCCCTGTACAAATAATTAAAAAAAAAAAAAAAAAAAAACTTGAGTCAAGACCACTTGTTTTTAATCTTTCTTTTCTGTAGATCTGTGAATGTAATAAATCTTGGTCATATTAAAAGACAGTAGCAGTCCAGTGGTTAATGTTCTGAGCTAGTGACCAGAGTCTAAATGCCAGGACTGCCAGAGAGCCCCTGCTAGACTCTTAAGCAATGCATTTAACCTTTAGGTAAGGATAAATGTAAATGTGCATTGCGTGAAATGCAAATGTGAACTGTGAGTAATGAATTACCTTCTATTAAGTTGTAGAGGTTGCAGTAATTAGTGCCATGGTCTGTAACAGCATACCAGGTTTCTGAGACTGACATGGCCTATGGAGAATGTTAATGAAGTTCACATACAGTGTTGTTCTCAAGGTATAAGGTAAAGTGATATATGCAAAGTGAATTAAGCGCATATGCAATGGACTCTTACTGATACATGGCAATGGGTGAAGAATTTGTAAGGAACTAGTCTGAAGTTTATATCTTCCACATATTTCTTCCGTGGTGCCATGTGCTTTGCTGCAATGAAGTGGACGGAGGCTGACTGGAGCTATAATTGTAAAATGGTATTTTCATTCATTCATTCATTCATTCATTCATTCATTACAGCTTAATACTCATACAACACACACACACACACACACACACACACACACACACACACACACACACACACACACACACACCTTGTATAGACACTTTTCTCCACCCATGGTACAACCTGCCATTGTCCTCCACTTTTTAATCTGACTGACCAAGGCTTCGTACACATGACTGCAGGGAAGCCCAAAGTACCTGAAACAAAACATATTGCGACTTTTTAATATAGAGTTACGGTTCTTCTGGAACTTCCAGTCTCATTCCTGAGAACCCCTAGTTACATGCATCATTGTTTCCTCCTACTACAGCAGGAATTCTCAAACTTTGTTGTAGCCCATTTCATTGTAAAGTAAATTCCACAGACTACAGCAGTACATAATCCAACTATTCAAATATTAGGTTCATTATTTAAATCTGTACAATGCCATTCTATTTATTGCAGCCAAAGCGCTTTTAATTCCTGATATTTTCTTCAGACAGAACATATTATGTCCAAGTAGACGTTATTTATGTGCCTTGTTTTTGAGATACTGAGGTTTGGATTCAATCCATTCAGTTCAAATGACAAGTCAAACAGGCTAATAATTCAACTTAAAAATAAATTGATAATGGTGAGTTGTGATTGCTGCCTCTGTATCAAAGTAAAAAAAAAAGTTACAGACCCCCTGAACATGCTTCACCAGACCCTACTTTAAGAACCATAGTACTACAGCACACCCAAGTCAACATACATGTATTAGTTATAAAAACATATATAATCTCTCTGGAGAGAGATTTGACATTTGCCCATCTGAATTCAAATGCTGCCATCAACTGGAAGAAAGAGGACATTGCTGAATTCATTCAATGTCCAGACACAGAAGCATACTGTCACAAAGAAGCATACTGTCCTGTGAACTTTCACTGACAGATTTTCCATTTCATGCGTTCATTATTCATGTGACGTTCATAAGACACAAAAGGATATTTGAGTTTTTTTCTGTCAGACCTCTTTGAGGAAAACAAACATGTTGGCTTTAACCAGAGACTGAATGACGATGTGGTCCTTAAGTTCTGTCTGTTTCTGTGCATGTTCTTCCCATGTCCGTGTGGGTTTCCTCCCAAAAACATGCACATAGACGGACTGGCTATGTTAAATTGGCCCTAAGTGTGAGTAAGGTGCCTTGCGACAGACTGGTGTCCTATCCAGGGTGTGCTCCTGGCTCATGGCCAGTGTTCCTGGGATAAGCTCTGAATTTATTGCAACCCGGAATAAAGTGGTTACTGGAAATGACATAGTGAGTTAAATCAATGTCAGTGTCAATGACAATGTTATGAAATGCAACAAACACTGTTTTGTTTAGCCTGAATAAGTGCATCTAGATGTTCTATATTTATTTAGACGTTTAAAATGAACAAGGAAATCATATACTACATAATATGTTGAGTAATATCTTCATGAACAACATTTCCATGCTACAATAATGTCTAATGCAAAAATCAGCAATCTATGTAGTCTAGTAAAGTAGAGGGAAAGAGTGCTGATTAAAAAAGTATGCTGTTGTTATTCAATGTTGTGTATAACAACAGCATACTTTTTTAATTTTTATTTCTTTATTTCTTTCTTTCTCTATTTTACAGATTTTTACTTTGCCACTGCTCATTTTCCACTTTAAACTTATCTGTAAACTTATCTGCAACATTATCTTATCGACATCATGTAATAGGTGTGCAAGGGGTGTTCCTTTCAGTGTACAACACAGTTCAACCTAAATGCACACCTTTAAACTGGAATCACGTCACACCAACCTCACAGCAAGGGTTAAGACTTAACAATCTTAACACACGCAGTTCAGACTTCACAGTCTTAACACACACTAAGAGTTAACACTTCGATTATTGTAGTTTACTGGGCAGAAAGAGAAACCAAAACAACAGACAGGTACACAAACAAATAGCATATTTACCATTCCACTTTGCACTGTGCATGAAGTGGGCCTGAGGAGCACATGGTTAATGATCCTAATGCCAGCATGGCCAGCAACAGACACCTGGAGAAATGCATTATGATCCCAGTGATTTCAATCCACAGCTATTCTGTCTGATGTTCTGGTGGGGAATGATGAGAGTCGTTGCAGAATCACAGGACGCTCATGTGAGTTTTTCTAAAGGAAACTGACTGAAATTAAATTAGAACACATTCTTGCTCTCTTCCTGAAAGCCAGTGAACAATTTGGTGTAGCTCATTGTTTATAGTATATAGTGTAGCTCAAAGTGTGATTTGCAAACTTTACAAATAAAAAGTTTTGATTGCATAAGTACTCACCTCCATTACTGTGGAATCCGTAAACTGGCTTATGTGCAAAACGTTTCTTTGGCCTGATGAGACTAAAACTGAATCAGAATATTGGCAGAAAGTACTGTTTGGCAGAAACCCAGCACTACTCATTGCCCTCAGAACACCATCCCCACAATGACGCACTGTGGTGAGAGCATCATCTTCATAGCCTTTAGGCCATTTCTGTTCCATGTAATACAAACTGTGGTAAAGTTCAAGGGGGTGAATATGCATGCAAGCTACTGTATGTAATGATGACAGTTTTAGAATAATCACATCTGGGTTGGTGCTGTAGTGTGTGAACTTTTTTTTTTGCTTAATTTTTTTAATTATTTTTAAAATTAATTTAAATAATGGGAAAAAATATATAAAAAACATACACTATATCACTATAAATCAATTAGGACATATAGAGACATATTTTTTTTAATGTCTATTAGACCCTATTAAATTAACATTAAATTACAGTGACATATATAATTTACCGAAAATGTCAATTAAAAAAATAAAAATAAATAAATAATAAAACACAGCAGTGTTTTATAATGGGCGCGGTCTATGATGTATGTTAGCTGTGATTGGTGGACTTTTATAGGAGGCGGGGCTAAGAAGAATGCGTCTCCGTCTCCGGTAAAGGACGTGCGCTGCGTCAGGGAGAGTGTCAGAGAGAGTTTCAAAGAATTAATTCGCTTCCTTTTAGAAGTTTACCTTTTGGGCCTCATATGTACATATTCTTTTAGCCACTTATTTACATTTAATGCAGGACACACACGGTTAACAGCTACACGGACTCTGCTGTGGACTGGCTGAGAAGTGTGAAGTGTATGTGCTGAGGTATGGCTCTGTTTTTGACTGTATGACCCACTAAGTATTTTGCTAGCTACATGTGTTGAATCATGCCTTTGGCATGGTTTCAACTTCAGTGCCATCAATCTGTATTAATGTTGTACACTAAGCATGAATGGAGAAGCGGTATGGTTCAGCTAGGCAGCATATTCCATAAAATGATTTACTATTGAAATCATCACTGACCTCAAACTCCATAACATTTGAAGTAGTTGGATTATTAGTAGTTCAAATATTCAAGAGAGCCACATGCTTCATGTGTAACAGAATGTATAGAGTGTTACAAATAGCTATATAAATCTTGTACAGTTTTAGCAATAATGTTGCATACTTTGACTTCTGGAATACTAAGTCAGGATGAATCACTCTTACAATGCTTAATAAAGATGTTAAATGTAAAGCCGCTTAACAGCACTGGCTGTGAAAGTCTGCCCAACTCCATGAATTAATGCCTTGGTTATTACAGGGCAGTCACGTGAATGCCAGACTTTGTCTTTGTGCCCCCATGCTTGAAGGGTTCATTCTTGGCATGGGAACGAATTGCAATAAAGCTCTAATGCACTTGTGGAGTTTGTCCATAAAGGCCTAGTATAACACTGCATTGTGGGTAATTTTGTAGGGTTTACCGCTGTTTGCCGTATTATGGAGAGATGGCCTCGTGATCTGGAAAAGGTAACAACGGACCATGATGAAAGCCTTCAGCCATCTGAAATGGAACCACAACTACAGCTCACTCAAAAGGCACGGTACATAGACACTGCAGCATAGGGCGAATGACCCATATAACACACATCTACAAGAAATAATCAAAACCTTCTCAGGAATAATGAACTTTTGGCATGTTTGGCATGCTTGCAACTATTTGGCATGCTTCCATATCTAATATGTTACATTCTTTAAAAAGAGTAAGAAACGATTTTTACAGAAATGTCATTTACACATTAAATTATTTCTGGTGTTTTTTATTTTGTGGAAAAAGTTTACAAATCTCTGGAGAAACTTCATGTATAGATATTCCTGGATTTCTGAATAGATAAGGATTCATGGTTTCTAACTCTTCCTCAGGTTTTACTGAATTTAGTTTTAGGGGTTTTGTAATCTTTAGGACTGATGTATAGAGGAAAAATCTAGACTGCGAAGCATGTTTGCATCGTTTATTTTAACTAGGAAGTCGAAATGAATGGTGCTATATTGTCAGTATTTGACATCAGAGCAGAACAGCAGATTTTCCACTGAATATTGCCCCTAAATAGCATTTATTTGGTACAGCACCATATCATCTTAGGAGCACAGTTCTCCATAGTCATAATTAGATTTAAGACACTGATTACAGCTCTTGCTTTCTCTCAGGAGCCCGAGGAGGGAGAGGTGGAGGCTGAACAGATGATGCAAAGCATGAATCCTCACCCCTTGCTGTCTGCATTCACACTAGAAGAATTTGAGTTCCCTGTCAGCGTTCGCCTACAAGAGATGCCCCTCTTCCCCAAGTGGCACCTCCCTCTCAAGCTCATGGCTGTTTTTTTGGCTGTGGCATTTGTGTACACATTAATCCGGGATGTGCTGCAGCCTTATGTGTCTCAGAGTAAAAATGACTTCTACAAGCTTCCCATCCTGGTGTTAAATAAAGTTCTACCCTGGACATCAATCACTCTGCTGGCACTTGTCTATCTACCTGGAGGGCTGGCTGCTCTACTGCAACTACACAGAGGTGAGCAAACAAGCAGTAATCTTCATTATTGTGTTGAAGTTAAAATTCCACATGCAACTGCAACTACATATTTTTGCCATAGCCTCCGGAAAATCCAGTTATACTCTTAAGACAGACCAACACTTTTTAATCAGTCTACTGAGTTTGTTTATTCCACTGGAGGCCCTCGGTCTTCGCAAGGAATAAAGACCTTCTGTCCATTCTTGTACATGGCATCGGCAGTGATAGTTATCCAAGTAAACCCACAGTGAGTTGTAGGTCTTCACCACTTCTGTATTGACACCATCTACAGGGAACTGGGCATTTCCTGAGGTCCACCTACATTTTGTAATCAGTTGCCATGTCATCAGAGACTTTCTGCAGATGACATGAGCTAAAATTGTTGGTGTAAAGGTTGAACAGGAAATGAGTCAACGCAGTCTTTTGGGTCCTTATTTTGGGTCCTTGTCATGGCCATGACGCCACACAAACTGTTGCCAGTCCTTGGCTTGTGTTAATACCACTGTGGTCCTGTGGTCTTGTATTGTCAATGAAGTACTAGTTCCAGAGCCAGTGCCTGATCTAGAACTGTTTACATTCTTAAACAGCAAAATCATTTTTATTTTACCACCAAAATACTGCTGAATATAAGCTCAAATACTGTAACTGAATATAAGCTCAAATACTGTAACTGAATATAAGCTACACTGCTAATGCAAAACAAAGCTTTGTCATTCAGTAGTAAACTTCCACATGTAATTAAGAAGTTGTTTGGCTCTTTAGCCAGTAATAATGCAGGTCTTTTTCCTAACCTAGTACTGGCACAAGCACCGTGTTAGTAAGCAATAGGTATGTTTGAAGTTCCTCAGCTCTTTCTAAATAGAGTCAGTAAATAATATGATTACTCTGCTTTGGAGAAATATAGTCATGTCTTTCCCGTAAGCACTCCTATTTTGCAGTTTCAAACAGAAACACTAGTCATAAGAGTTTTTTATATGCACTGGTTCCAGTCTGATTTTAGTGAGTCCACCCACTGTTTTCTCATGGACCCATTCCATGAGGGTGTAAAATGTGATTTGTCTTCCCCTTTTTGTGAGAAAACAGACTTGATAGTGTGATATATATCTAGTTAGGTGATTCTTGCTGTCTGGTGGTAGCGTTGAAATGAATTGGCTGCCCTCTGTTTCCAGTAACCTGCTGAATCAGGTAGGCTGAATGTGGCAGTAAGGTGCAATGTTTACTGTGTGTTACTCTACAGCAAACTTCCTGTGAATGAACCACCACAGCCAAATGGCTTCATTTATATACCTTCTATGACTGATATTACACATCTATTACAGAACAAACTAGTTGGCATCAGGTAAATAATTTTACTCTTCTTTGTCAGGCACTAAATACAGGTCTTTCCCAGTTTGGCTGGAAAACTGGCTGGGTGTGAGGAAACAGTTGGGTCTGCTGGCCTTCCTTCTGGCCTGCCTACACGCCATTTACAGCCTGAGCTACCCAATGAGACGCTCTTACAGATACAAACTCCTCAACTGGGCCTACCAGCAGGTGAGGAAAGCATTAAGTTTAAATCCTTTTCACATGAAAAGAACATCGTTATTAGTCACTTAACATTCATAGAATGGCAAATTATATTACTCTCCTGCATTCTACATGCAAGACTAGGGCCAGTATGTATAAAGCCATCCAGAGAAAAAATTCTGTCAAGTGTCAAAAAAAATCCTTGTAAGTCAGGAAATTTATTCCTATAATTAGGCCTAACAATGTGCAAAAATTCTTTCGCCTTAAAAGTATTCTTAAATGAGCAAGTAATCAGGAGTGTTTCAGATGTGTCTCAAGTGTTTAATAGTAATGAACAGTGGCAGCACTGAGACACTGAGTTAAATGCACAATTTAGTTATAAAGTGCTTACTTTCTTAGCCCATTATTCAGCATTTGTTATTATTATTATTATTAGTAGTAGTAGTAGTAGTAGTAGTAGTAGTAGTAGTAGTGGTAGTATTAGTACATCATAAATCACATATTTGTTTGTTACATTGGAGCCAGCTTGCTAGAATAAAAATTTTTTTTAGAAGGATTAACTACGGAGCATGGAAATATTTTATAACAAATGGCACTTCTTCTATTCCCTGGCTTTTGTTTATGGTGCAACATAATCTATGTAAAGAATGTAAATCATTTTAGTCTGAAGTTTGATAACTCTTATTTAGTATAATGACGTCTGTTCTCTAGTACCCAAGAGTAATTTATGTGCTAGGTACAACAGAAGAAGGAGAACTCATGGGTAGAGGATGATGTCTGGAGGATGGAGATCTACATCTCGTTGGGAATCCTAGGATTGGGCATTCTGGCCTTGGTGGCCATCTCCTCCCTGCCCTCGGTTATGGATGCACTAAATTGGAGAGAGTTCCAATATATCCAGGTAGGTGAGAAACAAAGAATCCAGACAAGCACTGAAATATGATACATCAGTTTTATGGTCTTGGGCAGTTTCCTCTCAGAAATGACCTCACCATACATCAGCCATACATCCACAGCCATGGTGGACGTTATATTATGATTTGCTCTGCATGTTATTCTTTGAGTTTTCTTTGATACTTGCATGATTTCTCATAGGCTCTCTCCATGTTTCTGTAGAGAATTCTGGGACATGCAGCCCTGTTTTTGTGCACAGCTCATGCTCTGGTGTATGGATGGAGGAAGTGGGTAGAGCTGGAGCACTATGTATGGTACACACCGCCATCATTTATACTGGCCTCCTTCCTCCCAGGTGTGGTGTTACTGCTCAATGTTGTGTTGGCCATGCCCTGTTTCAGCAGGAGACTGGAACGCATTCGTCATGGCTGGGAAAGGCCTGGGCGAAAGGGATTAATATACAAGGACTCACTCTAACTCACTCTGTCTTAGAGGCATAGAGTTTTAAACTTGTGTTTCAGAAATGTTGGGTTTTAAGTCATGATTATTTTGCAAAGTGCTGTTTTTCAAAACTTGTGAAAGATGTTTAATTTGCTTGTACTATAATGCATTAGGACATTTTGGTATGAACTAATATGATCTCTCTTTTCTACTTATTTTACCGTAGTTATTATTTGAAAAATAATACAGAAAAAGTATGCATATTATTACTACAGTGTATTGTTCTGTATAAAAGAAAAGAAAAGACTTTTATGACTGATACTTGATTCTCTGTCTCTACTTCATTAAGTTATCACCAACAGATTCAGATAACAAATATCACAATTATCTTGCACTTCTTTTTGGCATATTCATTAGCTGCTTAGTTTATTATGCCTCAGTGTTAGGTCACTCTTGAGAACTGCGTGTGAAATAGGATAAGTGGGGAAAAACAAGGCTTTCTAAATTATACCTAAATTATATCCTATTGTAATAAATATTACGTTAGAATAGTACAACATCGATTGTGACATTCACTAACTTGCTAATTTGGCCATCTGTTTAGTATGGTAGTATGTGAATAAGAATGCAGCCATTGTTTTGAGACCTACGGTTATACTCGCTGCTTATTAAGTTTCATATCAACTATGAAGTTTTGCTAATGATGCTCTAAATCAGCGTGTCAAACGCAAATTCTCCCAAGGCCACTTCAATATTTTTGTGAAACTTTAAAGGGCCATAAACAAAGGCTATTCATTTTTAACACTGCTCTGAAATTAGAGTAGGGTATTTCCAGAAAAAAGAAGAGTCATATCAATGCTGGAAATGGCGTTCAACTACACTCCCCAGAGTACAACGTAGCCTACAAACATGGCCACTACAGACTACAACACCCAGCACCAACAGAGACTGTCACGTTCAAGTTCACGATCTTACTGATTACACACGCCTCTTCACAGTTATAGACCACAGTATATAAGGACTCTCAATCCACACTCTCCTTGAGTGTCATTCTCTCCAACAAGCCTTTGTATTGTTATAGTCTTCCCTGTTACAGATCTTGTTTTGTGCTTTACATTTTTGCCTTTGCCTAGCCTTATTCACGTTGTTTGCTAATGGCCTGACCTCCACCTGTTTTTTGACTATGCGCTTGCCTTATGTTTGGAATTGTCTGCCTGTGTCTTCAATAAAGCTGCTGTTTACCTGCGCTTGCATCCACTTCTGCCTTGTGACAGAATGCTTCGCCTACTATGGATGCAGCAGAGTGGTGTCAGACATTAGCAGCACAGCGCCTCATCATCGAGGAACAGCAACAGCAGATCACAATGCTCAGTGCCCAGCTGGTTCAGCTCCACCTCACCGTGTCTGCTCCACCAGCAGCCTCAGCGGTCATGACAGTACCTGATTCTGCCCTCATTATGCACACCGAGAGGTATGCCAGAGGTCTCGCAAATTGCAAGGGGTTCCTGCTCAAGTGCTCTCTCTACTTTGCGGGTCAAGAGGCAATGTCTGCGCACACCAAGATCACCCAGTTCATCAACCTGCTAACTGACAAAGTGGTCGCTTGGGTGACCATGGTGTGATCTCAAGAGGCAAGCACATGGCTTCTTACGAGCACTTCCTTCAGCTGTTCCAGAGGGTCTTTGACCACTCTCCTGAAGACAAGGGAATAAACCGGTGACATATCGTCAAAGGCTGGGTGCTGACATCCTAACCGAGCTGGCCTGCTGGGGCAACTAAGCTACCTTTGATTCCCTTATAGATATGTCCATTCATCTCAATGTCATTCTGAGGAATCGAGGAGGTATTAAAGCCGCACCCATCCCCGTTCCCAAAATCCACCTCACAGAACCCATGCAACTCGGCCAAGCCAATGATGTGAGAAGGAGAAATTGTGCCACTACTGTGGCAGTCCTCAGCACCAAGTAGCACATTGCCCGTCCAAGCCACACACGTTTTTTCGATTTTTAGATCGGTGACATCCTAGTCTACTCCCCAGACAAAGAAATGCATGTCATCCAAGGCAAGCAGGTATCAGCCAAGCTGCTTGCTATCTAAATCTATGTCAAAGGAGAGAAATGTAAGTTTCACAGGACGAGAGTGGCTTTCCTTGGCTACATCATAGGACCAGAGGGGGTGCTCATGGACCAATATAAGGTTTTGGCTGTCGCCAGCTGGCCTCCCATGCAGACCATCAAGTAACTGCAATATTTTCTGGGGTTTGCAAATTTCTACTGGAGGTTCATAAGAGGATTCAGCATTATAGCAACAGGCTTATTGAAGAAGCGCTCCAAGAAGCCGCAGTGGAATGTAGCAGTCAACCAAGCTTTTGCACAGTTCAAGGCAGTCTTTACCTCGGCCCCCATTATGAAGCAAACTGATCCTTTGAAGCCATTTATACTGGATGTGGAAGCCTTTGAGACAGGGCTGGGGGCCTTCCTGTCACAGCGGTTTGGGGAGAATCCTAAACTCCAGGAGCTTCTCGTAGTGAAGCTTATGCTCAAAGAATGGCGTTGCTGGTTGAAGGGAGCTAACCACCCTTCATAATCTTCACCAATCATAAAAACCTTGAGTACATCAAGACTGCTAAAAGACTAAACTCATACCAAGCTTGGTGGGCCCTGTTCTTTGCCAGGTTCGATTTTACTATCTCCTATCAACCTGGATTGAAGAACGTCTATACCCCGCTCTCAAACCCAGATGAATGCATTCTACCACAGTCATGCTTTCTGGGGGCCATCACATGGTACATGGACATGGACCAAGAAATTGAAGGTGCCACAGAGGGGCGAACACCCCCGTCCTGCCCCGCAGGAAAAAAGTACATGCCCGCACCCCTCTGTGACAAACTCCTCATGTGGACCCATGCCTCCCCGGCCACCGAATATCCCGGGCATGCCCTGAATCCTCCAACTCCTCAAGGAAAATACTGGTGGCCTCACATGTTCAGAGATACCCACAAGTTTATCTCTTTATGCTCCACCAGTACTCAAGCCAAATAACCTCCTACTGTACCCACTGGGAAACTCCTACCACTACCCACACCTCAGAGACCATGGGCTCATCTGGCTATTGACTTGATCACCGATCTTCCCAACCATTCTCCAATTCATTACACCTGATTCCCCAACCTGACCTGCCATCAGCATCTGAAACTGCAGAACTAATCTTCAACAATGTCCTCAGGTACTTTGGCATCCTGGAGGGCATTGTGAGTGAGAGGGGAGCTCAGTTCACTTCACGTGTCGGGGGGAATCATGGAGAAACTTGGTGTCACTGTGAGCTTAACGTCAGGTTATCAGCCCCAAGCTAACCCCGTTTCAGTGTGTTCAAGGATAACAGCCACCGCTGTTCCGGTGTAATGCCAACAAAAATGACTCACGGTTGGGCTGGGAACAAGTCCAGCAGCCACTCGTTCTGTCATGTCAATGCCGGAAATGACATTCAACTACACTACCCAGAGTACAACATGGCCTATAAACATGGCCGCTGGACTACAACACCCAGCACCAACAGAGACTGTCACATTCAAGTTCACCATCTTACTGATTACACACACCTGTTCAATTACAGTGTATTCTCTGTGATTCTCTCTGGTCGTTATCAAGCCTTTGTATTGTTATAGTCTTCCTTGTTGTGCTTTACATTTTTGCCTTAGCCTTGCCTAGTTGACGTTGTTTGCTAATCGCCTGACCTCTGCCTGTTTTTTGTCCACACTCTTGCCTTACGTTTTGGAATTGTCTGCCTGTGTCTTCGATAAAGGTGCTGTTTACGAGCATTTGCATCCACTTCTATGTGACAAGAAGTCCTAACAGAAAATATTCAACTGATGAAAAATATATCAGGTGATAAAATTTATTAAACTAATTAAAGTTTTTAATATATCACAGGGGTTGCATAGACTAGTTGATTAAAATAATGTCACTAATCGACACTGTGAAGATGTTGACTTGTAAGGGTGGTTGAAAAAACAAGTCAGATAGTAAGGAAATACAGGCAGATGGTAAAAAAAGCAGATGTAATAGTTCAGACTAGATTAATTCTACAGTCAACTACACCTGGATTTTTATTTTTTATTTTTTTGCTTTAATGGAAGGTTTTCTCTTATGATATTTCTATGGATTGTACTGCACTCATCTTTTTTTGATGACTAGTCCAGTACATTTTTTTAAATTAGTCCTACTGGTTGACTAGTAAAAATGAATATTTAGGCAACACCTTAAGAAAGATGTTTAAGAAGAACACAGAAGTATAACTTGTATGAAGATCATACATATTGTATAGCCTCCCTACTCTCTTATTTTTGTACTCCAACAAATTTTGTTTTTTTCAACGTATTTGTAGGTCTGATACATTTTGGGATTTAGAGGCAATCACTGAATCACACTAAAGACCAACACCCGACATGTTTTCTGAATCTTTCTTTAGACGTGTCTGATTTGCATCAGACACAGCAGATAGACATAAGTTTTAAGCAGAGTTTCTGCCCTGCAGTGTTTCAGAGGTCTGAGTCTGCTCTGAATTGTAGATAGAGTGAAAATGTTGAGTTGTGTGTACTAGAGTGTGCTTGAATAATATGTTTGACAAATTTGAGAAAGCTAAATGAAATGAAGCAGCGAGCCCACAGGCCTTGAGTTTGACACATGCTCTAAATTGTTTAGCTTCGGCTTTACTTTACTCATCTTCTCAGATGAACCCATCTCTTCCCATCCCTTCAGGTGAGGTAGGATTACCATTAATTTTCAGGATTAATTGCAGTTCAGTTGGTGGTAGATTTGGGTGATACACTCTGTAATCATGTTCAAAGGGGATATCAGAACATTACACATTAAACATTACATGCTGTAAACGTTTTTAAATCCAGATTAAAGACCAATCTGTTGTTTTTATTAAGTTGTTTTTTAAAGATTTTTTTGTAATAACATTTTACTGAAGCCTTGTTTTTTATGTTCTTTTTCTTTACATATTGCTTTACTTCTTGTGAAATTTTTAAAATCTTTTATTTAAATCATTTTGAGATTATGCACTCAAAATGTCAAGTGTTTTATATTATTATTATTATTATTATTATTATTATTATTATTATTATTATTATTAAATTTGTTTGTTACTTACGTTGTCGTCGTGTCCTGGCATCTGGTTGCTGATTGGTGGAGGTCCGCTCCCCGAGAAGCCAGACCGTGTCCAATCAGACCACAGAGGGCGGGGCGAGCTGCGACAGCGAGGACATCTCCTGCTACTCCACAGTCACGGAGGGATCCATGAGGGATAACGATAACGTCAGTGTTTCCTCAGCTCAAGGTTAGCCGGAATAGTGTTGTCATGATAAAGTGTAAATGTGCGGTCGTACTGTGTTGAATAATAAAAAAAACAGCGTTTTGTGTTAGTGCAGCGTTCCCGGCTGACATTGCCAGGTCTCTGGCAGGTCACTGCTGCGCAGTACTACAGTAACATTAGCTACCGACAGCGCCGTGTTTTCATCCAGACGCGAATCGCGCAGGCTTCAGCTCCGACATTTCTCTGGTTTATAAAGAAGTACCCAGCCATGTACCAGCAGTACGTGCACTACTACCGGTTATAACGTAATGATAAGCGAAATAATGCTTATTAAGACATGTAGACTTGTGAGGACCTGTAGAGCTCATCTCAGTCCAACACGCTGTATGTTTATTAGTCTTAAGCATGCTATCCTGGAACAGGTCACAGCTTTTTAGCCAAATATTGAAGACTATTTCAAATTCTAGCACCGGATCTTGTTCTACAGCAGGCCTACTGGGAGCATAATTATTATGTTTTATTATAGCCTAGTAACTGATATTGCCTTGACTCTCTTAGTGAACACTCTTCTAATGCAATAAATAATCAGTGTAAAAATATATTTATAACATAATGAATACATGTTATGTTTATTATACATAATAAATATAACGTATTTATATTGTAACCAATGTGTATTTGGTTAAATTAATACAATATAAAAGCATATGCAGTCTGTAGCATAAATTCAATTTATTGTCCTACTTAGAAACGTGGTTTTATCAGCATCGAGAGCTCCACGTCTGAAAATGGACTCCATCTCACTGATGGGCAGCAGTCCTGCCTGCAAGGCGTCCTTCCTTCCTAACGGTGTGAAGAACGGGCCCAGAGAAGGCTCCAGCAAGCCCTCGGTGGCCATCATCGGCTCTGGGGATTTCTCCAAGTGCTTGGCCATCCGTCTGCTGCGTAGTGGCTTCCATGTGGTGGTGGGCAGTCGACAGCCCAAGCGGGCATCTGAGTTTTTTCCTCATGTGGTAGATGTGACCCATCACGAGGATGCAGTGGGTAAAGCCTCCATCATTTTCCTGGCTATCCGCAGAGAGCATTACTCTTCACTCTGGGACATCAAACACCTGTTAGCTGGCAAAATCTTGGTGGATGTCAGCAACAACAGGCGGTCGAACCAGTATCCAGAATCCAACGCAGAGTATCTCGCTTCCCTTTTCCCAGAGTCCAATGTGGTGAAAGGGTTTAATGTCAAGAGCCGTACCCGATACGTCAGTCCGGGATTTCTACGATCAGCTGTCCATCCTGTACGTCAGTCAGGTTGTCACAGGGAATGTTTTATTCCACTTATACCAGAGAAATGTGCCAAGTAGTAAAGTGTTTTATACGTTTTAATCATTTGTATTTATATGTAATGTTGTGGAACTTCCATAAGACAAATCGATTCCTGTTATAATCAGTCGTTTCCTCATCCGCCTCTTTTTTTATCTCTGCTGAAGTTAACGAGACAAAAAAGCAGCTTATCATGTTACTGAGAAATCACAAAGTGCTAATTATACATTATTCCTTGTTACATAACAGCACATATCCGCCTCACACACCCCTGCGAATGGGTTGTCACTACAGAAACGGCAAAAGGAAAGCGTTAATATAAACCTGTGATTCAAATGATTTATATTAGAATGGTCACATGAATTTAATGGGTTTAATCCAAATCTCTATCACTCAAGAACAATTAATATATAGTAGGGGCAGCAATGTAGCAGCAATTAAAAGACCTGTTGTGCCAATATACAGTATAGAATGTTTGCGATCCTCTGCCCCAAAGTCATTGACAATCAAATTTGAAACTAAAGATGGTTGGTTTTATTTGCTTGTACCAAAGTGATGGTGTGTCGCATGGGAACATTAGGGCAGGATGAGATGGAGGAATATAGTCAGCACCAGCCATTATGACTGCAGTACAATCAGCAGC
>CM074945.1:14790770-14803588 GCA_037577455.1 Pangasius macronema
ATATTAGAATGGTCACATGAATTTAATGGGTTTAATCCAAATCTCTATCACTCAAGAACAATTAATATATAGTAGGGCCAGCAATGTAGCAGCAATTAAAAGACCTGTTGTGCCAATATACAGTATATACAAAATGTACACCTTTTTACATATTGTGCCTAACATTTGAATAGTATAATTATGTTTGTATAAGAAATATGAACCGATCAGTGATATTGTTTGAGAGTTAAACGGTGCAGAATGTTTGCGATCCTCTGCCCCAGAGTCATTGACAACCAAATTTGAAACTAAAGATGGTTAGTTTTATTTGCTTGTACCAAAGTGATGATGTGTCACATGGGAACATTAGGGCAGGATGAGATGGAGGAATATAGTCAGCACCAGCCATTATGACTGCAGTACAATCAGCAGCGCTATCACACTGCACATTTCAGTATGGGTTTCAGTATTACGCAACATATAATGTGTTTGTTTGTTTATTTATTTATTCATTTATTACAGGCATTAATTAATGCACTGACTCAGTTCCTGTTACTCACGCCATACTGAACAACACGAAACAGATGCAAGTAGCGATTTACTTCAAAGCAGGTCCTCTTGCAGCATGATTGCATCAGGGACAGGGTCAGGAAGTTCTGGGAATAATGTGTTTCCCATAATACTGTAGATAGCAGGCTGCCACATTAAAGGACTTATTCGGGGCCCGCTTTTGAGATAATATTGCTGACTGCTGACTTATATTACACTGTTATGCCTAGTTGTTAGTCCACCTTTAATAGAAATTGAAATAGATCTGAGATTTTAATACATAATAGATTCAAGCAGCTTATAGAGCAATTGTAACACTCTTGAAATTATGTAAATTACAAACTAACATTGTTAGCTAACTAGTGTTAGCTAACTAACTAGCAGTGTTTCGAAGTTAGCAGAATAAGGAGCTAACGTCATTCAACTCCTTCCATTTAGAAATTTAGCTACTGCCTTTTCTTGAGTCTCTAACATTTAAGTCATGAGATGTATGTTGAAATTTTAATCTGAGTTACAATCTGAGGACGAGTGTAACTTGGATATCTTAAAGGCTGTATCTGGGAGCAATTATAACAAGAAACGAAGAAGAAATGCTTGGCACTACACTTTGGATATTGTATGCTACAGTGGAACTACAGCTAATTTATCCCAGCTGCTTTGGTACTACATTATACATGACTGCGGGTCTGTCATTGTTCAGCACTCAGATAAAAACACTGCTTCCTTTTTCAGTGTGAGAAAAATGCAAAATTAATCGGTTTTTTTTTTTAATTATTATTCATAACTTCAGAATCCAGTGAAAGACAATTTCCTTATGAAACTCCTTACTTGTGAAATGAAAGGAATATGCATCTGATCATTTGTTTGTTATATTCTGCACTGCAGGTGTATATCTGCAGTAACTCAGTGGAAGCGAGGCAGCAGGTCATCGAGTTGGCCCGGCAGCTCAGTTTCATTCCTGTGGACATGGGCACACTCTCCTTGGCAAAGGAAATAGAGAACATGCCGTTACGGCTGTTTTCAGACTGGAAAGGTCCCGTCCTGACCGCTGTCGCCCTTTCCATCTTCTTCTTTGCCTACTCTTTCATTCGGGACATCATTCATCCGTATGTGAAGAATAGGCAAAGCTTTTTTTATAAGATCCCGCTGGAGATGGTGAACAGGACACTGCCGGTGGTGGCTATAACCCTGCTGGCGCTGGTATATTTAGCAGGTCAGCTTGCTGCTGCACACCAGCTCCTCTATGGCACCAAGTTCAGGCGCTTTCCCCGCTGGCTGCAGGGATGGTTACAGAGCCGCAAACAGCTGGGCCTCCTCAGCTTTTTTTTCGCCTGCATCCATGTTCTCTACAGCCTCTGCCTGCCCATGAGGAGGTCTGAGAGATATCTGTTGCTCAATATGGCCTACCAGCAGGTCTGCTACTGTTTGTGTAGTTTTCATTTGTGTCTATATGAAAAGTGCAAATCCATGTTCACCAAGTTTACTTTCCTGTTGCAGCACGACAAACTCAAATAGCCATGTTATAAAAATGTATGTGATGCTTGTGTCTTCAGATATTTTCCTGTATATTTTTACTTTTAGTCTTTTTTTTCTGTAAACAACCTACTTAGTAATAGCAAGTATTAATTAAGTAATTAAGTTCATCTGACCCAATAAGGGTGCCAATAATTCTGGCGATGACTGTACATGTACAGTCCAATAGATTAGACAAAGTGTGAGGGTATATTTTTTTCTGTTTCACTCTGTCAAGGTCCATGCCAACATAGAAAACTCATGGAACGAGGAGGAGGTGTGGAGAGTGGAGATGTACGTGTCTTTCGGTATTATGAGTCTGGGCCTTCTCTCAATCTTGGCCGTCACGTCCATTCCATCAGTAAACAGCACCCTCAACTGGCGAGAGTTCAGCTTTATCCAGGTTAGAGACACCGCACCATTACTGTGAGTGGAAGCACATACTGTTAGGAGTTTATAGCAGTACTCTTCTGAGCACTGTTGGTTAGTCCTTTTGACTCTGATAAAAGTAACACACATTAAGTACCATGGTACATATTACGGTCTCAGTGATATTATTATCATCGTTATACCAGACTATGCACGTTTGGCGTCTATCTATGCAATAATCTTAAAATGAATGTGATATTAAGACAATACTAATGTAATTTATTCCCAATCACACATTTTTTTTTTTTTTGGATGATGTTAAGGAATTCATGTGGAGTCACATATGATACACTAAATGTAGCGCTTTATATAAAAGTCTTACATATAGACTTACATTTCTGACTCTCATACCTACATAGCTGTTCTGTTTCACTACAGTTACTGTACTCATGAATCTTATTGAATAGTATGCTTTAAAAAGAATAACTGAATATTAAGCTGTTTATTGAATATTAAGTAACTGAATATTAAGCTGAGAGTTTAAGGAGTTAACAGATTCGTTTTTCTGTCAGTTTTGGTATGAGCCAATATTTTCACCGATGCTTTATATTAAAATGACCCCCTTATACTGTATATAATGTTACTAAATAATACGTCAAATCAAGTATATCATTGTATCAAGATATATGTTTTGTTAGCAATGTTCCATTATAGAGACTGAATGTCTGTTGTTTCGCTGTTACAGTCCACACTTGGCTATATTGCCCTGCTTATTGCCACGTTCCACGCACTGCTGTTTGGCTGGAAGCGGGCGTTTGAAGAGGAGTCCTATCGTTTCTACATGCCGCCCACCTTCGTGGTCGCCGTGGCTCTGCCTGTTACAGTGATTGTGGGCAAAGCTGTGCTAATGATGCCTTGCGTGGCCTGGAGGCTGAAGAGAATCCGCAGAGGCTGTGATGACAGTCAGCACCATGCTGATCGTGAGAGACCTGCGGCCCATGTTTCCCCAGAGAGAGTCACCATCATGTAGCTGTATCTGTACTACTCTAACAGCTCAGCAATAGCTCAGCCTCATTACTACTGTGCAGTGCCCAGACATGTCGTGTCCCTGATATGACCAACAGAAGCAGCTATTTGTAGAGACACTAAGAGAAAAGGATCCTGATGTTATGTCCTATGTCCTTTTTTTTTTTTTTTTTTTTTTTTTTTTTTTTTATGTGGCCTTTAGGTATTATCTGTCTTGAACTTTCCTGTGGGCACCTCAGTTCACACTGTGTTTTTGAAAGTCACATGATTAGTGCATGAAATGAATTGGGAGTCACACTGGCTAGGCATGTGACCGAGTCTCTGACTTCATATCACTGAGCCTATGGCTAAAACGAATAGCTCAGTTTAGGCCATGCACTTTGGCCATGTGCTGTGGTAACATTCTGAATATGATGTAGGAAAATAATCAGTGATGATCTGTTACCATCCTGAAGTCTTTTATTCCTCTTATATCACAGCAATTTGCCAAAGATGATTTTTTTTTTTTTAATTTAAAGAATGGGACCACATATTTATATCTGATTAACATCCACAAAACAAGTACATTCCTGTTATCACTTACGTTTTAGCAACTATAAACAGTCATTTCCTCACTTACAGAGAGCTTCAACATATAAAAGATGATACATTTTACTTTGTTAAATAGCCACAATCTATGAATTATTGAACTTACATGACATGGGGTTGACATGCCTACCATACAATTCCTTGTGAATTAGTCATTACTATAGAAACAATAAAGCATTAGAACAAGCGCAATAATATAAAACTGCTATTTGCCTTACTATGAAGCTGTTATAGAATTAATTATAATTAATCGACACTTTCTGACCGTTCAGATCAATAGCACCGTAGTATATAGCACATCACTTGTTGTTTTTCACAATACAATTAATCATATGCTAGTCAGTTTCGAGTTTCTACATGTTACGGTAGGTCCTTTTTGGTTGCTGGGCGTGTAATTGTCAGGCTCTCACAGTGAAACTTTGCGACTGTAGTTACAAAGCAAAAGCACCAAACAAGCATTATCAAACTGCAGAACAGATTTCTACAGTTTTGTGTGTGTTACTAAAGGTATATGTGCTGTTGTTTGTGGAAATGTTTAGAAGGGTAAAATATCAGTGCTTAATGCTCTGTCGTCTGCACATGTGATAAGCAAAATCTAAAATGTCTCACTCCTGTCACTAACTTTGCCTTGATCATTTTAGCAGCAGCACTGCAGTGCACTAATCACCTGATTAGCCAGGATTCATTATAATTCATCTCAAGGATACTAGATGATATCCGTTGCTTCATAGCTCCTCCGTAGGATACTACCAATGTCTGTTAATTGTATTTATTTAACCATGCCAAATCACAGAAAAAAATAAAAAATAATAAATTTTTTAAAAAAAAAATGTCATTCAGTATGTTATGTGGATTCTTTTACAGTGAGCAATAGTAAAGTATGATGGTGTCACTGTGGTTGTCTGGTCAGTGTTGTTACTGAACGTACGCAGCAGATGGTGCACTTGCTTCAAATGAAACATGATCACAAATTCTTGTGCACTGAACATCCAGGGTCAGGAGCTAAACCGGACTTATAAGAAACTGACCTGTGACAGTCGGGTTATGAGTAGTTAATTAGCCAAGATATAGCAAATTTAAACAGATTCATGTATTCAGTGATGACATTCTCGTAGTCTTTATCTGACTGTTGCCAGAATGTTGGATGTACAGACTTGTCTAGAATGTCCTTGTAGCATTAAGCTTCCATTCGCTGGAATTAAGGAGCTCAGATGTATTCCAGCATGACAATGCCCTCATGCACAAAGCAAGGTTAAGTCATGGCTTGCCAAGGTTGGAGTGGAATAACAAGTGGCTGAATACCTTTGGGATGAACTGGAACACTGGCTGCACCCCAGGCCTCCTCATCCGACAACAGTGCCTGACATCACTAAAGCTCTTGTGGCTGAATGAGCAAATCCTCACAGCCATGCTCCAAAAACTAGCGGAAATCCTTCCCAGAAGAGTGGAGGATGTGATAACAGGAAAAGCGGGACTAAATCCGGAATGGAATGTTAAACAAGCACATATGGGTGTGATGGTCAGGTGTCCCCATACTTCTGACCATATAGTGTATAAATATATAAATTATACAATTGTTGTTAATAAATACACATTATTCTCTGTTATTTGCATAATATTTAAGATGACTTCATATACGTGAATTATAGAAATAGGTTTAATAGCAAGTAGAATCTGTTGCACTGATGGAGTCCAACTAATGTTTGATTTTTTTTTTTTACTTGTGATTTAAAAGTGAAATATTAAAAATGTTTGTTTGATACTAAATATTGGGGAAAAAACTAAAATTGGCATAAAGCACATAAAACCCCTCCCAGCTTATTTCACTGTTCGAAGTCTTGGCATCTGGGCATGTGCTAATTCTAACTGAAAACGCTTGATTGACAGCCATCGGGACACAGCCTTCTGTACAACTCGTGCAGAAACATTAGATATGTTTTATTTTCATTTTGTAACAGATAATTTTTATATTATATCTCTCAGCCAGTAGAGACAGCATGGTTCAGCCAGTGCAGGGATTTGCCACAGTGTCCACATTTGTTCACAGAAATAGAAGGCTTTAAGCATATTTAATAGGCAGACAGTAGCCTGTGTGTGTGTGTGTGTGTGTGTGTGTGTGTATGTGTGTGTGTCCTGTTCAGCTAATGTATTTTCTGTGCAGTAGAAGCCAAATATTCAATTTAATGGATGTGGCAATTACGGGGACCAGATGGGTTCCAAGGCCATTACTGGAGTTATACTGATATAAAGCTTCTCTTCATTTTATGATGAAATTAAGTTCACGATCATAAACTTTCTCAGAAACCAGTGCAGAGGTGCCTGGTGAATGTGAGATGTAAGGACTATCAAAGAAATGTTATGCACAAATTGAACTGCTCTCCTCTGCATGTGCCTCTGCTTCCTCTAGCATTAAGCAGCTAATTGCTCTACATATCACAGTGACTCAGGGCCAGAAAGATCGTCACAGGGCAGAGAAAGGAGCAGTTACCATGGCTACAAATATGCTTCTTGTCACTGCTGAGAGACAGAGAGATATTAGTCTTAATTAATGCTAATGATCAACAAACAAGGAGAAATGATCTGCCTGTTATCCTCTGCCACAGGTTCCCACATCAGGGAATAATGACAGAGCAATAAAGTTCATACCATCTCATCAGTGGGTTCATTTATCAAAGGAGATGCACTAAAGCAGACGTATAAAATTAAGCAGAGTTAATGAAACTGAGAGGCCAACGGGTGGCCAGCATATGCTCATAAACACTCACACTGGGTTTGCTTCATAAGACATGTACCAGCTCTACCAGATTAGATTTTTGCATCATGTACTGATTATAAGAACATCATTTATTTTCTTTTTCTGTATACTTTTTTTTTTTTTTTCATTTTAAAAGAGTGCAATTAAAGTTCTTAGAAATGCAGTTCTGCTTTCTTTTCTTCTGGACTGCCATGGCAGGTTTCCTTCAGAACTTGTGGAGTTTCCCTACATGTTTGTTTCCTTGTCAAGTGCAAATAGCAAAGTTGTCACTTTGTGATTGGGACCCCAGCCTAGAAAAAGTCCTCAGTATGTCACGGTTGTCCTCTTTCCCATTCACATCAAAGATTCAAAGACACGCTCATTCTTTGTTGTTTAATTACACTGGTTGCAAAGTGCTGTATTGTTATTTCTCATACTTCTTATTCTTATTCTTATTATATAACCTGAAACACTTAATGTACAAACTGTGTTCAAACTGTCTTTCAAAGCTCTTGACCATGGGGTGTGGTGCACTTTTGGTTTTGATAAAATGTCCCTACACCCACAAGTAACCCCTAACTGCCTCCACCTATTTTTTCCGTGTCTTTCCTTTCTTTCATTCATTCTTTCTTGCAATTTTTTTTTTCTTTCTTACATTCATTCTTTTAAACTCTCCTTCATTTTTATTTCGAGGTGAACAGCATACATGGTCTTTAGGTAGTCTTTAGATCGAAGGAACTCATCTTTCCTGCATGGACACAACAAGAACAGTAACGAACAGAAGGCTTGAAGGGAAAGAGTAAGTGCCTTTACTGAGCTGTAGCTCAGAGTGAAGGAGCTGGCAGTGGGCAGGAGATAAATGCAACATGAAGTGCAAGACTCAGAGGAGTTTAGTTCAATGCCCTAGCATGCAGACACAGATTGTGATACTCACAGAAAGTGATACTTGTCATTCTCTAAGCTTAAGTAATTAGCCACCCTGGTAGACATTGTATACACACAGTGCTGAAATCCTGCTATTGGAGAACTCTGCTAATCAGAGTATAATGCTGGAGTGCAGCTCAGCAGCAGCAGTGATTGTGCTGTAGGCTGGCATCAAGGCCGTCATAGCACAACTAAAGCTGGCTCTTCCACTCAACACATTTGTTGGTACATTTGCCCAAGCATGTGACTATGGGGCTATGAGCATGGGGCTATTTCACAGATCAATGTATGACAACACTTCCAAGGCATAATTCACTAAATGTGCCAAGGGATGGGTGGATGGATGGATGGATGGATGGATGGATGGATGGATGGAGTATTTTACTGATCCCTTGGGAAAATGTATTGTTGCAGCAGTATAATAAACAACAGAAATTACATGGACAGACTATGCACCGAGAACATAAATTACAGTACCTATACATAGTAAACTAAATTAATTAAAAATAAAACCAGACGAAAAATAAGTAAACTGCATGTGATGATCATAAGCTGACATCATTAGAATGTGTCCATGAGAAAAAGAATAAATAATAATAAATATGGCACTACAGAATGTGAGAAAACAAATCTAGGATCTAGGCACTGTATCTGAAAATGTGTGGTGACTTACAGTTTCACAATCGACAACCATCAAACCATCCTAGTGGTCCGGAATGTAAGGAAGTAATCTCAGTTTGGGTAACTGCCAAAAGAAACCTCCACTTATTCATACAACCTTGGTTACATACCTAAACTTCCATTTTATTTGCACTATTTAAGTGCTCAAACATGCTTTGTCTAGATTTGTGCAGAGGGCCTTTTCACACTTGCACAGCTGTGAGTAGTCAGATGCGATTCTGGACAATTTCTCTCCTGTTTTCCCTCTCCTTTTAAAGCCTGCCCATGAATAGAAAAGGAGGTATTTTTATCTGACCAGTTGCTTACATAATCTGCCATTTCAAAATCAAATTATATTTATACAGTATATTTGATTAATTTCATATGCATATGGGATCTCCTACTGTGTAGTGAATATATTAATGAACAGCTACCTCAATAGACAACTACAAATTACTTTATCATGAAGGGTATCATGATATTTTCTGTGCTCTTATCATTATCATTAAAATCTACAGAACCAAGTGTTACTTGTGCTGCAGGATGCTGAAGGTGTATGGTCATGCTGGGATGCGTACATGCACAGATTTCAACTTTTTCTCATGCTCAGTAATCGAGATCCACACTGCTCACTGTCTGCTGATGCTAGCTAATTCATTCTTGTACCCAGAGTTCATTTAACAACCAAAAGTGTCTCAGAAAAGCTTTCTCTCTCACGATCTTTCTCTCACTCTCCCTTGTTGAAGTGTGGGCGATGCAGCGCCATTCTTGACTGTTCTCCTTCTCTATCACTTGCTCTGCTATTATAAAATTTTCACCACCAGCCTACGCACAAGGAGTGGGATAGTCCCTGTCACCTCTTCTGGTGGATAGCTAAATCCTCGGAGCTCTGCTTTCTCTCGCTGTCTACACATATTCTTTTCATAGCACATCTTAGTAATGCATTACCCACTCCTCTCACGTCAGAAAAATGGAGTGGCACAAAATGTAGACTTGTGTTGATCTTTATTACCATGACCTCGTGAGACATGTACTGTATTCTTGTGTGCGTTTTTAATATATATACTTGCTACTCGTAACAGCAACTATAGTAATCCAGGTGTAGTTCCCATCGATTAGCAGCCAGTTGATTTTAGGATTTGGTTTGTAGTACTGTGTAGAACTGGAGCTCCAGTAGTTATAAGGTAAACTACATAAACATTGGAATGATTTGTTTACTCCTTGACCATCCATGCAGTTGCTGGAGCTCATCCATGTTATTCAGATAAAATTAGCTTTTCATTGTCTCGTTCTAATTGCTCAGTTATGATAAAGCTTGTTATAAACAAGCAAAATAGTGACACTCTGGATAATTTGTTGCTGCAGCTGTTGATCCAAACAGTTCACCACTTTATAATATTAATGGTCGCGTTATCTGGTCAGAAATGTATGTAATTCGTTGTTCAACTTCTCTGTGATAATGTTTCCCCATCTTGGAAAAAGCAACTCCCAAATTAGCTCTTGCTTTTTTTTTTTTTTTTTGTGTGTGTGTGTGTGTGTGTGTGTGTGTAGTCTTTGCAGATTTTGCAGCAGATTGTGTTTTTGTCTCCCACAACAATATTATCTGGTAATTCTGGGCATTTAGCACTGAATTCCACCGTATTGTTGTTTCTAAGCAGTGAATATGGGGGAAGAATAGGGGCATAACAATATACTCTGGTCACAGTTGGATTCGATTCATGATACTTGCTTCACAATTCACTTCAATTCAATTCTCAGAATATTCTGAACAAAATTTGAATGAAGAAAGTTTATGACTGAAAAGACTGCTTTTTATTTCTGAAATAAATAAATGAATAAATGAATAAATAAATAAATAAATAAATTCTCACAAAAAAAATTTATAAAGAAAGTCTTAAATGATCGATTGAAATATAATGAGCTCTGTAGCAGAGCCCGAGGTGTAATTTTAACTGAAAATAGAGCTCCAACGTCAGCTAGTGCCATGCCAGTGTTTTGTGGCCTCTTTCTTGGGCACTGTAGATCATAGTGGAGCAGGAATGGAGTCATTTAAAAGCTATTGAGGAGCTCTAACTATATAATAGCTTTAACAGTGTAACTTGTAATAGGGGTTGTTGTTTCGATCCAGAGCTTTAGGTCAGCGTGCTCTATATAATTTATCTCTATGGGTTAGACAGATCGGGATCTCTGGTGTTCAAACAGTGCAATTACATAATTGATAGAATGCTGATTGCCACAATGCACATTGTCACATTTTTTTGCATTGCTATACAGTTGTGACATGATGCATCATTACCCCCTTAGGGAAGAGTGAAGAGCACTTGAGGACTGACAGGAGGAATCCAGGATGGACTGTATTTTTAGAATCTTAAGAACAAAAAAAAAGCATACCTCTTAAGCTCTCAGGAATAATTAACAGGACAATACTTAATTTAATATTACTTTCAATGCAGTAATAAAAAATAGGAAATAAGGAATAATATGCTTTGAAATATAACCATACTGCTTTGATCTAAATAAAAAGCTGAGAACTAAACAAGTTAATAGTGACCACGCTTTTGCAGTTGCTGCTTTGATTCGCTATGCCATTTAACACGGATGTGCGTCTTATATTTCTGTCTTAAAGTATACAGATCACACAATGTTGCATGTATAGACTGTATATGTATATTATTTCAACTGTACATTCTAAAAAACAAGAAGATACATATGGAAATATACAACACACACATGCACACTATATATATATAATGTGCATGTGCGTGTGTGTGTGTTGTATATTTCCATAAGTATGTTCTTGTTTTTAAAAATGTACAGTTGAAATAACACTAGTATTATTTGAATAGTTCACTTACCAGCAGAAGTTAAATACAATGTTAGCAGATAAAGTTGGCTACATGGGGACAGTGGGTTTACTGTATTTGTGTACCATTTTAAAATGATCTACTGCTACTACAAAAGAATCCCGCCAGTGGATATCAGCTGACAAAACTACAGCGGTTTACATCCTGGAGTCTCATCTAATCACTACGGTATGAAGTGATGTGACATAGGTCAGTTTGCTTTGCAAACGCAGCAAAATGTCACATTCCACAGCAGCATATAAAGCACAATGAAGCTGAATTCCAATGTCCTTACTCCTCCAATTAGTGGTTTTAATTTGATTAGACAATAAATGTGTAATCCTGTAATCCCTAGTTATAGCCCTGGACACAACTTTTCTGCGCATACTCATCAGGTAATGCTCAGCAATCTGAGTCAGATGTTCTTTCAGATTATCAGGTGTCATATTTAGGTGTCATATTTTCACTATTCATCAAGTGTTTCACAGCATTTTAACAGTGTATCATTCCTCCAGTCACTTCTGTTCTGTTTGTCCAGTTCTCAATGCACTTACAGTATGTGGTCATTCTGCTTTGTCCTAGATACATTAAAAAGAAAGTTGTTCTGCTAAAGTGCAGATCTTCATCACAGAAACCACCAGGAAGCTAACATCCAAATCCTGAATTATTGCCAATACAACCAATCAGAGCGTGTCAGGCCCTCAGGCTACAGGAAGGAGGAGGAGCAGAGGTTGGATGCGTGGCAGACAGAGGGGAAAAAAAAGTCTAAGCAGGCCACTGAGAAAATTGTACTTTGTCTGAGAGTAACATTAAAGTGTCTGAATAAATGGATAAGAAATAGGTGGAGAACTTTTTCATTACTGACCTGCTTTAGAATGAAAACAGCTTATTCATTGAAGATTTAAAGCTTCTTAATGGAATGTAAGTGAGAGAAGGGGAGAAGAGGGGAAGGAGGGAGAGAGGAGGGGAGAATCACATGTTCCAGTGACACAATAGGAGTAGGAGGATGCAGCTGCAATGCAACCTGTTGATCACTGAGTGAGTCTGTGTTGTCCGCCAGTTCCTCTAATTAAAAATATCATGCCCTTTGTGGAAACTAGAAAAGATGGTACCCTTGGTGAAGATGTGTAGAAAATGGTTATGAAAATGTCCTTGTGTTTTATTAGCTTATTCTCTCATTAAAAATATGAGAAATGTATTGAAGTAAATTTATTCTAAGAAAAATAAAAACCCTTATTGAAATGTATCGAAAAACCATGTGTCACAATTACTGGCACCGCTGCATTTAGTAGTGTGCAACTTCCCTTTACAGGGAATTTGTAACCACCTCAGTGCAGGATTTCTCCTAATCCTACAGGGTCCTAGGTTCTCTCTTGAGGACTCTATTTTTTTCAGATGTTTCATAGCTTTTCGTCTTTCTTTACCAAGTTTGTCAATATCAAGGGTGTCAATAATTCTGGAGGTGACTGTACAACTTCCCAGCCTAAATGGTTTCTAAGTGATCTTGATGCACTGGACACATGGCAGATCTGCCCATCTCTCATATTCAATCTTGTACCTTCTTCTTCTTCTTCTTCTTCTTCTTCTTCTTCTTCTTCTTCTTCTTCTTCTTCTTTCGGCTTTTCCCTTCAGGG
>CM074945.1:14803688-14813965 GCA_037577455.1 Pangasius macronema
CTCTCTTTCTCCTCTAACTCACAACCTACCTGTGGGGCATAACCACTAACAACATTCAACATCACCCCTTCAATCTTATACCTGATTGAGGTTAATACAGCTGAGGATAAAATGAGGAAAAATCCTATGCACTCAAATTTACAGATGCATGTTCTATATTGCTATATCCATTGCTTTTTTAATTATTATTATTATTATTATTATTATTTTGGCAGTTTATATGATGTTTGGAGCTTTAACTAATTGCGCCATACAAATGTTCATAAAAATAAAAAAAGCAGATATGCATCTATACATTTTGTGAGCCTGTTATGCATGACATAGATGCTCTCTAATGTAAACACATCCTTGCAGTTTATAGCGTACTGTGGTTGATATGTGGCAACAGAGACACAGGGCTTCTTACAGAGCGAATAGTTGGTTTAATTTGTTATATAGTCTACACTGAGTGGAGCCAGCATCCAGGGCTGTTGTATCTTGAGGAAAATACAGCTTGTGTTTTGATTAGAACATAAGAGGTTGAGGATGGAGAAATGTTTATATGTGATGTATTGGAGCCTGTGGTAAAACGCTCCATCCGACCACACTGTTGTTCCAGTTCATTTGTCAAACTGAAAGCTGGGAGGATAATGCATGAGAGAGATGTGGAAGACGATGAAACCAGCTGCTTTTGAATGTATTCGATGAATTATTAATTTCACACAAAGTGATGTGCAGATTGCAAATAGATAATCTTATGACAGTCTACCTGCTGTATTTTTACAAATTTCCAGACTTCTAGATTAAAATTAAAGAGAGAGAGAGAGAGAGAGAGAGAGAATTTTGAATTCTGATTTGTTAACTGGATTAACGATAATAATATTGGTGTTTCGTTTCATTTTTCACACTCAACGGCACCTCAACATGAACACAACACAAATTAAATTCATTTTGCCAAAATAATAATCATTATATTAACCATTATTTTTATCCAGCCTACTTTTGAAGCTATACTCTGGAACCATGAAGGGTTCTTTGTTTATCCCACTGAGGGAAAGTTTCTATTTAGATCTCTACAACTGAATGTTTCCCTCTCAGAAGTCAACACTATACTGTCAACACTACTAATTAAACTTGCTCTACTTAGTGAGTTAATATAATATACTAGGTTTCGTACTCTAGAATAATAATTTCAGCATCTGCAATACTCATTGCATAGTTTGTTTGTGGAGTGTGTATTTGTGCACTACATAAGGAAGTGAATCGTACAAGCACTGCAATCATTTTTCATGGGAAAAATAAAATGCACACTTACTCTTTCTGATGAAGTGTCCTCAGTTAGTGTTGTGACCAGACTGTAATTCAGAGTCTTCACTCCACACACATAGTTTATAAGTTTTTCAGCTGAAATTCTCCCAGACTCTTGGTTGTAACTCAGATACTTCATTTTCTACAAAGCTATAAAAGTACTGAGATATAAGTCAAGTTCCTTCATAGATGCAAGGACCAAAGCTCGGTAACCTAACGATGTGTGTTTTAAGGCTCTAATTGGTGTACAGTACTGTCATTTATAAATTTTTGAACGTTAAGTTAACTCAGGAAGTGATAGAAAGAAGAGCTTTTAATGTTTACAAGAAACCGTTTTCAAAATTAAATATTTTTACAATAAATTAAATTAGGAACAGTTTTACCTGATAATTATTAAGTGAGTCTTAAATGTAATATCCAAAAGATGGAGCATTGCCTTTTCAGTCCCCAATAGCTCCTATATCAAGAGAGGGCAATGAGGTAGAGGACACTGCCTCCAGTAGCACGAGGCACATTCATCTCACTTACTGTAAATTACTATGTGTCATGTTCATCTCATTTACTGTTACCTACTATGTGTCATTTTTGTTTTGTTTACTGTTCCCTACTATGTGTAAGGTTTATCTCATTTACTGTTACCTATTACGTGTAACATTCATCCCATTTACTGTTCCGTACTACGTGTAACGTTCATCTTGTTTACTGTTACCTGCTACATTTAACATTTATTTCGTTCACTGTCACCTACTATGTGTCATGTTCATCTCATTTACTGTTACCTACTATGTGTCATTTTTGTTTTGTTTACTGTTACCTACTACTTGTCATGGTCATCTTGTTTACTGTTACCCACTACATATGACATTCATCTCCTTTACTGTTACCTACTACGTGTCTTGTTCATCTCATTTATTGTTACCTACTATATGTAACATTCATCTTGTTTACTATCTGTGTCATATTCATTTTAATTACTGTTACATACTATAGTGAGGGACTAAGCACTTTAGAAAACAATACATTTTACAGTGTTGTATATTATATAATTTTTTTCTCAACTCTGATGTTCTAAAGTATGTTTTGTCTGAATATGTCTCTCAGGAGTGGACAGCAGACATTAATGCAAGCTTTTAACATTAATTAACCCTGAGAGAGAGAGAGAGAGAGAGAGAGAGAGAGAGAGAGAGAGAGAGACTTAGCAAGAGTTATTTTTCCCTCCTGCTCTGCTGTTAAAACCAACCCTGATCAGACATTTTCAGCTAGGATGTCTGCTCCAGATCACTAGACGTTTGCTCCAGCCAACTATTTCCACCACAGGCTGAGTAATCAACATGCTCTTACACAATATTGATCCCCACCATCCCTGCATCCCACTTGCTGCACTATTGACTACTGCTGAGCTAATAATGAGTGGCTGAGGAAGGAGATCCAAAGGCCCAGGCCACTGAGAGTAATTCTCAAACAAAAGGCAACTAGGACTAGCTGCAAGTCCATATATGTATCTGATTCATGTCCCTGGCCATTTTTACTCAGTTGCAATAAATATTCATAGCCAGACAATAGCAAGTGTCCTTCCTGCTGTAAAAACTCTGACACGTATATAGATGTGTCTGTTAAAAGAGCAGCAAGGTCTGTGGATTTATAAACCTCTGGTTAGGCTGCTTTCAGCCTGACTAAAGTAAAATTCAGTGCTCCATCGTGTGACAGATTTAAAATCTCTATAATAATATTTAGGCCAACACTGAAGGTCAAAATATTTAAATGATAACTTGTATATTTCAGGGTTGAATAGTCCAATAGGCCTCAGACATAAAGGAGTTTCTACTAAAACTTTCCCCTTTTATGAACATTTCTTGAACAAACACTTAAATGCACAATTGATTCAGTGTGAAATTAACTGTCACTTGTTAAAGATCATTTCACAGAGAATCAGTTTTTTCACTTCATAACCGTGACCTTCAACTAGCATTTTAAAATAGTTATATAACAAAATAGTGTGTCTAACAGGGGTCCTTTAAACACTTTGCCTTTTCAGTATCACAAAATGAGAAGTAGTACAGCAGTGCTGTCACTTCACAAAACACAGCCATCACTAGATGCCAAACATAAACGTTCCAAGAGCATTTATTTATCCACATGCCTCCTTCTTCTTAAAATTATTTACAATGTCATTAATGCAATCATTAGCTTTATGCAGAGGAACATAGCTCCAGTCCTTTATCTACAGTTCACCTTATAATATTAAATGTTAGGTAGGAACTCAGATGCTCGGATAATTGATCTGATGGTTACATGTGAGTGTAACATGGGCCATGGGGTGCATCTGCTTTAGTGGTCATGTGCAAATATGGTGGCTCCTGACACTAGTTCATATTCTGTGTCTTTGACTGCAAAGTTTTGAAAGGATAATGACTGTCCCTCTAGGAATAGTTGGGCTGCAGTGTTGTACTTTAATAGCATGCATACAGTATGTAGCACAGGACTGCACACTGTATAACTGCATGGTTTATAGCTTCTCTTGCTGTAAGTACATCTCATTAAACTCGTTAAGTACTTGATAATCAGCTGAGGCAAATTAGGTATGAATGCTTAAAGCTCCCTGGAACTGAAGATCAATTTTAGATAGACATGTTAACAATCTTAAAAAATTAAATGGGAAGACTAAAATTATTATTTTTTTCATATATCCCAGCTTGAAAGGTAGCAGATCATAGGGTCAGCCATGGCTTGCCTCCTCCGGAATTTGCAAATCCCAATAGTGAGTTAATATGTAATATGACCTTTTTCCATGTACATTGTTATCACAATCTTAATACAGTACTTTGGAGGAAAGAGATCCCAAAGTAGCACCATGCGCACTCTGCACAAAGCTTGGCATGCTTTTGATGAACAATTCCCAGCTAGATTTTCTGACGTCAAGGCAGACAAACCTCCCAGACACTAGCCATTCAATAATCTCACAGGCCACTGATCCCACCTTTGTGTTATGATGGTAAAGGGCTACTCATTAGCTGCATTGTTTGAATCTCTTCCCAACATCACATGCACATACATACCCAGTAGTCACAATGATAGTTTTGACAACACCAGTGTCAAAGTCAGTATACATGTATATTCATAGCAACAAAAGTGACATTTTTATTCACTTAAAGTCTGTATTGCATATTAAAAGTACGGAATGATGGAAAACACAATGACAGGCCCCTGGGACAGAGGAAGGACAAGAGAAGCCTTCTCTGGGAGAACAGACAAATGCAAATACATATTTATGTACTCCTGTAGTTCTCATTTCTCTTCTGTTTCCTGCCTGTTTTCCTGAGTCTATGGCAGGGCACCTCCTCTCCTGGCCTGCACATCAGCCACTCCTTGTCTGACCCACTCACAATCTGGCATCGCAAATGTGTTGCTTGTTTCTGTTGCTGGCTCTGACGAACATTCATAGTCAACATTCACAGTCATAAAAAGAGAGCCGGATTGCTTGTTTTGGGGAAGAAGGGTTAGAATGCAACACAACAAGCACCATCTGTGTTTTCAAAGTGAATCATTCTTGAAACTTCATACAATACTTTTGAACCGCAAACATCGGAAATCTGGTCCGATCAATCCATTTGTTCATCAACAGACTGCCAAGAATTAAGATACAAAATTAAATGAAGAACCATTAATTTTAAAAAGTGTATTAAATGTAAACAACATCATCAGCAGGCCTCAAAACATGTGACCCTGATTTAGACAATATCTAATATGAAAAAAATGCTTTGCAATGAGTTGTCTCATCATGGTGCTTCCATGGAAAAGTGGAAAAGATATCATTCATTCATCTGCATTAACCACTTTATCCTACTCAGATTCTTGGTGGATATGAAGCCAAACAAGGGAACACTGGATACAAGAAAGCACTACATCCTGAATGGGACATCAGGACACCATGCACATGCAATTACTCATTCACACATAGAGTGAATTTAGCACAGCCTGTCAACCTACAGAGAAAGCCAGATAACCTGGATAATCTGGAAGAAACCCATATACTGTATAATACTTATCATCTCATGATACTCAGCAAGCTATTATAGATACATGATTGACATCACTCAACCTCTGACTTAATGTATCTAATACTGTCTTAATTCTACTATGCAAACAACTACTTACCTGTGAGATCCATGCTATCACTTCCACATACTTGTATTTATATCCTGTTATCCTGCTATGCTGAGCCAAGGCAGCGTAATCTCATTCTGTATACATCTACTGTATAGTTGAATGACAATAAAGTCTGTCTAAGTCTAAGTCTAAGTCTAATGTCAAGGTAGAGTCTAATTAAAGAGATGTGACCTCTGCTTATATACATGATCTGATCCTAACATGGCACCCTTTCCATATGTTTGATATGTTGCTGATAATTTGAGAACTGATCATTTGTTTGCCATTTACAAGCATGCACTCATTCATATTGATGTCATCAGATGCTGCACTTCTGCTTCTGTATATACAGACAGTTCTACAGCTCTGCAGCTGATGCAAGGTTGACATGTTACTGGTAGCTTGTTAATATTTTACAACCGATTTACAAAGATAAACAACATGTTCACATTCATGGCCGCTCATGTGGTTAGTAACTGTTCATTGATAATTAATCAAATGAAATGTTGTGAATTTTACCTAGTATTCGGTTCAACTTTACTTCTGTATGTACAAACACACACACACATTTCACACACAATGTGAACACTGCTGTTGTGCAGATTTCATGTAAAGGTTCACACTACTGTCCTAGTAGCTTTTGCAGTTTTATCCACTTCCAAATGTCTGCACATCATGCACGTACTCACTAGCACTCTCTGTAATGAACTAGAGAGCCATCTCCATGCGCTTCACTGGAAATCCATCTGTCTTGTAAAGTCACATGAGTCTGCATATTTCAGTGATTTGTTCGCCTTTTTATTTCAGCAAATACTCTCTGCTTCTCCCAGCAGTAGTGCATGGTAGACACGTGGTAGATAGAGAGACTGTCATTTTTATCAGAGTGAGCATTTTGGCCCTGTATCAACCTGCCTTCCTCCATCTTTTTTTCCACCTTTCTTAGCCAACTGTATTTTTCATGTGTGAATAAATGGATAAATCCAGCATGCGCTAGAGGAGACAGAAAAGGTGGGAAGACTGGGATAGTAGTGACCTGTTTACTTACAGTTACACAGTTTAAATTCAGACTAAAGTACCCAAATTCTGTTTCATTTTGTTAATATCACTTTCAGAAAAGTTTTTTTTTTTTCTTTTTATTATTTTTACTTTTATGCTATGTTCTCCCAATTTGGTCATTCGCCAGTTCCCGACAACTAGCTAGCTCTCCTCAACACACAACAGCTAACACCCAGGGAGGGTGAGATACATACTTCATTTGAGACACCTAAAGCCAGCCAGTGCATCTATTTGAACCGCTTCTCATTCTACTACAGCATATCACAGGGCAACTGAATACACACAGAAGAAAGTGCTAGCTGCCCTCTACATGCATACATGTGCTTACAGACTCTTACAATTGGTTAGCATCACTCTGATTGACAGGGGAGACAGTAATGTCATCCCTCCCACCCAGAGACTTTTTGCTCTCCTGGACTCCTGGCTACAGATGGCTGTGTCATCATTGGGATTCAAGCTCATGATCTACTGACAATAGGGCGAATATTTTTCTGTTGTGCCTGTCAGGAAGCAGAAATGATATTTTTATTTTAAGCTTGTGTTTAATATGTTAATCACATGTAATGGAAGTAATGTAACAAAACTACAAAGCTAATCAAGTTCTGGCAAACCGTCAGTTTCTTTATTCTTCTGTTTACTTTGTCTCCTTCCATCCTTAAAAACAACACATCCAAATATGGGGTGATAGTGTGTTTCTAGGCCACAATAATAATAAGAGAGTGGGAGGTGGCAAGCATACTCCACTCTGTGCTCAGTGCGTGGGAATGTGGGAACGGGGGCCTGTTAGATCCTCACGAAAATACACCCCCTACTGCTTGGTGTCCTCTGTCCCGCTGAGGGACTCCGTCCTCACTCCAGCATAGAGACATGTATATGATACCCAGAGAGTGTGTGGGAGTTGTCACTCTTAGCGTAGCATACAGGAATCACCACCCTCTCTACTCCTCCACGAATTCACACTCTGCATTTAGCAGAGGTCATTGAACATTTTTTCTTGCTGGGACAGTGTGTGTGTTTACATAACCTCCTGAGTTAATCTCACAGCTATAAGCTTAAAGAAAAGGTCCACTTTTCCCAGATGCTATGACTCTTGAAATCTGGTTAAGATGCTTCCATTTCAAAACTGTAAAATGTATTTCCTACAAGGCAGTTCACAACCAAATTGTATTAGTTTTTAACCTAATTGTTATACTGTATCATGTATTTTACCAGAAAATATTTTGATATCATTTTGTCACCAGAACTGACAATACTGAATGCTTAAGGTCTAGCCATCCCATCCAGGGTGAATTCTTCCACCTTGTGTCCAGTGGTCCAGGGATAGGCACCAGATGCTCTGTGACTCTGACCTGGATAAAGCAGTTACTGAGGATGAATGAATGAATGAATGAACTGATATTATAATCTAACCTCACAAACTAAGAATGTTTTATTCCCTGCTATTATGCTTTTTGTAGATGAAGATATTTACTCTGAAATATCTTGCAAACATCCTGAATGTGTCCTTAAAGAGTCTTAAAGTCTAAGAGTCTAAACGCATTACAGTATATAAATAAGACCAGAAATGAGAAAGACAAGAATTATATTAGTCCTACCAATGAAAACCTCATTCTTTGGACTTTGGATTTCTTATCAACAGAGTGGAGCAAACAGAATGAGATCTGATAACAAACAGACCATCAAGTATCTCTTTGTTTTTATGTTTGATTTAATGGCACAATAGTGTTGTTGCCAACATCCTGACAATGGTTTGTGTGAAAAGAAAGATTAATGAGACTAAAGCATTTGATACTTTGAACATATTTTATAACCATATTTTGTACCTTGAACCTTGTCACATCGCACTGTTTTCTTAGGTGAATTGAATACATTATTGTAATATTTGGCAATAAAATGCTCTTGGTTTGATATCCAGCTATCAGTGGGTGATATTGGGCAATGTACATTTAGCCCAGTGAGTTATACCCACAATTCCCTGCAACACTAGACACACTTCCTGTGAGGAACAGATTCAGTTCAGTGAGTCGGTAACCCGTTCATCTGCCTATGAAAATAGAAGTAATCTGCTTTCATCAGGAGATTTTATCAGTAACTTTAGCACAGTATGCAACATATGACTTGAAGAGACACAGTACTTTGTTATTCTATATGTTTAAATTATGATTTTAGTGTGCATGTGCTATGGCCTCATGTCTAACAGCTGAATAATTGATGCTTGTTTCGTTTTGCCTACAATTAAAAATATTTCTCTACATTCATAGATCCAAATAATGTGTGACAGTTACTTCAATATATGGAAATAAATTTATTGATGGAAATAAAGTCTACTTGGCTTCATATTGGCTTCTGTTTCTTCTTTCTCTATTAATTATTTTTCGATGTCATCGTTTTCATCACTTATCACTTAATCACATATAGTCATCATTATGTCAGCCCCAAGAGTCAGCAAAGTGCTCAATTTCCCATCATAACTTTATTCCATGATTCTTTTGAGGATTACCTACTCTTCTGTATGATGCTTATTCATCTCATCAACAATACTTGATATAGCATCCACCAAGGTTTGTGTCTGATATGTGATCCTGAAAGCAACCTGGCTCACTGGAGGAAAGACATGAAATGTCTGACCTCATCAACTTATTGGAACTGATCTGATACTTTTCTGACCCTGAGTCAATAAGGGCAGGAATTCAGGTTTCACTGCTTTAAAATACCTAATTCATCTGAGTGGCCAAGATACATAAAGATAATGACATCAACAGAGAGTCAGGATGACATCACACGAGTTTTGTTCCACCAGCATGGTCAAGGAGTAAAGTAATTTTCCATTTTGCTCTTGTGTGTTTGGGAATTTTTATTGACACTTAACAAGGATGACTAATCAGTTTTATCTTTATTGATGGTTACAATAGGTCCAAGATATGTCTATACAACAGCAACAACAACAACAACAACAACAACAACAACAACAACAATAATAATAATAATAATAATAATAATAATAATAATAATAATAATAATAATAATCGCCTCAACTTATTGTTTATTTGGCCATTTTTGCTTTGGATCTGCAAAGCAGTTCAGTTTATGCCTATCTACAGTAGAAATAACAATGTAAGGGCTTAATAACTGTTTTATTTGCATTATGATGCATTACAGATGCATTACACAGGGGCCACATCTTCACCTGTTCATTTCACACTGCATGCATTCTGTATACTTAATGTTCTTCAAGAAAACCAATGACAGTACATACACAGCTGTGTTAATACAACATGGGAGATGGGGACAGTCAAAGTTGACCAGCTGTATTCGCAACACAGTTCACATAAAAAGTGACATGCATGTATTCTGTATGAGCACCTATAAGCTTGATTATTTTGGAGTGTTTATATTGCTGTGCATGAGTGCTATGTAGTGTATAACTGACACATGTTATATTCAATTAGACGATAAAGTAGTTTAGATACTGTAGTAGCTGTCTCTGTATTTATCTATTTTACTAATTTATTTAAAATAAACACCTGTTCAGCTCAGTTCTCTTACATGTGCATAGCTGGGGAAAGTGAACTGGCACTCAAACAAATCATGTATTAAACTTACCAAAATAAAAATAATACTATAAATCAAGACGGATAAACCCAAAAAAAAAAAAAAAAAAAAAAAAAAAATTGGGTTTTTTTTTTTTTTTTTTTTAAATAGTGGTTTATCATGTAGTTTTTTTTTTAGATTTTTTTTTTTTTTTTTTTTGAAATGTAGTTGGAAACAGTGAGAAAAGGAAAAAAAAT
>CM074945.1:14814065-14852440 GCA_037577455.1 Pangasius macronema
GCGGTGGAAAGTCTATGACCAAAACCCATATACCAGGGAAAATCTCTTACAGGCAATGGAACTGGCCTGTGGTGACACAGACGTGCAGTCTTGTCAAGGCTGGATCCGCCACACTAGAGCTTTTTTGCCCATTGCCTGGCAAGGGACAACATTGCCTACAACGTAGATGAAGTCCTCTGGTCCGGCCCAGCTCAAAGACTTGATCCGGAGGCAGAATAATCTTTCTGATGTGTTTTTTCTTCTTCTCCTTCTTCTTTTTAATCGTAACATGGTTTTCAGTAAATTCACCATACTTCTTTTGTTTTGTGTAGTTTTTACTATATACAATAAACTTTTTTTGTAACTACATGCCCTGGATACTGTGTTCTCCATTTTTTGATGTAATGTCTAATGAATGAGCTGCAGTGTGTATATGATTGACTCGTGTGTGTATGATCTGAAAGCATTGTTTGATTTTGAGCGCTGGTGAAATGGTTTTGAAGAAATTGTTTGATTTTGCCAGCAGAGTCAGAGGTTTTGTGAATTTAGTTTGAGTATTTGGATTTGTGTTTAAGGCTTTGAGAAAATGAGTTATGGTTTCAAGAAACATGTTTGAGCAATTCAGAAAAACTGTAATAGTCAATTTGGACCGAATAAGGTAGCTCTGGCATATCTTGATTGAAGATTTCTGCCTGACAGACCAAAATCTGCTGCACATGAAGGAAAAAAAGGGCCAGGATCTCATGTTGTTAACACAGTCATGGAAATGTTAATTTGGAATAAAACATTATCTTAAAAGCCAATTTTCCTCCACACAGTATCATTTATTAGAAGCATGACATTCATGTTTTGGTGTTCACTTAGTGATATATTAGTGAATAGTCACGGAGGCTTAGTGGTTAGAATGTTTGCCAAGCAACTCCAGGGTTGGGAGTTGGAATCCCGCTTCTGCCCTGTAGGCATGGAGTTTGCATGTTCTCCCTGTGCTTTGGGGGGTTTCCTCTGGGTAGTCTGGTTTCCTCCCCAGTCCAAAGACATGTGTTGTAGGCTGAGCAGCATCTGTAAATTGTTCGTTGTGCGTGATTGTGCCTGTGTCCAGGTTGTCCCCTGCCTTGTGCCCTGAGTTCCCTGTGATAGGCCCATGATCCTGTGAAGGATAAGTGGTACAGAAAATGGATGGATAGTGAAATGTTCAGGAATCTTGTGTACAAATAAGTCTGGTCTTTTCGATAGGCTTCCTAGGTATACAGTAGCACTGAGCTCTTCAGTGTCAAGCAAAATGCATGTCTGAATACTGCCAAGAGACAAAAAGTGACAATTAGTTTGTGTAAACATTGAAAAGGTGTTAAAAAAAATTGTACTGCTTTCACATGGGGGAAAAAAAACATTTGTGGTGGAATGAGAAGCTCTTTTTATTCAGGCAAAACTAATGACCACAACTTCAGATAAGCAGTCCCTGCATAGTCTGCTTCTTAGTTTATGTTTCACTAGAAAGGACAAGGATGGACGTCTGTTCTGAAAAAGCAGGAAGAAGATCAGGAAGATCTTTGTAGTTTAATGCTGAATTTTTAAATCAGAATATGATCCACAGTCAGAGGGTTTAATTCTGCACTCCTTTCATCCCAAATAAGATGAAAAGGAGAGGTTATGAAATCAAAGATTCCACAACACATCCCATGCCTCTAACCTCAGCAAAATAAATCACTAAATGAGGTTTAAAGGAGAGAAACACACAGCATGTTCCTTTTTTGGTTTGAAGTACCAGTGTTCCACTAATTTCCATATTAAAGAAAAGTGCACAAGCAAAAAGCAGAGCAGAATTAGTAATTATGTCAGACATCTCAAAACATAGGCTCTATATATTGCAGCAATATGAATGTAGCACATTGCATCTAAATCTAAAAACACATAAATATAAAAGAAGGTTGTGTGCTGCAGCCTAAATCTTTCAAAAAGTAATAGTTCCATTCTATTTGGATATACACCATCTGAAAGGAAGGTATGTAATATTTAGAGACTATTAAGTAATACTAGTCCAAAACCCAGAAGATGATGCAAGAGTTCCCTAAAAACTTCAAACATGACAAACTCGATCAGAAATCCAGTCACATCTCAAACTTTCCCTCACAAAGTGACCAAGTACAAGCAACAAATTGCTCTCTTTATGATCCATTATTGTCAGATGCCTAAAACCTCAGAGTCATAAACAAACATATCTTTCAGCCAGCATGTCTGCTTGAGCATCATGCATCTGAACAAATAAACGTCCTGACTGCTGAACGTATCCATTGTCTTTCAGGTGTAGATAAATCAATAAAGCATTCAGCAGCTCAGAAATACCATCCACAAAAGAGTTGCTAACTCCATGAAACCTCGGGCTTAAGAGTTTCATTAAATTTTCTTTCCTTTATGTTTTTGCTCAATAATACTGGGCTGCTGCATCTGTCAATGCATGTGTTAAAAACAAAGAAAGAAGCACAGCCCTGCATCAAATCGACTTGAACAAATTAGTGCCTGTTATCCACAAGGTATTGGCAGATGCCTGTTGTGAGACCAAACACATTTTCACATCAATAAGAAATCATACTCCTTTGTCTGGACCGTTTATAAACAGAGACTGGCCAATAACATTCTACAAATAGAGGAAAATTGTTAATGAATTTTGAGGGGTCATCTAAAGCAAAAGGAATGGTATCAATTCAAGTATGATAATACATGAGTCTGATGGGAGTATGTCTGATGATTTTTCAAGTTTTGTTACTTATCTTTGTTTCTGTCTGTTTATTTGTTCTATGTCACTTTTCCAAAGAAATGATGCTGGTGAAAGGGCATTTTTCTAAATTGATTTGTATTTCCACTTGTGTAAGAAACATTATGCAATCTGTTTGCAAAAAATGAATTTTCACAAGTGAGAATATTTTGAATATAGTCAAATTTATCTAGTATTTCCTTAGTATTACAATGAGATATGAGATTATTAAAATTATTTCTGAAGAGTTTTAATAATTTTATAAGCCAAAATATTGGCAGAGAATCTCCAGATTGTCAGTTCTGTACCAGACACAAGTGCAGGTTCAGTACCAACCATTCACTTGCCACAGAAAACTGCATATGCTAAAAAATATCCTGGCTGCTCAGAGAGAATATATGATTACCATAATTACAGGTACAGACAGAAGTGACCACTTTTCTTCAACATGAAAAAAAATTACAATAAACACAATGAATTTTTCCAACAAAGATTTTCCAACAGTAAAAAGCTTGTGGGTTGGTATGGTCTGCTTCGAGCATAGCTTTGATGTATAGCTGTCAATACCTGAGTCAACTTCTTACTCAAAACTCATTGACTACCCTAACCATGATAAAAATTATTAATTTCACAATTAAATGTTTTAATATATGCAACTACAGTTAAACTTTAAAACCTTATATACCCACAAATGCTTTGGGAACTCCCCTGGTGAGACCACATTCTGAAGCATGTGTGAAATCAGTCCAATGGAGAGACATCACGAGCAGGGTGACGTGAGCAGCAAGGAAGCATAAAGAGCATCCGGCAAACACACGTTAGCTTCTGCTGAAGCAAGTGCCTGCAGGGATGCAGGGAGTATGGAACCATCGGGGAACCATGGTTCCATACGTAACCTAGAGACTTCAGGAACTCAAGCTGCATCAAAATGCTTTGGGAATGAGAATACCCACTGCAAGCAAGTCCCTGTCTGTGTGTAACTGGCGAGCACATCAAGATGAGTGAACTTGGGACCCTGGGGTAGATGTCAGGTACAAATTGTAAAAACGGACAAATGTGTGCTGAGAGGACCAGCCTGCCACAGCGCAAATGTCCCGAAAGGCCATGCCTACTGACAAGGCCTTGGAGGCCGCCATACCCCTAGTCGAGTGCACTCTGACCCCCATGGAGGACTGGAGGCCAGAGAACTCGGAGGCCAGTGTGATGGTCTCGACCACCCACCTACTCATGGTTTGCTTGGTCGCTGGGACCCCTTTCTTAGGCAGACCGAAGCAAAGGAACACATGGACGTAAGCACCTATTGCTCACACTGGACAAAGCAGATCGAGTCTTTCCTGGTCTGCTTCCTGGAAGAGAGGAGGACAAAAGGCTTGCAATACCTGGCAAAGAAGTGGGCACTTTAGGGACATACCCAGGTCTCGGGTAAAGGAACACCCTAACAGTGCCTGGGGCAAACTCCAGGCATGACACAGCAAGTGCCTGAAAATCCCCTGTCCTCCTGAGAAAGGATATGTCAAGCAAGAAGAAAGTCTTCAGCATGAGGAGCTTATCAGAACTATCTTCAACAGGTTCAAAGGGGGCATTGCACAAAGCCTCCAGAACCACCGCCATGTACCTTGGTGCGCTGTACTGGCCTCAGCCTCCGGGTGCCATGTTGGAAACATGTAACAAACAGGTGTCTTCCCAGTGACTGACCACCTAGAAGGGCATGGCAAGCAGCTATGGCCGCCACATACACCTTCAGAGTGGAAGGTGATAACCCTGTGCAGAAAATCCAGAACTGTACCAACTGGTCAGTTGACTGGGTCTTGCATTTGCTGTCCACACCAATAAGTGAAAAGTTTCAAAGCCCCTTAGGTCTGGAACGAAGTGTTTTAGAGCTTGAAACTTGGCCAGCGTCTCCAAGCAGTTTATGTGCCATGTGAGATGATGGCCTTCCCACAGAACCTGGGCAAAGCGGCCACTCATGACCACTCCCCAGCCCATGTCGGAGGCATCTGTCATTAGCGTTACATGATGACAAGGAGCCCCCAGCACTGGGCCTTGTGACAGGATCCAAGGTTTCTTCCACATGTCTAAGGCACATGAGCATCGCCGCGTGACCTTGATCCCGTGAAGCATGTTCCCCCTCGGGGAAAACCCCTTGGCCCTAAGCCACCACTGCAGGGGTCTCATATACCGCAGGCCAAACAGTATCACATTGGACGCAGCTGCCATCAGACCCAACAGTCTCTGAAACTGATTGACAGTGAGTGACTGGCCTTCTCTCACTCCCCTCATGGCTGTGAGAATTGCCTCAATACGAGCAGGAGATAACTGTGCTTGCATCGTTGTCGAATCCCACACTACGCCCAGATAAGTGGTCCTCTGTAGTGGAGAAAGCACACTTTTCCTGGTGTTAAGCCGTAATCCCAGCTCTTTCATGTGGGTGAGAATGACATCTCAATGCCGAGCCGCCATCTGCTATGACTGAGCTAGAATCAGCCAGTTGTCAATTTAATTCAGTATGCAGATGCCCTGGAGTCCCAACAAATCCACACACTTGGTAAAAATGCGGGGTGAGAGGGACAGGCCAAACGGAAGAACCCGATACTGCTATGCTTCTCCCCCACAAGCAAACCTCAGGAACTTCTTGCATTGAGGAAGGATGGAAACATGGAAGTATGCGTCCTTGAGATCTATCATAACAAACCAGTCCTCTGACCTGATCTGAGACACAATCTGTCTGACAGTGAGCATCTTGAACCGGAACCGTTTGATAGCGTGGCTCAGTAGACGCAGATCCATGATCAGATGCAAGCCCCCATCCTTCTTCGGAACGATGAAGTAGCGGCTGTAGAACCTGGACTCTCTCTCAAGAGGAGGAACACATTCTATGGCCTCCTTCCTCAAGAGAGTGTCTACTTCCTGTTCCAATACCAGAGCCTGCTCAGGGCCCACTAGTGTGGGAACCCAACCAGACTGGATTTCTGTCTAACCGGCCTGGTGGGAAGCTTTGGGGCCTTCAGGGACAATGCTGAAGATGGAGAGAGATAGCTCGTGAGCATCTGCTTCATCAAAAGCATCGCCCTATAACCTCTCTCATTCAGCCCCATGATGTTCAATAATTTAAAACAGTAGGGCTGAGGAGTCGGAAAGAATATGGTTTCCCCCACGATCTCAACACCTCAGCGTGGAGATTGGGGAAAAATGGTAGGCCCCGTCGTGAAGGCTGCGATTTAGCTCCCAGGAAGCTCTCGTCCAGCTTGCTTTTGGGATGAGCGTCCCATTCCTTGGCCGGCCAATCGATGTTCAACTTGGATACCACATGAGTCACAACCTCCAAGAGCTCCTCATATGCGAGGGACTGTGATGGCATGCTCACAGTCTCCTCGGTGTTGATGCTCATCACATCAACCTCCTCAGAGGAAGACAGATGAAATGCCTGGCCCTTTCTCCGAGAGGAAGAAACCACTGAGCGGGCCTCCGATCCCTGAGAGAGAGCCATGGATCCAGTGGGTGAGGTCCGAGAAACTGACAAGCCCGTCTCAGATCCCTCTGCTAAATCCACCTGCGATCCCCAGGATAACAGTTTCCGCTGTGCCTCGGCAACAGCAGGAATGGACCCAGCGGGTTCGCGAACCTGGGCACTTTCATCAAAGACGGACAGACGGGAACAGAGTGCTCAGAGCAGAAGAAGCTCACAGTCATGGCAGTTAGCCCCCTCGAGAGCTAACTGTGCATGCTCTGCTCCCAAACAGACAACGCACAAATCATGTGTATCCCCACCCAGCAGATAGCGCGGGCAGGGAGGAACACACGATCTGAAATACTGTCTGCTTGCCACAAACGTTGATTTGTGCTTAGACATGATACACACACATACACAACACGCGAGCTGAAGCCGGATTTGTTTTATGCTTCCTGGTTGCTCACATCACCACGCTCATGACGTCTCGCTTCTCCATTGGACTGATTTCACACGTGCTTCAGAACATGGTCTCGCCAGGGGCATTTCCAAAGCGTTTTGACGCAGCTCATGTTCCTGAAGGGGAATCATTCATTCTCCACTTGTTTTTTCTTTCATGTCTTCAGACAGGTCAGAAATTCATTAAACAAACAGACATTAAAGATCTGAGAATTGCACTTGGTTGAGGTTTAGGCATGCCATGGATGCCGTAGCTTCATCTGAGGAGAGTAATACAAAGACAAATCACTCTTAGTACTGACAAATAAAGCAATGTGTGTTTCACTGCATTTTCTATCCTCATTCAGGATGCATATAGATAGAGAAGAGGTGAACATGGATATCAGATACTGATTAATGAATGAGAGCTTTTGAATAGTTAACATTGACAGGCAATGAGAACAACTATGCTCCAAGAAGACATTACCAACAAGGAGTAGGAGAGCTCAATCTGAGACAAGGGTTACAAAAAAAATTCTTCTGTGAATTTGTGAGATTGTTCCCATAAAATGTAAAGGCTAGAGGATGTATAAAGCTCTGGCTGAAGCTTATGCAAAATTTTGGATGATTGCATGGCTCGGATCTGAAGACATCTGTCTTAATAAAGGATATCAGTAGAGCCTGTCTGTGCAGACTATAATTTACAATGACAGTGTGAATACTTTAGCAGCAAACAATTTTTTGCTTTTTTGTTTAATTTACTTTTGTGTCACAATAAATATATTTTGCACCTTCACATGATACATTATGAAGCACATGGAAGATTGTTTTAAAAGTTTACATGTATTCTTCAAACAAAACTGCAAGATGTATAAAATCTTTCTACATCTTCAAGAATATCAGTATACACTCACAGAGCACTTTATTAGGAACACCCATACATTTACTCATTCATGAAATTATTTAATCAGCCAATCATGTGGCAGCACTGCAATGCCTAAAATCATGCAGACATGGAGCAGCAGCTTTGGGTAATGTTTACATCAACCATCAAAACCATCAAACTGTGGTGAGCAGAAAAGCATCTCAGAATGCACATGTCAAACCTTGAGGGCTACAACAGCAGAAGATCACATCAGGTTCCACTTCTGTCAGCCAAGACCAGAAAGCTGAGGCTGCAGTACAGGCTCACAAACTGGACACGTGAAGACTGGAAAAACGTAACCTGGTCTGATTAATCTCCATTTCTGCTGAGGTGCACATATGGTAGGGTCAGAATTTGGAGAAAAAAGCATGAATCCATGAACCTAACCATCCATGTGTCAACAGTACAGGCCGGTGGAGATGGTGTAATAGTGTTTTCTTGGCACACCTTTGGCCCGTTAATACCAATCAATCATCACTTAAATGCCACAGCCTATTTGAGTGTTGTTGCTGACCACTTGCATCTCTACATAACCATAATTTACCCTAATATTCTTCTAATGGCTACTTACAGCATGATAATGCACCATGTCACAAAGCAAAAGTTGTTTCAAACTGGTTTTGAACATGAACATGACAACGAGTTCAGTGTTCTTCAGTGGCCTTCCCAGTCACCCAATTTGAACCCAATAGAGCATCTTTGGGATGTGGTAAAACAGCATGAAAGTGCACATGAAAAATCTGCAGGAATTGTGTGATGGACAACATCTTGTAATCCATGCCATGAAGAATTGAGACTGTTTTGAGAGCAAAGTGAGGCCTTACCCAGTATTAGTATAGTGTTCCTAATAAAGTGCTCAGTGAGTGTATATACAGGGTTGATGCTGTATGGTCATGAACAGTGATTATGCACAATAAAAGATCATGATAAAGACAAAATAAGGCTGGCACACTTACTCGCTCTTGAATTCTTCCCAAGAAAATGATATCATTTCTTCAAAATCACAGGATTACTGAATTTTACATTATTTAAAAGGGAGATGTTCATCAAAGTAACAGAACTGAAAGAAAAGGTAGAAAAATATAAAGTTTTGATATTTTTATATAATAAACATTATAATATTTTAATTAATATTTTTATATTAATTATTTAAAATATCAAGCAAATAAGGTGGAATACATTTTGAAAAGATATCAGGACAACGTTAAGTGAAATTTTGTATTATTCATGGATTATTTCATGGATGAACTTGGGTACACTGAAAATTTGATTATCATATTAGATTAAATATATTTAAAATGTTCCTCAGCTTATAAAAACTGTACTTTACAGGAAATACTTTATAACAGACATTTTAGGGGTTTTAAAAGTTTTTTATTTTAGAAATTAATGTCAAAAATTAAAAGGCACTATTTTGGCTTAATGGCCAGTCTACTCACTGATCTGGCTGTGTTCCTAGAGTATGACCAGCTGTAGTTCTTGTCTGAGCAGTTGGAAAGAAAGAAATTGACAACATTTTATTAACAACCTAAAGATCCTGCACAGACATTTTTATAAGAGATTACAATACACATACACTACATGGGTACAAACACATATTTTGCACATATTGAGTTGTAAATCCCAATAAATAATCTCATTATTAAGCACATTAATCATGCATAGTGTTTATTCAATTTACAAATGTATAATACATTTATTCACAAATCATTAAAATCTCAGTTATTAAATGGGAACAGTAATAGTCTATAAGTCAAATTTTGAAGAATGGAATACATAAATAGTGGCTTCAGGCAAAAATGACAGTGAGACAAGACAAGCCAACAGGGTTCATTAAAATGCCATTTACTGAAAACAAACAGTAAAAACAAACAGAATTGACTATCTACAACTAACATAGGACAGGACTAAATTATCACACACTTGCTTAAAAAAAATGTTTGAAACACCAATTCCCCTTCAGGAACTCAAGCTGTGTCGAAGGGAACGCCCCTGGCGAGACGACACTCTGAAGCACGTGTGAAATCAGTCCAATGGAGAAGCGAGACATCACGAGCAGGATGACGTGAGTAACCAGGAAGCATAAAGCATAACGCGCATCTGGCAAATGCACATTAGCTTTTTGCTCTTCAGCGAGCGAGTTTGTGTATGTGTGTGTGTATCAGAAACAATGTCAAAGCGCGAATCAAAGTCTTTGGCGAGCAGAGGGTGGGGATACACACGATTTGTGCATCGTCTGTTGGGGAGCAGAGCATGCATGGTTAGCTCTTGAGGGGGCTAACTGCCATGATTGTGAGCTTCTTCCACTCTGTGTGCTCCGCTCCTGCCTGGCTGTCTTTGATGAAAGCGGCCAGGTTTGCGATTCTGTTGGGTCCGGTCCCCAGACTGTTATCCTGGGGATCACAAGTGGATTTAGCGGAGGGATCCGAGATGGGCTTGTCCTTTTCTCGGTCCTCACCCACTGGATCCATGGCTCTCTCTCAGGGATCGGAAGCCCGCCCCATGGTTTCTTCCCCCCAGAGAGAGAGCCAGGCATTTCAACTGTTTTCCTCCAAGGAGGTTGATGTGATGAGCATCGATACTGAGAAGCCTATGGGATCGCCACCACAGTCCCATAGCATATGAGGAGCTAGTGGAGGTTGTGACTCATGCCGTAGCCAACATCGATTGGCTGGCTGAGAAGCGAGACGCTCGACCCAAAAGCAAGCTGGACGAGCACTTCCTGGGAGCTAAATTGCAGCCTTCATGATGGGGCCTTCCATTTTTCCCCAATCTCCATGCCGAGGTAGCGAGACCGTGGGAGAAACCATATTCTTTCCGACTCTTCAGCCCTACTGTTTCAAATTACTCGAACATCATGGGGCTGAATGAAAATGCATATGGGGCGATGCCAGCGGTGGAGCAGATGCTTGCGAGCTATCTCCCCCCGTCTCTCCCTGAAGGCCCCAAAGCATCCCACCAGGCCAGTGAGACTGACATCTAGCCTGGTTGGAAAAGCTTATACGGCGGCAGATCAGGCTGGTGCGTGTCTGCACACCATGGCGCTGTTGCAGGCATACCAGGCCGACCTGCTGAAAGACCTGGATGAAGGGGAGGAAGTGGAATCCGGTGTGGTTGCTGAACTACGTCAGGCCACGGTTGCCCCGGGCCACCAAAGAAATGGCCAGAGTCATTGGCCATTCAATGGCAGCATTGGTGGCCACAAAGCGGCACCTGTGGTTGAATCTCTCTGAGGTAAAAGGCATGAACAGATTCTTCCTGCTGGATGCCCCACTATCTCCTTCTGGCCTCTTCGGTGGCACAGTTGATGCTGTTGTCGATAGGTTTCAGGACGCAAAGCAGCAGGTGAGCGGGAGCAGCCCCAGCGGTCTAGCTCCTCATATCGCCAGGCCCAGAAACAGAGCATTGTAACCCATACTCCCCTGCAGAAAGAGCAGAGGTCTGGGCAGTGCTCTCGGTCTGGGTCTTCAAAGCGGGAAAGGGATCTGCAGACTGTTATTCTGGCTAAGAGGACCTCAGCCAAGCGGCCCTGATGCCAGAGGTGCACTGACACCCCTGCCACCCCCAGTGCTTCAGCAGTCAGTGAGCTCCAATGGGCTAATTTCCCAGCTGCCACCTGGCAACGATACGGCATGGGAAAGCTTTTTCCCTCAAGTGAGGGCGCTAGTGTGGATAAATCAGTCGCTTCCTGCTGGTCATCTGTTTCAGGACACCGACTAAGAATCTCTGGCAGTTGCCAGTCCCAAGGGGCTGTCGTCCTTAGGCCGGCTGACACCCCTACCACTCTCTGTGCTTCAGTGGGCCCCAATGAGCAGAATTCCCGAACGCTGCCTGGCAGCAATATGGCACAGGAAAGCTCGTTCCCTCAAGTGAGGGCGATAGAGTGAATAAATCGGTCACTTCCTGTTGGTCATCCGTTTCAGGTCACCTAGTTAAAATCTCTAGCAGACGCTAGTTCTGAGGGGCTGGGGTCCTTAAGCTGGCTGCCACCCCTGCCACCCCTGGTGCTTCATGTCTCAGTGGGCTCCAACAAGCGGAATTCCCGACTGCCGCCCGGCAACATTATGGCACGGGAAAGCTCATTCCCTCAAGTGAGGGCGGTAGAGCAGTCAGGTTGGTCGTTCCCTGCCAGTCATCCACTTCAGGGCACCGAAGTGGCTCCTCTAGCTGCACTGGAGGCCAGTCTCGAGAGGCTGGTTCCCTTAGTAGACTTTGTGACAACATGGAAACTTCTGCTAAATGTCTCACAATGGGTCCTGTAGACTGTAGAAGGAGGTTACAGAACCCAGTTTGGTTCTCGTCCGCCTCGCTTCAACAGGGTCATTCCCACACTAGTTGGCCCCGAGCAGACTCTGGTATTGGAACAGGAAGTAGACACTCTCTTGAGGAATAAGGCCATAGAAAATGTTCCTCCTCTCGAGAGAGAGTCCAGGTTCTATAGCCGCTACTTCATTGTTACAAAGAAGGATGGGGGTTAATAGATCTCAAGGATGCATACTTCCATGTATCCATCCTTCCTCAACACAGGAAGTTTCTGAGGTTTGCTTTTGGAGAAGAAGCATACCAGTATCGGGTTCTTCCATTCGGCCTCTCACTCTCACCCCGCACTTTGACCAAGGGCATCTGCATAATGAATTACATCAACGATCGGTTGATTCTAGCTCAGTCAGAGCAGATGATGGCTCGGCATCGAGATGTCGTCCTCACCCACATGAAAAGGCTGGGGTTATGGCTAAACACCAAGGAAAGTGTGCTTTCTTCACTACAGAGCACCACTTATGTGGGCGTGGTGTGGGATTCAACAACAATGCAGGTACAGTTGTCTCCTGCTCATATCGAAGCGATTCTCACAGCCATGAGGGGAGTGAGAGAAGGTATGGCGACCTCGAAGGCCTTGTCAGTAGGCATGGCCCTTCTGGACATTTGTGCTGTGGTAGGCTGGTCCTCTCTGCACACATTTGTCCATTTTTTATAATTTGGACCTGACATCTGCCCCAGGGTCCCCAGTTCTCTCGTCTTGATGCGCTCGCCAGATACACACAGACAGGGACTTGCTCATATGGTGCAGTGGGTATTCTCGTTCCCAAAGCATTTTGACGCAGCTCAAGTTCCTGAAGAGGAACGTCTCTAGGTTACGTATGTAACCATGGTTCCCCGAAGGGAACAAGATGCTGCGTCTCTCTGTCATGCTCCCTGCATCCCTGCATGAGCTCGCTGAAGAGCAGAAGCTAGCATGTGCATTTGCCGGATGCACTTTATGCTTCCTGGTTGTTCATGTCACCCCACTTGTGACGTCTGTAATCTAGTACACAATTTAATTTTAAATAGATATATAATGGATCACTGTTGTACCTTTACAGCCTTTAAAAATGTACCTCTATATTACCTTGTTTTTGTATGTATTAATAGCTCTAATTTGCCTGTGTCAGTGGCTTGCCTTGAAGGTAACAAGAAGGAATACCTTAATCCCTAATTTGGTCCTCGGTCTGTAAGGTGTGCAAATAGTTTAAGACCTTGTATTTAGTGAGGATGGTTGCTTCCACACCCCTCTATTCACTCCCTGCAGGTCCAGTGTGGACAAATGCCATGATGGACTCAGGAGATCACACCTACAAATAGCAGCCAAGGTACCAGTCTGCTTCTCAATGAAACAATGAACTGGTCATTAGCACATGTGTGTGTGTGTGTGTGTGTGTGTGTGTGTGTGTGTGTGTGTGTGTGTGTGTGTGTGTGTGTGTGTGTGTGTGAAGGTCAAAGCTATCAATCACATTCCATGTGTGTTTGCATGTGCTTCAGGGTGTAGGTCAACATCAGCCTTAAACTACAAGGTTATGCATGGCAATTAAGAAATGGCTTCTCAATACACAGACAGAAACATTTGCCTACATTTTTACTCTGGAACATCTGATTGCAAGATACTAAAATGTGATTGCTCGGCCTGTTACTAAATCTTAGGAAAAAGCTTTAGAATAGCCCAAAGGAATTACAACACTGCAATTCCAGATGGTAGAAGTTAGACGTTATAGAAATATTGAAATAATTGCTAAGGCTATGAGCATACTAGCATTGGATTTAACATACAATTGACTGTATACTGTATTATTTGTGGAGAAAAAACTCATTAATGCACATTGCTTTCTCAACTGACTAAGAGAGAGATAAAACATGGCACAGTATGTATCACCAAGGGCATTTTGCATTTATATTACTGTGAGCTGAGAAAAACAGCATGCTGCCCTTTACTTCAGCATTCATTTTAAATAAATAAATAAATAAATAATATCTACAGAGCACCCACCTCTCAGCCAGCAAGCATGAAATCCTTTTCCAGAATGCCATACAGAAGCACAGCACATTATGCAGGAGGATAATGGGATATTGAATCTTCACTCCGTCATTTCAGGAGTAGTACAACTGCATCTCTTAGACGGACACCATTAACAGCAAAGTTATTTTCATCACCAAAAAGGCAAGTCTTGCTTGCTAATACTCTGTCACCTTTCACCTCACTGAGTCATGAGAGTGTATACCTCTAATCCTCCAAAATAGTCCTTGTAACACTCTAAATGGAAAAATGGAAGAAAAAAAAAGAACAATTGATATCCTATGCAAGTCTTCTCATCAAGCATAATTTTAAACACCTGAGTGGGTTTTATTAAAGAGTGAGTTAGTAAATATCACTATGAATTCCTACCTACAGGCCTTGTATTGACTTCATGGCAAAGCTACAAGTATTGAGTGTATAGATCCTTGTATATCCAACTGAGCCACAACAACATCAGATGGTGTCCACATCTAAAGCTCACCTGACCCACAGGTTATATCCACTATATTGTAATACAATCTATTCCATTTATTACAGTTTTTGTATGGGTAGTATCCTCTGTTTCTCGCCATCTTCCTCAGAGAATCTTAAACCTGTTGTCTCCTGAGGTTTAGTTTCAGATAATATGCTTAGATGGCCATTTATGTAGTAAGATGGCTGACTAAGTTTTAAAATCCATGTGCCTGCTAACCTTTCATTCTTCTGTTTCAGCCAGGAACAGTTCTGTCTTCTTCCACAAGCAAACACCAGCCCTGAGGGAGTGAAAAGTAACTGTTACAGAATTTGTTGTCTCATGACAGAGAGACCAAGTAAAAAAAATCGAGCCACCTTCCTCTGACTGACTGCTGCCTTTGTTCTCAGGAGAGGAAGATCACTAATGTTTCTGAGCACTGAGAAAAACTACATTAGATTTTGGGCTGTGCGCCTGGCCTCTGATGAACTGTTTCTCTCTGTTAATCTTCTCTCTCTCTCTCTCTCTCTCTCTCTCTCTCTCTCTCTCTCTCTCTCTCTCTCTCTCTCTCACTTCCTTTCTCCTTCTCTGTCTGACAGGTCCATGTGTTTAATATTCATGACTTGAAGACAGTTACAGTAAATCACTGTTCCACTTGAATAGAGCTTAAAGTCTATGAAACTCACCATTCAGCTGACACAGTCTTTCTGATAATCTCAAGTTATGAATAAAAATTATTTTAGATATTAACAAGAGGTGAGGTTTCAGAAATAATACAATACACAAATGTAGTTGACATTTATTTCAGACTCATACTGCCTTAATCATATTTTTTTCTATAGAGAATAATAACTTCTATAACTGCTAATCCTTCTCTGAGTTGGTAATTGGTTCATAAATGGGGAAAATGTATTAATATAATATTATAGATTATGGCTATTATAGATAGAAATTATTGCATTTCTGATATTAGAGCCTGCACTCGTAGAGGTTTGTCTTCTCAAAAACAACTATAATCAGCCTTATCTAGAGGCCAAGGTATCCTGCTAAGATTATCTTATCGCCTACCAAATATTTTCTTGCAGAACATCTCCTCCATTAGGGAAAAAATGCCACTAAGATGGCAATAATGTCTGACATAAATCATGGGGAAGAAGAAAACTAATAAGCCCTATTTCCCTTAAACTTAAAGCCTCAAAGTACATTTTGCCAAAGTAATTCAATTGATTATGTGCAATTAAACAAAAATAAATGTATATATTTAATTTAAAATAACAATGCATGTGGCTGTCTTTTATTACTGATGTTTACCATTTTATCTTTTAAAAATTATTTTCTTATATGGCACCAATAATATATAACAAATGATTGCTGAAGGCAGCGGGATGTAAGTCTTCATTTTATTGGGGTTTTTTCCAACCTGGTCTCCTCAACCCTGAGTTCAGCTAGTGACAAATGAAATCATCATGGCTATGCACAGCATTAGCAGTAAACAAAGTAGCACTTCTTACCTTAAAATGAGTTACAAATAGGCAAAAATAGAGTCATCTATTTGCTTAAGATCAATCAACATACAGACATATTAGCTTGTTAAATCTATAGTACTAACTATACAGATGACTGTTTTGAGGAGATAAATACACCTCACTCTTCACAGTCAACTGGCTAGCTTGTTCTTAATGGAAGACATGTTTTGTTTTGTAGCTCAAATGCACAGAGGTCAAAAATGATGTAATTCCAAGCCTTGACTTCGATGTCTGAAACATGTCAAATTCAGCATTAACAATTAGGATTAAATGGCAGTATGTTAACACACAAGCCTAACACAGTTGACTCAGGATCGGCATGTTCCAGGGCAAAGGTAGTTTTCTCGATAGGCAGCATTTCTAGGCAGTCTCTGCGGTGTCTTATTCAAGGAAACATTGCATGTATCCTTCTCTGAGTCAGCCAACGCATAATCCTCTTCACTTGACTGGAGTTCTATGAAAGTTTCGACAAACATGGCTACCAAATGGTTAGATCGATGTGTTTGAACATTGTAAGAGATCATCTTGTGGCTAAAATAAGCTCACACAAAAAAAACTCAATCTCACAGCTCATAGCTAGATTATGTGGTTAAAAAAATATAGCTAGTTTTATTTAGTTTACCAGTTTAGTTTAGTTACTAGCATTGTTGTAGTTTGTTGTACTAAAGGTCATGGCATATGATGAAGATTGTCACATACACACTAACTGCCCAGGGTAGCAGATACCTTCAAATGAAGATGCTACTAAGGCAACACTCTTCATAATAGAACATGGAACAGATAAACACCAGGGAATGAGAGGATGGAGCCAGAAAAGGACAGTCCTAAGCAGACATGTTAATATCAAAGAGCAAAAATAAAAAGAGTGATAAGATTCCTCCAGGCTTTAATAGCTATATCCCATGTCCGATCTGTCAATGCAAACAATAAGGGCTACAGAAACCATCCATTACGGGCCGGAAAGGATACAATATTCAATATTTTGATATATTCTGAAGAAAAGTAAACAGTGAAAATCACAGCAAAGCAAAGGTGAATTTATGTGCTCATTTCATGCAGGCATTCGTATACTCAGCCTCACTGCAATGCATTTTACAACACTCAGGAACATGTCTCATGTAGGCAGTTGATAACATGACTGGAAATAAAGACCATTTCTACTTTTAAAGATACACTTTACACTTTCCTTGTCACTTTCTGTTCAGACTAAAGTATAGTGCAATTTGGAAGAGCAAACTTGATCTAAAATGCTTCCCACTGTACAGCACAAATCTGGCCAAGCTCAGTACAGGAGCCTGGCCTGCCAGTCACAACAGAATGCCTGATACTGTAAACTATCACATTACATCTGTTCATCACATCTACAGCAGGTAATTAAAAGTGCATTAGGCAAGATTAGTCTAAATTAATCAACAGTAAGTCTTTAGTTGCTAAGTAGGTGAAGTTCAACAAGATTCAAATTATTTTTTACTCCTTGAAACCCCCCATTTCAGGGTGGCTATGCTTTCAGAAACCTAGTTAGATGCTATTAGATAAGTTCTACCCTTGGCAGGCATTGATTTATTGTATTTGGCAATTTATGACTATTACATTTCACTTATCAAGAGTGACTTATTGTCTAATTATATTACACAAGAACTTTGCTTGTTACAGCAATGGGCCTCAGATTCCTGTGCCTCCCATGTGCAAGCTGTCTTATAACATTTCAGGCTGTGCTTTTGCCCATTTGGAACTTCAGCTGCTTGGAAGCTAAAATATAATACTATAAACAAATGAAGTTTGGCTCATACTGGGTTATGACAGTGGTCAAGAGTGCTTTCTCTGTCCCATTTCTTTGTAATGAGTTCTCATGAGTTTTTAAGCTGTAACCTCTGGCTAGTTAGCATCATTACCATCATTAGCTCAGCAGGAGTTAACTAGAATGACATACATTACTATGAAGGTGGTTGATCCTTAGCATTGCCTTACCTGGTTCTCTAAGTGATAAAAACATATTTGCATATTTACATAACAAGGTAAATAAAAGCTGGCCATTTAAGGCCATTCAAAACTGACAGTGTTTTCACANACATACACATCCAGGAGCCACGTCATTCGACATTCAGCTTCAGTGTCTAAGTTACACCATTATGGAAATTTGAAAACGCAGTATGATCAGTGTCTGGCTGCACTGGGCACTTACCGAATTAAGCAATGTTTTTTTATTCAGAACAGAGTTGGGGTGGAGTGAAGGTGTGTTGGGGCCATATGTACAAAAAGAGGCTCAGGTTTCCAAAGTGTTTTCTCAAGCCCATAATACACTTGTGCTGATGCCATGGCGTAAACAATTCTTTTTTATTATGTTCTCCATATTTTTTAGGTACCAGTTTGTTCTAGTGTACTAGTATTTGTACTAGGAAGAAGTAAACAAAATCAAAATCAACTATTGCATCTTTAAGTTTCATGCATGCTTTTCTGTACACACCAGACATTTACATTTACATTTACATTTATGGCATTTGGCAGACATCATATACACTGTACAACACTCCAAGAAATGTTCTTTTCCCTTTAGTTCAACTGTGAACACTGTAGAAGAGGCCTAGCTATGATCATTCATTAAGAGGTTAATTATCTGTAATCACCTTTTTGAAGAGCCCACAGTTGAGCTGAGCATCCAGTCACAGCAGGCAACATTGATGCTCTGGCAGTTGCTGCATTTTGATGGGAGAAAATATGTGAGGGAGATACAGAGACACAGAAGCAGATATATAGTAGAGATGTAGAAAAACAGAAAGACATTGCAAAGTAATTCTTTTGCTCCCTTTCCCTGTACCAGCTGCTAGGGAGTTGGAGCTCCATCATAGCAGCTGGTTCTAAGATTTTAGTGCTTGCTGCCAGAAAGCCTTGAATCTTGACAAAACACCCTCAAAACAGAGATTATGACAATCATAACTCAGACTAAGTGAGACTCCAAAGCCAACATGACTGTGTCATGAAAGCTGAAGACTCTTTCTGGATTCAAATGCAAGTGTGTGCAAATCCAGTTATTCTGCACAAACAGCCAATGTTATTGACATTCAATAAATTCACAACTTACAAAAATTTGCTGATAAATGATCCAGACTAATAGCTGTTGTATACAGAGTCTTATACAGAGTTGTGTAGGTTAAAGGTATATTGATTATACACTGCAGGGTAAGTTTACACATGGCCAGATGAACAGTCCCAGTACTGTAGTGCTGTTATAATAGCATCTTTATATGAAAGTGACCAAAACAAATACCAGGGGCATGAAAAAAAGAAAGGTGCTATAATTGGCCTTAATCTAAATCAGACATTACACAGGGCCCAATTTAGTCAAAGACAATGAGTTCACTTGTTTAGTTTTAGGACAATTAACCACTCCAGATGTTGGTATTCTTTGTTCTGGACTGAGGAGACATGTTGAGGCTCCAGAACACTGCAGCCAGCTTTGTCTTGTCCTGGTTTAGACTTCTCTTATAAACTTAGACCCTTTCCTTCGTCTGACAGTAGATTTTCCAAAGCAGCTGCTTTAGCATTCACAGCTCCTCCTTAACAAACTCTACCCTGAGTAACCTGCAAGCATCAGGAAAGGGGATTTACTGCAGTGAGTCAGTCAGGACACAGACGGTAATTGTTCTTGGTACCTTGCTCAAACTTTTTTTACATCATAGCTGGCTATTGATTTTATTCATGTATAATCCTTTTTTCCACTATGGGAGACTGTATTGAAAACAAAAAAGAGTTATATGCAAATGTCCAGATTTTCCATTGTTCATTGCTCAAATCTGATTTTCCAGTGGTAAGCATCTGTTCAAGGTCACCTGTCTGATGATCAAAAAATGGATAAGTTGCAGATGTGTGTCTTTATTTTAATGCAAACTGTGGAACAGAATGTTTCATTGCATATCTTACCAGCTGGAACTGCACAGCCGGCTCTGGGATTCACTTCTTGACTTCTTAAGTGAAATAAGTTAAAGGAGAAATAAGCTCTTTTTTTCTTATTTTTGTGTGTCTTTCTGACATGGCACATGTATTATCAAAATAATAATATTAATTAAGAGCATTTTAACTCACTAAAAGGTGAGCCTTCACTTTTCATGGCCATAACATAACAATACAGGCTTGTGTCTCAAAACAGAAATTTTTCAAATTTTTTATGTTTTCACTGAAAAATATATAATGCTTTAAACTAATGTGTTTTCAAATCATATAAAGCTTATGAAACACAAATGAATGGGTGTAATGGGCAAAGCAAAGACTACATTTCATTGAAGTCAAGCCCTTGAGCTAATACTGAAATCACTTAAATTTACCATCTGCTTTAGCAGCTAACCCCCAAGAGCAACATGTCATCATGACAAAGTTTCAAAAACTTAGACTAGATCTGTGTTCTTGATACATTAGTTTGATAAAGTGGCAGCCAAAAATTATGCCGATGTTCATGTCCTGAAAGCAGTTCCCAAAGCATTATAAATTACCCAGTTTGAAGAATGTGTGCCAGAGCATAAACAGCATAAAACCTAGACATGCTGCAGAATATACAGATTAAAGATGTAATGCAGGATAATGTGTCTAGCACAGATATGGAGATGATTTAAAACAGTCGTAGTAAATTATATTCACCAGCGGTGAGGCAGAAAAAGATTGGTGGAAGTGAGAGGAAGTGTTTTGAGAGTGTCATTATGTATATTTTATGACCATCACACATGCATCTCACATGTATGTGTATGGACTAATGCCACTGCAGTTCAAAAATGCTGAATGTCAAATGAGGCTTTCGCCCAGTTCTGGTATATTACATCATCTATGCAGCAAACACACAGACATGAGGTCTGTTTGAAAGCTTCAGTGTCACTGCATACCAGTGGGGAACATAAACATATATGCATAATGATAAAGCTAAGAAGACCTGCATACTGTAAACTGTATGTAGTGTACTATCATGCACTTGTGTGTTCTGAGTGTATTATAGCAGGCAAACACATTTTGCAGTGGACCACGATACAGTGTCCTATGTCACTGGTGTGGCAGGCAGGACTCAGTGGCAAAAGTAGGTTAAACGTTTTTTCCACAGCTTTCCAGCATTCCAGATACAAGAAATGATGGAAAGAGGAAAGGAAGATGGAATGGAAAGCAGTGAGGAGGGAGGATATGGCACAGGTTCATATAGAAAAATACATGATATACAACAAAAAAGTAGGAAAAAGTGCAGACAAAGCAGCATGACTTCCTTCATAAAACAATGCAAGTGTCTTCTACTGGTTCATGCATCAAGGGCCCTTTCTCCACCAAGGGGGACGCAGGACGGAGCACAGCACGGGGGGAAGCCAAGCACTTCCTGCCCCAGTGCTGGCACACAGAAAGACTCTCACGGGAACAGGGCACAGGAGCAGGAAGTGTGTGTGTGTGTGTGTGTGTGTGTGTGTGTGTGTGTGTGTGTGTGTGTGTGTGTGTGTGTGCCAGGCAGGCCCAGTTGGAGTCCCATTGCCCATGGTCCTGGATGGAAATCTGGCATCATGACAGGAACAGATGTAAAAACATGCAGGGACACATACATTCGCATAGCCAACAAAATCTAAAACACACACACACACACACACACACACACACACACACACAGTGGTCCGTGGCAGCAGATCAAAAATCATATCATCAGATGACCTACTCAGCAGATGATTATACTTTAAAAGAAGAGATGAGAAAAGGCAGCAGGGTGCAAGTAACACAGATGAACTCCACACACAGACACATACACACAAACCAGTCCTCCCACAATCTCATTAAAAAGATCATGATATCATCTGCAGTGAAACACTTATCAGTTATTATCTACTTATCTACACTGAGTGTCTGCCTAACCTCACCATTACAGTATCTTGCATTTTGTGTTAAAACCTAGAACTGAAATTGACTTATCTAGAATTATATGCAATGAATCTACACAACCGATAATACTGAAGGGGAGGGAAAACACAATGTAGTTTACAAATTTATTTACAAATAAAAATGTAAAAGTTGTAGTTGTAGCAAACAAATATTTATGGGTGGAAAACCTGTAAATTAGTTCTTATGCAGGAAGCTCTCAGAAGTCACATAATTAGCTGAATGGTGTTCACCTGTGTGCAATAAGTGTCACATGATCTCCATATAAATACATCTGTTCCTGAAAGACCAGAGTTTGTGAGAAAACAACATCATGAAGACAAAGGAGGTCCAAACAAGTGCAGTACAAAGTTCTTAAAAAGTGTGAATCAGGGTTTTGTTCATAAAAAGTGTCCCAAATTTGAACATCCTGTGGAGCAGCATTATTAAAAATGGAAAGAATATGTCACAACTGTGACTATGTCTAGAAAAACCAAGAGACCAATTAACTACATTTTAGTTCCAGGTGGAAACAATACAAAATGTGGAAAAGTTCAAGGGGTACCTCATCTGTACTCACATAGTCTTATAATAATTTCTCCAGATTGTGGAAAAAGATACTGTACTTCTGCTATAACACTTACAGCAAAGCAGACTACACAGACCCGGAGGAACGCCAAATCCCCTCCCCTTTCTTTAAAGTGTAATTGTAACCCCGTTTACCTTCTATCCAGCACAACTCTCAAACGCACTCTCCAGCTGATGGATTGCAGTCGGTGTCTATAACCCAAATACCCACGTAGTAAACTGCGAAAAGGAAAAAAGGTGAGCAAACAGATCACAGAGGTAAATGACCTGAGGAGATTAGCTCAGAGCTCCCATATGGCATGAAAGCCACACACAAGGAGCATGTTTTAGTGCTCTTCATCTTTCAGGGTATTTTTGGAGCATCTGCCTTTCTTAAAGAAACCAGGATCAGGTTTTTGGAAGACTTTAAACAATGAGACTATCTGGCTGTAGTGGAATTGGTTATACAGGATCTCTACAGCAGCAGATAGGGGTTAGCATATTGTTGAGGTGTTGCTCTCTATATAAAATGTGTTTTTAAATTCATCCTGGAACATTAATATATATTCATTAATATAATAATATAATATTCACTCATTCACAGTTAATATAAAAAAAAAGTGTGGAAATATGAAATATGGCAGTTCTTCCGTTTATTTAGCAATAAGACCAAGCATCAGGTTGAGCAAGGAACTTGTGAAAATGTAAAACTTCACTGGAAGATACTTGTGGTAGAAATGAATTCACATTATAGTAGCCACTATACACATATCAATAAATGCCCTGTGCACTTTCTCTGTTCTGTTGGGATTATTTTAAGCATCTTCCAATCCAACAATTTTATGTAAGCAGAAGTTTCTTAAAATATTTGGTTCTCAGAATGTTCGATCCATCAGCTTCTCTGAGTTGGGTTTTTTTTTTGTTTGTTTGTTTGTCTGTTTTTGTTTTTTTTATAAAACTTTTACTTTCTTATGAATTTGCTACAACATTTTTATTGTAGGAAAGTTAATATAAAAAAAAGGTTTCTATAATTTTAATATTGGTGTACCTTGTAAGCAATGTGGTGGTGTAGTGGCTCAGCAAGAAGTATTGTCATCTTACAGTTCCAGGGTCCCTGGTTCAATCCACCTGTTTCATTTCCTTGTATGCTCTCTCTGTGTCCATTTGGATTTCCTTTGGGTTTCTCTGGTTTCCTCCCACCTCCAAAAACCTGCCACTAGGTGGATAAGCAACATTAAATTGCCCCTCAGTGTGAAAGTGTGTGTGAATGTGCACATGGTGCTCCTACAAATACTAGGTGCAATCAACCTATTACCTAGCGCATTCAGTAAAAGGTAAATAGGACTCCTGCTGCTTGACACAATAAACATGGCATGGTGTTACACCAGTCCAGAACCTTATTGAAAACTGGTCACTGTGACATTACATTGAAGATGTGAAAGCTTTATTTAGATGGCTCACACGACATTTCTGTCTGACCTAGCCTGAGAAAAGCCAATAAAACCCACACACTGGAACACTGTGCGTATTGGTAAATAGAAAAAATAAAAACAATGCTCTTGGGTCAAATAATAGTTCACATAACTACAAGCAGCTGTGAGATTGCATAAAGGAAACAACTAGCTGTCACACACAGTGAAGACCTGGGCCTGCTTCTGCACACTCCTCCTCTCTCACACTCACACTCTTTCTGTCTCTGCTCACAGTGATGAAAAGAGCCAGCAGTAAAATAAACTTCCCTATCAAAATATATCAGGATAACACTTGTGATACACTTCTGACTTATGATTATGAAACTGTTTGGCAAAGGAAAACCTCCCCCTGATTTTGTTCCAAAAGTACCAAGATCAGCAGTCGATATGTATATTTTTTTCTTCTGCATGTGTAGGGGTTTTGTGTTTTATGCCTAATCTGGCCCCACTGGGAATGTGGGATGAGATAGTGGATTGCTGTGGGTACCGTATAACTGTATAATTTATTTTAAGACAAAAAAAGACTGAAGCAACTGTACGGTAGTAAGATTACCCAGAAGCAAGTTTGAAACCAAAAATGGTGTTAGACTGCCCCCAACAGGATAAATTTCTCACTGGAGCATTTTTTTTAACTTCTCTGTTACTTTTTTTTTACCTATATAATGGACCCATGAAATACACATTCAGTGTAATTAATGTAAATGTTGGTCTGCTGTCATATAAAATTGTAGCCTGAAACTAAATAACATTGTTATTTGTTAACAGAACAACATTTGTTAATAGAACAATTCACCTGAAACACATTTTGACAACACTGATACATATTTTAAATCTGAGGTTCTTCATGCCAGGTATGATCCTTTATGATCTACACAAGAATGAGTACAGAACAACAAAAGCACATCCACAGCAATAAATATTCTTGAAGGCATCTATCACCATTTCTCTGTGGCTGACAATGTCTTGCTCCTTTCACAGGAGGGCTGTCCATGTTTTTAAGCCTCTGTGGAGCGCAGAGGATACACAACAGAGCAGCTTACTCTTCCAATTAATAACATCAGCATGTCATATAAGCAGATATGTGTAGGATTAATTTAAATTCCCTCTGAAAACTATCCATAAAAAAGTTTCCTGTCATATTTGTACCAAATGGATGAAGTCAAAATGACAGTACCTTCACTGGAGCTCCTGACATATTTTTAGTGGTAATTATTGTTGTAGTTGCCATTTAAACCCATGGCATGAATAACTCCTTGGCAAGCTTTTTATAAGATGCCCAGATACCAACAGAGAGCGGATATATATTCAAGCCAATTAAAGGCATGACTCATATGGCACTTTGCACAAGAACATTCATTTTTACATGATGGCCAGCCTGTTCCTGTACTGTAAACATTACTCAGTTCGTATGAGTGGGACTGTTATGGAGCAGCTTTGAGTGACAGACAGCAGCACTCTTTGCGTCACAACACTCCAGGGGAACAAAGTAAGTCATCCCACACCTTCTGTCACAAGCATCCTGTTTGTGATTTTTCCCTTTTATTTATCAAATCATGAACCACTCCAACTAATGCTGAACAAATCTACAAACAAAGAAACATAATTTCCTTTCATAAGTTGCAGATAAATGTAGAGGGTTGATATGACTGACACTTTAGAGCATAAATTTAGCTTCATGATGGAACATCTAAGATGTTGAGATCTGGCCAGTAGGATTGATTTGAATCTAATCATTGTGATAATGATGAAATAGCTAAAGGCAACGTGTTAACTCATAAAATAAATTGCTCAAGTTGTTTTTCAGATGACTTATTTGCTCTTGCTTGAGTTATTTTCTTGATCACTACCCATTCAAGTGAATTATTACTACATTAGCAGTACTATCAATCAAGTCAATGTGTTTTTTTTTTGTATTCTTTCCAACACTACCACTAAACAGTATGAAGCGATAATATTTAATTCTGTAAACATTAATTATCTATTAATGGTATTTACTGTATGTGTTACCATCTTGGCAAATTTGACTTTTATTATAATTATTATTATTATTGGAATATTGTCTAATAGGAGTTATGAGCCTACCCAGGAGACTAAAGGTCTTTATGATAAAAGGTCACTAGACTAAACACTATGCCAACTGAGAGACATGACTAAGCTCTATTATAGTGTATATTTCAGCATTTAAAGTAAGCTAATTGGGCTATAAAAAGTAGAACATGTTTGTTTATCCAACTCATACACCGCTGATTATTCTTTGTCCATATACGCATATTTTGTTTTGTAATGTCATTATATTCTTTAACGATGTCAGGTGCAATCATAAAACAAAAGTAAAACATTACCCCAGACTACACTAACTGCCTATTATGTCCTACATTGACTACAAAGTCCTGCTCATGATGTTTAAAGCTATGAACTGTTTAGCTGTGCTGTGTCTTGCTGATCTCCTGTAACATTATCCCTTTCAGAATACCTTACTCAGCTGAGGCAGGCCTACTAAACGCCCCTAAACTCAGGAAACAGTGTTCCAGATTAACATTAGGAACATTTGCTCAATAACTGTTTTTAAGTCTTGATTTAAAACATGCTTGTTCAACTTGTATTATTCTCATTCTTGGGATTTCATGATTCATAGTAATTCTCATGGATGAATAGTGGATTCATTGGTGAATCTAATCTAATTGAAATAACTAACTAGGATAATTTACCAGTCCGGAGAATCTGGGAATGGACCTGGATTCCTCTAGTTTAAAAGCATTCCTCTAGTTTGTGAAAATAATGCATGAATAAAGTATGTGTATGTATTTTGAAGGGTGTACAATCACAATGACAACAGCCGATGTAACAACACTGATCTGAAAAATGGCCAATTGGTCACTGCAAAAGGTTATTCTATAACACTATTCACAATTTCTCACTCAGCTCTTACATTTAGAAAGTGTCCATTTTTATTTGAGCTTGCACATAATCTGTCCAGCGGCATGGCAGCACAGTGGGTAGCATTGTCACCTCACAGCTCCAGGATCCCCGATTCAAACCTGAGCTTTGGTTACTGTCTGTATGGAGTTTTACGTGTTCTCTCCATGTTTGCATGAGTTTCCTCTGGGTTCTCCAGTTTCCTCCCACTGTCTAAGCTTGATTGGCTACGCCTAATTGGCCATTGTGAGTGAGTGTGTGAAAATATGGGCATGATGTCCTGTGATAAACTAGCATCCTATTTGAGGTACATTCTCTCACCTTGCATCCAGTGTTATCACGATTGGATACACAGTGTACCAGACCTGGTCAGGATAAAGTGGCTACTGAAGATGAGGACATACTGTGTCTCCTGCCCAACAGTCAATGCTGAAGTACTATTTCCATCCATTTTCATTTGGCTCTGTCTTTCCCCTCCATTAAATGTCACTGAATTTTACATTTGTGTCTAAATCATTTAATATTGATTATGGTCTCTTCATAGATTCAGGGGTAATTAGTGAAGAAAAAAAGAAAAAAAAAACTTTTATTTTCTATTTTTGTGCTGGGTGCCAACCATCTGGATGTTTATTAACTTGAAATAATTTATTTCAGCATAACATATTGAACATAACCCACCAAGATTACTGAGTAGCATGCAATTTACCAAACCAAAAACACTTGCAAATAGTCTTAGCTGACATTGTGGGAGTGGTAAGTATGAGTGGGGATTAGAGATCTAATCAGGCCCTTGTGTAAGGAGGACTGCAGCTTTATGCAGCAGCTAAAGGATAAGTGTATAAAAGATCTCCAGACAGCAACAGAAGAACTGACATGTTTAGCACACTCAAGAAGCTGATCAGGGGCCCCATGCTAGCTCCTTTACCAGCCGCAACACCTGCTCCTACCCCAGCACCAGCACCTACCCCAGCTCCTGCACCAGCTCCACCAACTCAGCCAGTTAAGGTAGGATGCATGAGCTTTACAACTCACTGATATTTCATTTGGTATCCCAGAATATTGTAGTTACGATGCATCACCCAATTGGTTGCAGATACTAAAGATATCAAAATAGTAGCAGTTCTTTGTCTGTCTTTAACTGAGTGTTTGTTCTGCAATATTACTGTATAATGACCCTAATGAATATTCGAATAACCTAAAAAGGGATTTAATTTTATAATCATCCAAATCAGAAAGACACAATTTCATAGTTATGAAAAAAGTTGGTCTTTGCTACTTATAGGATGAAAAGACTGCAGTCAAAGAAAATGAAGGCAAGAAAGAAGAAGAAACCCCTGGTGAGTCAACTGCTATTAAACTCTGAATACTACTCCATAAAACCCAGCAGAGCATGCAAAGAATTTTCCCCATAGCCTTCTTTAAAAAAAAAAAAAAAAAAACAGATACAAAAAGCCATTGTATCGCTTTTGTTCTTCACAGTGTTCTTCTTAGTATTGATACTGTGGTCAGAGTTGGTTGCATGCATTCCTGTTAAACGTTACTGCTCCATCTTTGAGGTCACAACACTGCCTGTAGGAGCACTGCCAGTAATCACACAGCAGTGGAAAACCCCTCTCCGGCTCACATGTCTTATTTCTGTGTATAACCAGCTCCAGCTCCGACACCTGCACCTGCTACTGCGCCAAAACCAGAAGAGAAGCTTTCCAATCCTATAAAAGAGCAGCCACCAGCTGAAGAGTAAGACTGGAAAATTTCTGCAGTTATTTCTTTACACATGCACCACACAGCCATGCACAATGATAGCGACCCTTTTCCACTGAGCTCAAGTTACTGTCTGTGTGGCGTTCCACATGTTCTTCCTGTGTTTGTATGGGTTTCCTCCAGGTTTTCCGGTTTCCTCCCACCTTGCAAAAACATGCCGATAGATATGCTAAATTGGCCCTATGTGTGAATAAATGTGTGAATGTGTGTGTATGATATACTGCAATGGACCGGTGTCCCACCCAGGGTGTATCCCTACCTCCTGCCCAGTGTTACCAGAATTTACTCTAGATTGACCAGTTACTGAAAATGAATGAATTTTTTAGTTAACTGATTTCAAGTGGTCCAGCAATCTTGCATTCAGAAAACAAACATTACCCTCAGGATCTATATCGGTCTACCAGAAAGCAGAAGGATTACTGATGTGAGGAGCAAAGAAGAGATTACAAGATTTGCAGCTTTAAGGGACTTAAGAAGCTGCCAGGAGAGCTATTTAAAATTTAAGAAACAAGATGAGAAAAAAAAAGAAAAACAAAGCCGGAATTAAAGTGATGGGAATGCTGCAGTGGTTGTTACTGTAATGAAGAGTCCATCCCTTCAGAGTTCCTTTCCCTTCCCTGAAGAGTTTATCCTTCATTGTCACAGATAGTCTCATTTAGCTAGTGAAGGATAATTGTTGTTTTGCACTGTCTCCTGTGGGCAGTACGGTGTTAAAAATGACCAAAAATTATGCTAAGTAGAGAAGAAATCCTACACCCCTCGCACAGCCCTCCCGTGTCTTATAGAATTATACCTCTATACCTTTATATTTCTCTTCAATATGAAAAACATACATTTAGAACTGACTGATTTTAATTTATGTCCATATTTAAATACCATAAGCAGAAACAAGAATGTTTTAGTTTAGCAGATTAATTAACAGAATTGATGTTATGTGTTTTTTTTGTTTGTTTGTTTGTTTTTTCATTTAGGCAAGAAGCACAGCCCTCTGCACCATGTCCAGTTGTAATAAACAAGTACTCTGATGCACAACTTCTAAAAATAATCCACCAGATGCAGCAACGTACACAACTGTACAAAGAAAAAGTTGTAGACCCCTATGCATCCTCACCTGAGCACAGCCCTCCAGTCAGTGAGTACAAAAAAATTTCCCATGAAAAATAACTGTTTTAGAGAGTTTCCTTCAAAAGGAAATCACATGTCTAAATATCTATAGAGAGAGAATGTCAATGAGTGTCTACTGTATATTATTCTTTGAAAAAAGTCAATATGGCATTATCTGTTGTCACTATTGCTGTGTATTTTGCCTCAAATAGCACCCGTTTTGAGAAAAAGGGATTTCTTGAAAAAGCAAGAGGAAGAGAGAAAAAGAAAAGAAGAGGATGAGAGGATCAAAAAGGAGGAAGAGGCAAAGAAAGCAGCAGCGAAAGCTGATGAAAAGAAAGAGAAGAAGGAAGAAAAGAAAGATGATAAAATAAAAGATGAGAAGAAAGAAGAGATTGAACCAGCCAAGAAAAGATTTGCTTCTATTTGTCCGAAGGTCAAAAGCACCTGTATAGACTCAATGCTGAAACCTATTGAAGACAGTATGGATAAAGTTTTGGGCACATCCATAGATCCATTCACAGGTTATAAACACATCATCACTAAAGTACTTTAAATCCACTTTGAATACAAATGCTGTTATTTCTGATGCTCTTGCTCTCTGATCTATGTAACCATCTCTAGATCGGCGGTATATTGCTTGGCTTAGCCTGCTGACTATTGCCTTCAGCTACAACCTTTGGTTCATACCAGTTCGTATGACCTTCCCCTATCACACTCCTGGCTCAATTCCTCTGTGGTTTACTTTAGATGTCCTAGCTGACCTGATCTACATCATCGACATGATCATTTTCCAGCCAAGGCTGCAGTTCTGCAAGACTGGAGATATCATCGTAAGCACAAACCAAAGTATATTATTACTATTATTTGTGTGCTAACACATTGTATTCACTTTGTATTTAGTATTAATAATGTATTATCCCTCAAATCACATTTCAAAATCTGTTTAATTTTGCCAGTTTGACCGAGCTGTTATTAAGAAGAATTACAGAGCCTCTCTAAAATTTCAGGTATCAAAATGAGACCTAAAAATTTTTTTATATATATTTCAGTGTGACCTTCAATAGTATTTTTAAATATTCTAATATATATTTTTCTCTGCAAAGCATGCAATAGTATCAATCATACCCCTGGACTTCTTGTATATTCCATTTGGATTCCAGTCCATTTTCAGAATTAATCGCATCCTGAGGGTATGTGATACTTGAAGTCTTTCTGATTTGTTGGTGTTATTTTTTTCTCATGTCAATGGAATAATCACTGATGCTAACTTTCTTTTAAGTTTGAGGTTTTTTTTGAGTTCAGTGATCGACTTGAGGGAATCATGACAAAGGCGTACATCTGGAGGTACGTAATCACGAAGTTATATCACTTATAACTTTTTGGTATCTGATAATGTTTTTAACTCTATCTGGTTTCTTTATCAGAGTAATTCGCACCATTGGGTATCTCCTTTTCGTCCTTCATATCAACTCTTGCCTTTACTATGTAGCATCTGCCTACCAAGGCATTGGTACAACCAAGTGGGTCTACAGTGGCCACGGCAATGCGTACGTCACTTTACTTTTTAATTTTTCTGTGACTTAAGAAATGGATGAGCATTTCAAAAACCTTGTACCTATAGATCATGCAGGCCTTTAAATAACATGTACATAATATCTCAAACATTTTTTTTTTCAAAGTAATTTTTAGCAAGAACTATATTTTTTAAGGGTGTATTTTATTGTATTCTTCTTGACATTTTTGAAGACAAACAAAAATTTTAAAGACTTTTTTTTAAAACTGATTAAGATGAAGCCAGGCCTAGGTTAAACTTATGTTTTTATCAAGGATTAAACTTGGTCTCTGTCTGATAATTCTCCCTCAGTATTGAAAGAACAGTTCTCCTGATAAATATCTTATGTTGCATAAACTATTTAATAGCACTAGTCTTTTTTTGGATTTTTATATCCTCATAGCTACCTGAGGTGTTTCTTCTACTCAGAGAAAACCCTGTTGATGATCGCAGAGCTACCTTTTCCAGACACCTTATTTGGTCAAATCTTTCAGATGACCAGCTATATTTTTGGTGCATTTTTTTTGTCCATCGTTCTTGCCCAGGTAGACATTTTGTCTCTACGCTTTTTGCTTTTTTGATCAGCTTTAGTGTTGATATGTCCACTAACTTTGCAGTTTTTATACACCCAAATGAAAAGCAATTCATTCTTTTTCTGCTAAATGTTAAATATAAAAATGTCATAGGCTGTGGAAGAAGATTAAAAGCCATTATCTTTTCTGTAGGTACTTGCGCTGTTACTATTTTGCTGTGCGGACCCTGATCAACATTGGTGGACTACCTGAGCCTTACACTGTTTTTGAGATCACGTTTCAGTTGACAAACTTTTTTGTTGGTGTCTTTGTCTTCTCAAGTTTAATTGGACAGGTAAAAGATAGATGATGTAGAATTCCCACAGGATCATACAGTCATCGATGTCCATATATTCCCCACAGCTGACCGATAACTGTTTTTCCTCAAGATTTATTCTGTGCAGTTCACAGAATAAATCATTTTTCAGTAGTCATTCAACAAGCCTATAGCTCTTATTAGTATAGCTGTTGATTTGGAATTCCAAAAAATAGTATAAATAAGTTTTATTGAATATGGCAGAACCACAGACAATGTTTTCTGTGAATATGGCATATTACAGATGAGAGATGTCATTGGGGCTGCCACTGCTGGTCAGACATACTTCCGTGCCTCTATGGATACATGTGTAGCCTATATGGTGACAAATCGTATTCCAAAGCTGGTACAACACAGGGTCCGTACATGGTACAACTACACCTGGGCCTCACAGGGTATGCTGGGTAAGAACTGCTTGTTTAACCCTACCTATGCAAAGTTCCTGAATTTGAATCTTTTAANCATCCATCCATCCATCCATCCATCATAACTGCTCTATCATGATCAGGGTCACTGTGGTTTAAATGACTTAGTATTTATTTATATTTTGGAAAATAGAAATCAACTAAATTCATTTAAAAATTATTGTTGGAAGGTGCAAATGAAACTTATAACTGCAGGAACAAGTGGGATTGGTTCCATCAGCAGCAGGAGGGATTTTGGTTGAAATGGCCCTTTGTATACCTCTACTTGCAACCACTCTTTCATGTACTACATACAGTAGATATCATAATTATCATTTACATTTATTTGTCAGACACTTTTACCCAAAGCGACTTACAAATGAGAGCGAATCAATTACAAGCATACAGCTGAGAAATTGTAAGCTTTGCTCAAGGGTCTGTGGCAGTCATGGCATCTGGCCCTGTACCTTTCTGGTCTCTAGTATAGAAATATACCTGCTACCACTACCCAAATTATTGCTACCCATTACTACCCAAATAAATTCAAAACTCACTATATACTACCATAATGAATCATGTTTGGAGCATACAAACTTTCTGCAGCTGGAGACCGCTTTCAGTGAAAAAAAAAATCAGTGGACCCCCTTATGATGGCAGTTTAAATGAATGTTCTAAACATAACCCAACTGTTTTAATCTGGCCACATTAGGTAATGTGTTATGTTTGTCTACTGGACAAACTGGAGATTTTATTTCTTACACCCCCCATAAAACCCAAAACAGTTACACCAAGTTAAACAGTACATTTTGTATCATTAACAGAACTTTTCCTAGTTTATTAAAAGAATAAAAAAAAAGAATCAATTTGGTTTGGATTTTTGAGTTACTGAGCATAAGATGGCCAGTTGTATGGGATTAGAACTATAATATCTAACTGTATAGACATGTTAAAGACTCCATTTTAAGAACCATGAGGACACTAGAATGTTTTTGTGACTCTTACCTCAGATGAGTCAGAGTTGCTGGAACAAATGCCACTGGTAATGAGAACGGCCATTGCTGTGGATATCAACCTCGCCACTTTCCAGAAGATTGACTTGTTTAAGGTGAGACTGGTTTATTCTTAGGCTCAGAAGTTCAGAAGATCAGGACAGAAACTATAAAAAAAGTAAGAGTGATTGATGCTGATGTGCTGCCACAGGGATGTGATAACCAGATGCTTGTGGACATGCTGCTGAGGCTGAAGTCTATAGTGTATCTGCCCGGAGATTTTGTGTGTAAGAAGGTGAGTTCAATAACATCATTGTCGACTCATATTTAAGAAAGAGTAACAGTGTGTTAAGACCTTTTACCCATTTCTGTTCAACAGGGTGACATTGGTAAAGAGATGTACATCATCAAAGCTGGAGAGGTGCAGGTTGTTGGTGGTCCTGACAACAAGATCGTTTTTGTGACATTAAAGGCAGGTTGTGTGTTCGGTGAGATCAGGTGAGGTTATAATAATAATAAGTACATTTTCCCTACCCTATACGCAAGTGCACAGTACAGCTAAAGGCTCAGTGCATGACTGTGATGCTACAATGAACTGTCTTCTAGTCTTCTGCAGTCTTCAGCGAATGGAGGCAACAGGAGAACAGCTAATGTGGCAGCTCATGGATTCGCTAACCTCTTTGTGTTGGATAAGAAAGACCTCAATGATATCCTGGTTCACTACCCAGAATCCCAGAAAATTCTGGCCAGGAAAGGAAGGTGAGTTTCCTTTTTAAAGATTTGAGCATTATGGTTTGTTCTAAACAGATACAAATAGTACGCACAGTATTCAGTTGTATTTTATCAGTAGCTTCAGTAGCCTAACCTAAACACTGCCTTACTGAGCTCCAGAATAAAAACTTATTTCTACCGTATTTCTATACAAACTGACCCAAAAGTCACCAAAGTCATTGTGCTTTTATTCACAATGCTTATTACGTCCATTGTAAAAGTTTTTTGTTGTTCTAAAATGATTATTCTCCATTGTTGGTAAAAGAAAATCTTCCTGAAAAATCATTCAGCCATTAAAATGAAATGCCAATTGAAAGACTAGCAGCATCATTGCATCCCAGCGTTGTATTACGTTTCTGGAATGTAACAAATGGCTACATCTAGTTCAAGTCCAAATACAGATATGTGAAGCACTATACAGATAGAGATACAGACACAGACAGTGCCATTGTTTTACACCCCTAGTTTGGAGCATTTGTATTACAATATTGAAAAGCATTACTAAATACTACTATTATCTCTTTTCATGGTATGTAGGAAACTAATGAAAGCCAAGGGTCCAGCTGCAGCCAAAGAAGAAGGGGAGAAAAAGAAAGGCCTGGTGCTGTTTGAACCCAAACCTCCCACTCCTAAAATGCTTCGGGCATTTGGAAGGTTCAACAGAAAAGCATTTATGGAAAAACTCAAGGTAGCAACAGTTTTTTTTAAGGCATGTTAAAAGCATGAACAGGAATGGCTCTGAAACAATTGAATAGTTTGAATACTGTTTTTTTATTAAATTCGAATAAACACAAAAATTTGGTATAAAATAATATACTTTATAATACACTAACAAACATGCACAGAACAACAGTTTAACAGATTCCTGACTCACTTGAAAATTTTCATATATTACACAAATGGCATAACTTTGTTTTTGTTTTCCTTTTCTTTTCTAGATCTCTACAAATATGGAATAAGTGTGACAAAAGGACAATTTGACCACTCCCTTTAGGATGTTTTCACTTTTTTATATGGACTCATTTATGAATAGATGGTGAATTTTGTATCAAAATATAAAAAAATAGGTTCACTGTATTTTCAAACTAATTTACAAAAAAGCAATGTGTAGTTCATCTGTTCTCATTTGCTAATAATGCTGTCTGTCCTGGGAAAGGCTAAGCATCAGTGAAATCCCTTGTCTAATCCTTTTAGCCTAGCCAGGACACTATGAGGTTTCATTAAGTAAGTGATCTATCTGTATGTGTGGTCAGTGTACACATGCGCTGCAGTAGGCTATGGTAATAGCAGAGTTAAATAAATTATTCCTGCTGAACATTAAGTATGGTATTTCCCAAACTGCTTGCATAAGGAAATACAAGAATTGTTGGGCAGATTCCAAATAATTGGGCAAAATATTAAAATTAAAATCTCAATTTGCTCAGCCTAGTCAACCAATATAGAATGAATTTATAAATAAGGTGTGATTACTCACAGCAAAGATGTGTTCTCCAGAGGAAGTTACTAGAGCTAAAAGAATGAATAAACTGAAACAGTTGGTTGAGGAAATCTGAAGAACCGGGATCGGGATGACTGCTTACAGTAAATATCCAAAAACACTTATGTCCCAAACCAATGAAAGCCCAAAAATTCCAGAGCAGTGTCTCAAGAACCAGCTCATGGTCCTGACCGGTATAAGCGAAACCACTGTGTCACACTTAAACCTATAGTTTGCCATACTTCAGGAGTTGCAGCTCAAACAAGATATTGAAAATATTTTAATTGGCAAATTAATTGTAAATCATATTACACAAAATAGTAATAATAATTGACATTTACAGCATTATGAAAAATGATAATATTATGAATTTGGTTTGCACAATACTAAAACAAATAAATGTTTTTGGGGTTTTTTCATTTTTTTACATTGCCATTAGCAAGAATTCACCTAATCACCAGGTAATAAGACATGTCCTTACAAGATGCCACAATGTCTGCCAGGGTTTGCCCCTGAGAAAAGGCTGACTCAGCAGGTTAGGGGTTTCAATATGCTTTTGTAAACAGGTGTGGCCGCTGAATTATGGTGACAGACGGTAAAAATAGACAAAAGCATGGATTTATGGCTTCATTTTGGCTCTTTGCACTGTGGTTTACTGTTTATAAGCTCCCCTAAATAACTGCACCAGAATTCAGTCCATCAATCTGGCTACCAATAAAAAAAAAACATCTACCCAAATATCACAATAGATTTTCAAAGATACACTAAAAGACAGTGCTTAACAATGAGAAACTGAGAAGTTGTATCAGGCCACATTCTCTCAGGAAGCATAGATATTGATACTGAGTAGATACACATTTGTTACTTTTTGATAATGATGTCAACAGAAAGCCAGCACGATTGTAACATTTTTGGTCCAAGTTAAATTACTCACCAATGACTTAAATAACAGACTTCATAGTTCCTACATAACACCATGCATATGTTTACTTCATTTATGAATTGTAAGTTTACCTATATTGTCTGTGAGTGATGTGCATTTTCACTGTAACCAAAAGGAGTCCTGTGTTACAACTGTGCTGGAAAAGCAGCATGACTGTTACATGTATGTGTCACTGGTAACACCACTCAAAACCACTGTAAATGTACAGGTCCATCAGGAAAAAAAATAATAAATGAACAATCATACATTCATTGTCCTGTGATTTGAGGGTAGCTTGAAAAAAAGTTATTACAGTAGATCATTGGATGTGCACATGTGGAGAAGTGCATGCAGAACAATCACTCATTTATACATGTTTTATATATAATTGATGATGCAGAGAGTAATCTTTTTTTTTTTTTATTATTTCCATTTTTTGTTACATCATAGTAACCGTGATTACTATGGTATTGTATAAGGTTACTAGAGTTAAAAAAAAAAAAAAAAGGATAGCATCTTTATGAGTTCTGCATCAAATAAAATTCATCCTTAACAGTGCGTGAAATTAGCAGGTGTGTCTTTGGTGTCTCAGTGCTGCCACTTTTTTGAAACTCTCAGCAGTCTGAGACTCCTCTGAAGCTACGCCTGTTTAGAACACGTGTTACAACTGTACCACAGACCGCACCCATGCTTTCACATAATCTTGCGAACAAAAGCAGCATGCACGCTAACTGGTAGTGTAGAGCCAAAATTAATATTAGAAAACTACTTGTGTTTTTTTTTTTCCATTACCTGGCACAAAGTTGTTGTTTTTTTTGTCTTCAAAAACAAAACAATCTATCTAAAGCAAGAATGGGAGAAATGACATACTTTTATATGGATGTAATGAAGTCACAGCTGAATGTGTTCATTTAGAGAAAACGTGTGTTATAATGATATATGTGCTAGCTCTCCCCTGCCTCCATTATTAGCTATGACAGTGAGAAACAGACATGCAGCTACCACACACTGTTCTTGTAGGGCAGTTAGTCTCAAAGTGATGTCCGGGGGCCCCCAGGTGGTCTGTGATTTTAATATTTATCACAGTGATGAACATCACAACCTACCATTTGCAAAGTTACTAAATTAATTATTGACTTCTTATAGTTATTAGACAGTTTAGCATGTGTCTTGAACTGAATGGGTTTCATGCAAATCTCAAAACTCAAAAACAAGTAGGACTTTAAATAATGTCAACTTGGACCTTATGTGTTCTACCAAAGTGGAAAGTTCAGGAATTTAAAAAAGCTCTGTGGCCCCAATATATATGCAGGATATTATTGTTTATTTTATAGCTTTATTATAAAATAAATCTGTACTGAGCAAGTCCATGGAATTTATTTATAGTTAATTGGGTGCCTGGCTACAAGAAGTTTGAGAACCATCATTATACTGAACAGTTTAACAGGATAGCAGGTACTACAAAAAGTGCTGGGTTAGGTCTATTCATCAGAATTGTCTTATTATTTCAACATTAGTAACTGGCTGCTGGTTCATTTAATCAACTGAATGTATTGAGTCGTTTCAAATCACATGCTGTACTTACGATCACTAGAAACATTTGATGCGTGAAGAGTTTGGAAGCAGGTAAGCTCATTAATTTGCAACTACTGTAGGTTACTGTGTATAAGGAAAACTAACACACACACACACACACACACACACACACACACACACACACACGCACACACATATATATATACACTCCTGAACAAAATCTTAACACCGGGGGAAACATTCCAAGTATTCGCATTTCACGCTGGTGGATCATAACCAGGTTGTAAGAACTGCTTCAAAATGT
>CM074945.1:14852540-14867429 GCA_037577455.1 Pangasius macronema
CACACTGCATGCATTCTGTATACTTAATGTTCTTCAAGAAAACCAATGACAGTACATACACAGCTGTGTTAATACAAGATGGGAGATGGGGACAGTCAAAGTTGACCAGCTGTATTTGCAACACAGTTCACATAAAAAGTGACATGCATGACACAAAGCACTTCAAATGTATTCTGTATGAGCACCTATAAGCTTGATTATTTTGGAGTGTTTATATTGCTGTGCATGAATGCTATGTAGTTTATAACTGACACATATGTTATATTCAATTAGACGATAAAGCAGTTTAGATAATGTAGTAGATGTCTCTGAAAAAAATTGTTTTTTTTTTGTTTTGTTTTTTTTTTAATACTACCTTTTAGACTGGCAGTATTCTTTGTTCATGATCTAGTGAACCAGTATCAGACGTGTATAAGTCACTCTGGAAAAGGGCCAAATGGCAAAATCTGCCAAATGTTATAAAATGTAAATATAAACAACAATAACAGAAACAGAAGCACCTGATGTCCTATATTCTTCATCAGGGCTTTCCATCTACTACTCCACTGAGCTCTCCCTCTAGGATAACCCTAAAAGTTTGTCCATACTGTCCATAACAATGAGTGCCTTTTTGAGGAAGAGTCTCCAACATTAAGCTTTTTAACAGTTCATAAAACAATGTACTGTTATTCATGCTCTATGTGACCTTTGTGTCTGCCTGTATGTGTACTATGCATGATGGCTGAAAGCACTAGTGTTGTGATGTAACCAAAGTGCTGACTTATAAGTGTACTGCAAAGCTTAGGGCACAATTTGGGACATGGCCTAAAGTGACAACAGCAGCCAGTGAGGGAGGGGATCATCTACTGTGACTTTGTCCCTTCTTGTAGTCACATTATCTAAGAATAGTGTCCACCATGGTCATAAACTGTCAGGGAAACATGAGTTTAACATAGATAGATAGATATATAGATAGATATATAGATAGATAGATAGATAGATAGATAGATAGATAGATAGATAGATAGATAGATAGATAGATAGATAGAGAAGGTTAAGCGCCATAATTACAGAGAAACTAGACATTTCTGTCGAAAGTTCTTCATTAACTGTCCAAGCATCTCTCGTAGGAAAGACAATAAACAACTCCTGGGGTGATGCACAAAGAGTGATGGTTGACTGACAGATTCTATTATGCTGATGATTTAATTCACTACTGACAAGCAGGTCTTTGATGTTTTTGTCCAGGCTCCTTCAAAAGGAGAAGCAGTCTCCAGATCAACAAGAAGGATGCTGTAGGTTTTAAATATAATTTCAGCCAATGTTTTATTAGTGGAATGATAAGGGATGATCAAAGGAATTCTCTCTGTTTTAACAGTGAAGATAGATAGATAGATAGATAGATAGATAGATAGATAGATAGATAGATAGATAGATAGATAGATAGAATACTGTACTGATACCTGAGGGAAATTATTTTGTTGCAACAGCAAACAAGACACACCAAATTACAATGATGCAACAAAAGAACACAACATCTTACAATGATAGACAATTATTTAAAAAAAGTGATAAAGTGGCAAGTGATCGTATTCAAGTGTTAGGATAAAATGGAGTGTTGAAAAACGTCAATAAAAAGCATCAAAAAAACAGTTGAATGGAATGGCTAAATAAATTAATTAATTAAAATAATTAATAAATGTGAAATATGAAGTGTGGAAACGGGTTGTGTATTGTCCTAAAAACACTGAGTTGCTTTCATCTGAGTTTGAGTTGTTTGTATGAAGGATTTGCTGTACTTCTCTGTACTGCACTGTGGCTGGTTCAGTGTAGAGCTAAAAAATGTTCCACTGTTTGAATAAACAGTCATGGAGGAAGTTGGGTGACCCATGAGCACCCCTCCAGACCATAACCCTCCCTGTTCATGAAAGACTGGATCTGTCCCCTCCTCCTGCAGGAGTTCAGGACGGCTTTCATGGCATAGGCTGGGGATCCACCTATCATGAGAAAAGGTGGCAGTGTCTCTGAGATGATGCATCATGCAAGGGTCCTGGAAGAACGGGCCTGAGGAAAGAGACATGGAAAGAGGAGGACACAAAGTACTTTTGATGCAACCGCAATCTATACATCATCCTACTGACATGACAGAAAATCTTCAAGGGTCAAATATGGGCATAGATTCCTGGATGGAAGTCCCATATGCAGGTCTTTGGCAGACTGGCACATTCTCACTCGTTGCTTGTATTCCAGAGCCTTCCTACAGTGGCGATCAGCTTGTCATTCCTGTCAACTGATTGCCCTCTCTGTCGTTACATGAACAGACTCCTGGGAGAAATCACCCTTGGAGTCTGTACAATACCTGTGGTCTATGGAAATTGAAACCCAACATATTGGTTGTTGAACCTTTCATCCAGCTTCGTCTGTTAACTTATCATTTGGTCTCTTGCCTTCCACTACTGTGTTTAAAGCTATAATGTTTTATTATACACATTAACAGCCACGCAACAGCCACACAAGTTACTATGACCTTGACTCCAAACCAAAATGTGAAACCTGCAGATAAATGAATACACAGGACCTATTAATCTGTTTTTTATTCCATTTAATGTGGGGGGACTAGTCTGTTTTATTTTTCTTGTTGGTCATAAAAGCTCCAAAATACATATGTGCATATGTACAGTACATGCATTATATTAATGGGATAGGTAGATATACAGTATAGATAGATGGATGAATGTATTTTAGTGATCCCCAAGTGGACATTTTAGGGAGTGGGGGTAGAGGAGGGGAATGGTCTGTCGCTCCATGATGAAGGAATTCAGGAAGTCGGGAAAGTTAACTTATTATATGCTCAAATTGAGAGCCATGGCTTAACGTATGCAATTAATCCATCTTTCTATTTCTAGTCTCTATTTATCTATCTGAGCCACAAGCAATTTGTACTGAATTTGAAATCCTCTCTTTCCCCCTCCATGTTTCAGGAAGTGTCAGCTCAATTTTACCAGAGCCAGCAGCACTATTATTTTGACACCCCAATAGTGGAGATCTTTGGGAGAGTTATTTCACATCACATCATTACCCACTGTAGGAAATCATCGTGGTTAGTCTTATGACAGTTTTTAATAGTGTCAGTCATGCTGATAACTGCTACTGTGATATGCTGTTTTTGAATGGCATGGCCATATCTAATAAATGGGTAGCTGAAATACAAATGCTAATTTCATTACTTTAACACACACGCGCACACACACACCTATGCAAATAAATAACTTATTGAGTGTTGCTGGACCACTGTAGCTGGAGACATTGTCCCTTTTGGCTAGTGCCCACTGACAATCGTGTCAGCATGGCATGAAACTGATATTCCTAATGCACATGCTGCCGCAGAGCTCATAAATCAGACAGTGATATGGAGCAGGGAATCCTTGCCAACTTCATTTGCAAAGTGCGGGTGATAAAGGCAAGAGCATGTTTTTTTTTTTTTGCACACAAAGGTGCAAGAAGGAGCCAGCAACAGCAGTCTCCAATCGCCCAAACACACACTCCTGTCTCCTCTCTCCCTCTCGGAAGATCCCGCTCTCTCTTATTGATCATGCACTTTGGGGAGTGACTCGGCAGAAAATAATGCTACAATATAACCTTTTGTTTTAGAGTTACACTGAAAGCAATTATTTCTTCTTTTTTTTCTTCTTCTTCTTCTCCTTATTATTATTATTATTATTATACATTAAGTGTTAGTCCTACTGTGTGTTCGTGTATAATAGTTGAAGAAAGTTATAGTGAGATGATGCCAACCAGACAGAAAAAATCTCTTTAAAGCCAATTAATCTGCCTAAGATGCATTTACGGTTCACTCAAGTCTCTGTTTCAATTATTATTCTGTATTCTGCCCTGTCAAAGATGTTTGTTGTGTGATTCATTAGTGACTGTAAGAGCCGAGTCCCATCATCCATTCTCTAAAATCTGCAGTCAATTCCTGCGAAAGGGCCTGGTCTAATAATGTTATCTAAGCATATAAGACGTACATTAACACTAGAATGATTGCAGATAGTCACGTAGAATGCTTGTAGTGGCACATATTTAACCTGGGAGATGTCTTCTTTTTACATATGCTGCTAATCCTTTTCAATGGGGTAAAGTAAAGACCTCAAAAAAGCAAGTGCAGACCTGTTCAAGTCCAGAACTGTTTGTCAGCTTTTAGAATTTTTCTGATGTTCGACATTGTTATCAATTTGAGTAAAGATGAGAATCCATGCTATCTATAAGACCCATGTAACTATATATTCATTATTGAATGACCAGTGGCTCTTCAAGTCTAGCTTCTGATTATAATATTTGTCTAAACTTGGACATTTTTGTTTTTAAATTTGTGGTCCTTGGGTCAGAGAAGCTTTGGCAATTTTGTAATTAGTAGTGTATGTTTAGTGGTACCTTTCTGCTTAATGACAGAGAACGAATGAACTCAGTGGATGAACTATAACCAGTGTGGATCACATTTCCCTTAGTGCACTGATATGTTAAGTTTATTTGAAGTTTCTAAAAATGTTAAAAGTAAAGCTCACTCTGACGTTCTCAAAATGATTTTTGGGTAATGGGATTATTTGTAATTGTTATCTCACTAATAGAGCTATAGATTAAATAAAATGATGGAGATATGTATAAGTTTGGGAGTATAGCCAGTGCTGATGTAGGAGATACAGTGACATCTCAGCTCAATTCCTAGGAGCCCTCTCCAGCGTGCATGAACCAGCAGGGACAGATGGAGCCGCCATGTGGGCATTTGACCTTTCACACTGTGCATGCAGCACTGTGTTCTGTCTCTTTTTCTCTTATTTTCTTTCTCTGTTTCACTGTCTGTTGATCTTACAAATCGGGTTATCATTGCTCTGACCTTTTTTGGGCAAGCATTTTACAGGCCTGCTTTCACCACCTACTATTATATTCCCCCTCACTTCCATCTAGTGTAAATTAGATGTAATAATGTAATTTTCTACTATGAACAAAATGAGAACCAGCCGATCGGATTAACGCTGTTTCATTAACAATGAAAGTGCACATGCTGCACTCAGCCACTCATGATAAGAGAGGCCTTTTTAAATGCAGTAATGTTATTTTGTGATAAAATATTTAAAAAAATACTGAAAAACCTTTTAAGACATGTCAGTGTTAAGTTAAAATAATATTAGCTAACTGGAACTAGCATAAGTTAGTGCTGCTTCAAATATTGTGGTACTCTCATTCGTTCCTAACTTTTTGGATACCCTGTAGATCGGAGAAGGAGAAAGGATTTATCAGCCAAACAACAAATTTTAACTTAAAACTTTTTAAAAAGAATATTTTGTAGACATTTGCGGGGAAAAGACTAAAACCGGCAGGTTTTAGTGTAGGACTGAGTGTTTCTATGGCTGGAGGACCACCAGCGCAGTTTCCTTTAGAATTGGTGGAGTTTCCAGTTTGCTCATTTCTTTGCCAAGTATTGATAGTAAAGTTATCACTTTGTGTGCCACCTATAAAAGGCCCCCATGCTTGTCCTCTGGTCATTCTCTTCAACCTGAGTGACCCAGATTGCCCAGGTGGAGACTGTGTACCCAAAATGTCACAAGGTCACAATGTTTCTTTCTCTTGATGCCACACCTCACCAGACAATAACAGACAGCACTCATAACTAGTGCAAATAACATACTTTATTAAGGCTGAGAATCTGTCAGTGTCAGCTGCCTCTTACTGAGGATGAAAATCACTTTTATGATTGTACTATTGTACGTTTTTGAGCACAAGAATTGGTCAGTCTTAATTCAGTATTCTATTGAGGGTGAGGATCATTCACCACAGAGCACATGGATTGTGAGAAAGCAACATTCACTCTGTAAAATCTGACAAATCTAGTTGGTTAATTCTATGTGATCAGGAGATCTGTCTGGCTCCTCTCTTGCAGTTGGGAATGTCCATACGGCAGCCAGATGTCCAGATAGGGAAGGATACATGGACCCCGGCATTGCAGCAGCGCTAAGGTAACTCTCACACATGTTGTGAACTGCCTGGGTGGTAAAGCTTAGCCAAAGTGGCCTGGACTGATATGACACTCTGCTTATGTGGAAGTGGAAGAATCATCTGTGTTCCACAGCATGTGGAAATATGAATCCTTCATTTCTATGGTTACAAACCAATTATGTTTATTAGTGTATTGTCACATCTGGTATGCAAGGAAATGAGCAAATGGAAAAACTTCACTAGTTACTAATGATCCATAATGAAAGAAAATAATACTTTTATTGATTAGAACTGTAAAGAAAATTGCTGTACTATTTTATCAACTAAATCCAGACTAAAACTAACAATAATAATATGACTAAAATATGACTATTGTGTTTTTCTTCAAAAACTGACTAAAACTGAGGCCAAATTACATGTCAAAATTGACACTGATACATCTTTGCATATTTGGCTAAAACAAGGAGTCAGAGTGTGTAACAAACTCAAAAGTCTGGCTTGTCAGGAGAGGGCGTTATGTGAAATTCAAGAAAAACAAGGCTGTCTGAAAAAACACCGTGCCTCAAAGCAGCTGAGGACTAATTTAATCAGCATGACTGAGATAGAAGTGCTTAGTCCTCTAGCTCTCAGACTGAAAGAGCAGTAAATATTGATCATAGGTTAAGGCAATTAAAATAATGGAGAAAAAGCTGAAGACACTGCCAAAGTGGTCTTGGCATGGTGGGCCGTTAGCAAAAGCTTGAAAGCCTCAGCTCTGATTTAAAGAGCCAGAGTGTCTTACAGGAATAAGCTTTTAATACAGCATCTCAGAATGAGGTGCATTATACCAGCTCAAGGGCCTGATCAAGTGGAAATGTGTGCCAGTGCTTTCAGGCTTTAGCGAAGAAGCTGCCACACAGCTCCAAATAATTTCTTTAAAACATAAACTGCCTAGGAAATTGATTAATTAAAACTTTAATTGATGGATAAACAAACTTAGCATTTAGTTTCTGGGAAAAGTGTGGCTTTGAGGAAGCATATTTTATGTTTGTAGTAGCAAATGATGAATAATATAAATATTTCTAAATGATTTATTGTTTTAGTCTTGTAGAAATAAATGTTCAGAATGCCATATGAATGTAGAAATACTTACAAATTAATAATACATTTTGTTATGTTTCTGTTGATGATTAATGGCCTGCTTTTCATTTGGCTCATGATGTCCAGGTTGATAAGTTGCAGGCTGTGCAGTCCCAGATGGTCAGTGCCCCAGGGTGATTCCAGCCTCTCCAAATGTTACTTTCAACACTTCCTTATGCCATCTCTTAGAATATGCCATATATCCTGAAGCAATCTCTCTCTCTCTCACACACACACACACACACACACACACACACACAGAACCCATTCCCTCAGTTAAATGGCATATGAATATTTACAGTCTTATCAGAGGGCAGCCAGAGCTGAAAGGTCTTTGAGGTCATATACATATGCTGCCATTTTATGGCTATGTACTGGTACTTCCTCCAAGCTCTGCAACAGATGATCCACTCTCACCCTGACTCACTGTAATATTAAACCTCACCATGAAATCAGCAATTCGCTTCCTAAATTATAAAGCATAAGGTTTTATTTCCCCAAACAGAAGGTATAAGCTTGCAGAAAAGAAGATCAAACAGAATGCCAAGTGCTTTATACAGGGTCATGTTTCAATGGTCATTATGGTGGTCTGGCATTATGGTGGTTTAGTGTTCATAGATCATTAATTTGCTTAGTGTCTGTGGTGATCAGTGGTCACAGAAAGGAGTATGAGGCATTTGATGATTATTTAAAGTCTGCAATATTAGGACTCTGTATACAGTCTGTATCATGCAAATGGAAGAGGAAATATGTTATTACTTAACAAGGATCGAGCGTAGGTACTTAGGTGATTGATGTATGTCTGTAAAGTTATTTATATTCTATCACACAAAGAGGTTGTACTTCCTGTTGGGTAGTAGCAGGTGGCCTGCTCACAAGTACACAAAACAAATCAATCCCACTCACTACTGAAAGCAATCTATCCCGCAAACCTCAACATTTCACTGGGTTCAAACACACATCTGTTCTAAGGCCTAACCGTGAGTTTCTTTTAACTTTCCCCCACTCCCTTTAGTCCTGCTCCTTCAGGCACTCACACCCAGTCTAAATAAACCTTGCCTAACACAGCCTGGACTCCCTTCCTGCCCTGCCCATCCACTCCCACTGTAAGGCCAGATGTAGTCTGAGTTGTATTCCATGACAAATAAACGTGAGCTGTCCCTATAGGATTATCTCACTACACACAGAGATACAGAAGGGCCTCCCATGTTCTCTTAGCCTGGACAGTATTTTTGGTTCATGTGTTTGAGCTCATTCAAATGGAGGAACTGTAATGTAAAGGGTGAAGACACAAGGCCCTCATACAAGGCTGTATAAGGTGATAACGGGGATTTTTTTGCCATCCACATCATTTTATTGACTGGTTGGAGTTCTCGGTTCAGTTCGCTTGCTGCTGCTGGGGTGGCCCCATATGTACGGCCTGAAGAACCGTTTGGTTTGCTGGGGATGGTGTACTGGGCCACCTGTACTGTACAGCTGTACTGTAATGGCTTGGGACTGCTGTTGCCACAAGCAGCTTCGTACTCAGGACTCCGTCAATGGACAGTGGATTTTAACCAAGTGGACTTCTTGCGGAAACTGTGATGAATTTATTGGTTGCACAATTGCACCACTTGTCCTTACAGCACACAATAATAGAATAGATTTATTTATAATCGCACTATCCCTTGCACCCAGATGAGGATGGGTTCCCTTTTGTGCCTGGTTCCTCTCAAGGTTTCTTCCTCATATCATCTCAGGGAGTTTTTCCTTGCCGCCGTCGCCACTGTCGCCACTGGCCTTCTCATTAGGGATAAATTCACAGTGATAAATTCAAATATTTACAATATATTTTTTGGTGAATCCATTTATTTCTGTAAAGCTGCTTTGTGACAATGTCCATTGTTAAAAGGGCTATACAAATAAAACTGAATTGAATTGAATTCTCTGAAACCAAGAACAATAGCATCACCAGTGGTCATAAGAAAAAATAGACATATAAAGCAGAGTCTGGGGTTAATTTCTTTTTAGCCAAGGCTGTAAGTTCATGCAGCCTATAGGTGACAGTCATGGTGAAATGCCCCCTGGATTTGGTGTCCATAAGCCTAATTTATTTAAGCCATAACAGATAATTGGTTGTGATTAAGAATTCATTTTTGAAAATACAGGTGGAGGAGAAACAAGAGAAAATAAATTAAGCACTATCCACCTTGTTGAAGAGATGGTCAGATTTTTTTTCAGGGGAAAATAAAACAGAGAGTAAAGAAGGGAGGTAAAAGAAGGTATGACAGTAGGTAGACTGAAAGGGTAATAGGAGAGAGCAGTGAAAATGAAGCACTCAGGGAAGAGAGAGATCCCTTGCCAGGATATATATTCAGTTTCAGCACACAGGCCTGAAAAGGTTCTTGTGGTAATTGGGCTACATTAGGCAGTTGGCCAGGATGCAGTGGCAATCAAATGAATACATGTGCTAATGAAATATGCCGTTAGATGCCTCCTGATGCACCAAGGCCTGAAGCTTTATAAAGAAAGCTATCTAAAGCATGCATACAAACAGATGTGACAGATGTATCCATCAGACATACGCATATATTTTGTATATACAATGGATAGAAAGTCTACATACCCCTGTTAAAAGTTTTTGTGAATTAAAGAATGACACTAAGATAAATCATGTCAGATCTTTTCCCATCTTTAATATGCAATTTCAGAGTATACAAATAAAGTGAAAAACAATCAGAAACTTTTTAGGGCAAAAAAAACTTAAGTGCATAAATGTGCACACTCCTAAACTAATACTTTGTGGAAGCACCTTTTACTATTATTATACCACTCTTTTTTGGGTAAGAGCCTATCAGCATGGCACATCTTGACTTGGCAATATTTTCCCACTCTTTCTTGCAAAAACATTCTATATCCTTCAAATTGTGAGGGCATCTCCTGGGCACCATTGCTTCAGGTCACCCCATAGATTTTTAGTTGGATTCAGGTCTGGGCTCTGGCTTGGCCATTCAGAATCTTTGATCTTCTTTTGGTTAAGCCATTCCTTTTCTGATTTGGATGTATGCTTTGGGTCACTGTTCATCTTTAGATTACTAGCAGACACCTGAAGGTTTTGGACTAAAATTGGCTGGTATTTGTAGATATTAATGATTCTCTCCACTTTGATAAATGCCCCAGTTCTGGCTGAAGAAAAGCAGCCCTAAAGCATGATGCTGCCACCACCATGCTTCACCATGGGTATGGTGTTCTTTTGGTGATGTACTTTTGTTGTGCCAAACATATCTTTGGAATTTTGGAATTACTATACCTTTTAGAATTGGACTCATCAGACCATAACACATTTTACCACATGTTTTGGGGTTATTTAGTTGGGCTGGGATGTTTTTTTTTTCTTTTGTGAGAAAGGGCTTCCCTCTGTCCACCCTACACCATAGCTCAGACAAGTAATCAGTACTTGTCAGATATGCATTCAGCTCCTTTAATGTTGCCGTTGGTCTCTTGGTAGCCTCCCTGGTAATTTTTTGTCTTGTCCTTTTGTCAATTTTGGTGGGACATCCTGTTCTTGTTAATCTCACTGTTTTGCTTCATTTTCTCCACTTGTTGATGATGGCCTTCATGGTGTTCCATGGTACATCTAATGTTCTGAAATTTTTTGTACCCCTCTCCTGATCATTGCCTTTCCACAGAGAGACCCAGTACAGGCCTTGTCAGCTGTTTGAAGACCATGGCTACAACAGTCAGATGAAACCAATGCAACCGTTATGGGTTAAATGCAAAAGGAGAGTATGCCCCTTTAAGAGAACCCCTCCCATAGAGGAGCATAGTAGGAATGTTCCAGGGAAAGAACATGGTTGTGATCAACATGTTAGGTTGCTGTAATATAATTGGTTAAGAGTTTGATGGAAAAGTGCATGGTAGAATCTCTTTGGGGATGGGACAGGGGAAAAGAAAAAGGAGAGAATCAGGAGAAGAGGGATGGGTGAGATATCGGGGATGGGTGCATTCTGTGTCAGATTCATCTGGGATTGCTGGACCTGGTTTCGTTCCATGGCATATTCATCTCAGTTTACAGAACTTGGCTTCATGCAGGACATTAACATACTGTTTAACCTTTATTTGATTAGCTCTTTGAGCGAAGGGGCCTATTCACGTTTTAGGCCAATGTGAACCTGAGCATCATTCAGGCCTGCACCGAGCGGGTGGGGAGTGTGATGTGTGTGCGTGTGATTGAGCCCTTATTTGTTTAATTTGTATATTTTGTCTTTTTTTTAAGTTTATTGCACAACTTGATCTGTAAAGGGTTGAGCAGACATATTGAGTTTAGTACATTAGTTATGAACATCTGCACATGAAATACATATATACATAACTATATCATATATATATATATTATATTCACATTTGAAATTTGATATGTACCAGTGATTAGGGGAAAGAAGGACAGACATCCATATAATGAATTGTATGTCTTTATTTGTTTGAGAGTCCCAGGGTTTTTTATTTTGTTTTATTTTTACTCCTTCTATCCCTAATAAGGTAATTAGTGACTGAATTCTAATACTTTGGTTTACAGTACAGTTCTGTATTTTTCATTCTAGCTCTGTGTCTGGTTTTGGTTATTTCACAAGTAGCTAATTCTAAGCGACACTATTCAAACCAACTTAGGCCCTTTCTATAGCGACACTTACCGTGTATGTTAACTGGTGGGCAGGAAGGGGTTACACAAAGTAGATGAAAAGGAAATCTTATAGAAACAGCTGGTCTTTATTTGGGGTTAATCAGAATAATTTCATTGATGACAGATGTAAGATAATTACTTTTGAACATGAGATTGAATGTGATTGGTTCATTCTGAACACATCCACATCCCCAATTATAAAAGGGTATTCCCCTTCTTGTAACAAGGTTATTGTTATTTGCAACAAGGCTTTATTTTTCCTATTTTTCTGACATGATTTATCTTGGTTTAATTTTTTCATCACAAAAACTTGCCATTTCAACAGGGGTGTGTAGACTTTTTATATCCACTGTATTTATGTTTTTGTATATGGTTTCAGCACTCTTAGGGAAAAAAAAGGGTTCCTGGACAGTTGTTTGGATCATTAATGTTTCTATCGTTCTAATGGCATTCTATCTCACAGACATTACATAAACACTTTGCAGAATGAAAAACCCTACCCAGTATCACAGAAAAAATGTTCACATGCTACTTATTTGCAGCATCATCTATACAATGAATATCAATGTTCTGGCTCATGCACAATGCATATCATCATATCAAACATTCGCTCTAATGCTCACTGAAAAGCCCTTTAGGGAACTAGATTGAACCTTTTTGTTATTGTTATTATTTTTTAAATTTCCAATATTTTATGAATGTTTTGTTTATGTTATAACCTTTTTAAATTGCATGCATGTTAAGGAGAGAAACCACCTTTAATTTTGGACAGAACAAATCTTTCTGATAAAAGTCTTTTCTTGCTTTTGTGTTCTGCAGTTCATTTTGTTTCACACCTTGTACCTTGCATCAGTAATAAACTTCAAATATTACAGTACTACTGGCCAATTTGTTTCCCACAATTTCAGTGTTTTCATCTCTTTTGCATAAATTCACTTCATGTCATCATGACTAATGAAACACTAGCTAATCTGTCTTTTCTTTTCTACCATGACTCAATTCATTAGGTTCATTTGTTTTCAATCAAGAAAATGTTGCAAGTCATTTGTAATTTGCCACATTGGCATTCCTCCAGCAGTTTTAAATACTGACACTCTAAGAACCTTATGTTCTTGAGCTCAAGATCTTACCCAGCACTTACTACTCATTCTGCATTTCCACCCTATCAAACATGTCTTCTGTCTGGAAAGCCATCAAAGGGAATCAGACCCTTGATCCACAGTTTAACTCTGGCCTCAGTCCACTCTCCCCTGCTGTGGATCCATAGACTGTTTAAGGTTGGGGGAACCTTAAGGTAAGTAGGGAGGAAACATACTGGCTGGGATTTCCTATACATCTGTTGAGAAGTCATTGTGGTGTGTTTGGGAATTGGGAGGGAAACTCTTCATATGATCAAAGTGAAATGGTTAACAACTAGCAAAAGTAAAGGAAATACCATTCCTTGAGATATGTTCATTTCTCTGTGTAAAACATCATATAATATTGTACTATTGTCTGAACTGGATTAAACTGAAACATATGCCAGAGGGGCCCTTTTGGGCTACTCTCTTTTCTCTATACTCTTCTTCCTCTCAAGTAAACTTTAGAAAGTCTACTACAACCTGCAAAAATGGCCACATTCCACAGTGTAGGTTAACGAATGTTAACAAATCTAACACATATTTGGTAAATGAAAGATCTCCATAATAGATTTTTCATATGAAAAGCTCATTGATTATATATCACCTGTACACATACAGCCTTAATAAAACACTTTTGATTAAATATTCTATGTTTTTCAGACAAAGCCAAAACAATAATAGCTACATTACTCAAAACCTAACCTTCTTCTTCGTAGTCTGGGCCATTTATACTGGAAAGAAGGACAGGAAAGGCATTGCTGGCAACTCAGAGCTCCTCACTCAGACACTGACATCAGTGAAAGTGTTGAAGAACAAAATGTTTTCATCAGGGCAAAAGGCTCACTCTTGTTGGATTGCCAGATCTAAATGAAATCATACTCGATACACCCCAGTAGGTTTAGATGTCTATTTCAATTGTGCAATTCAGTTATATCTAGAGCTTCATATGGATTTTATCCATATTAGCCTGTCTTACTAGATCACTCCTGCTGAATGAGTGATAATAATTCGCCTTCATTTAAATCAAATTTAAATCAAATTTCGCCTTCATTAACTCAAATCCTGTGAATCAATTTCTCTCAGGAATGCAAAGTTTGGACTGGGCCAAATTGCTTTAGCAATGCAATCTTTAAGAATGATCTGTCTGAGACATTGGATGTTTTTATATGACCTAAGCAGGCAGTGTATTACAACTTGCACTGACAGATAGAAATACAATCTCCTGTGCTGGATGATGAGGGTAATGCTCTTACTGCTGTGTTGCGGCATATATTACTGTAGCATGATTGATCCCAGTGATAAATGACACTATTATGAAGATACCCAAATGTGCTTTTTAATCACCCATAGTTTTGTCACCTCTAGAGCCAAATGTAAAGTATATTAAGCCATGTCTTGCATTGAAAACAAGCACATGAGAATGAGCCAGTAATAAAAAGTAGCATACGCCATTGGTTTGTATCTGGAATTGTTCATAAACCCTTAAAGTCCCTTTCAGTAGCTATATTGGCAATGCATTTGCGTAGTTATTTTTCAATCAATCATCAAGACCAGGCCCCTATCTACTTGAAACAGATTACCTGACCTTCGAAAAAATTATTTGAAATGACTGTTATAATAGGACAAACTGCAATAAATAATTTCTGGTCACCACCAATGATAGCACATGCACACACACAGACACACAGACACACACACACACACACACACACACACACACACACACACACACACACACACACACACACGCACACACACACACGCACACCCACACATTCCTCAATAAAAAGCCAGTTTGCAGAATGCTTTGGTTACTATACATACGGGTACCTTCATAACGAAGTGGCAAAGGCTGTTTCTATAGTAACAGCAATCATCGCCCCAGAGAGTAGGCTGAATCCCATATGGTCTCCTACTCAATACATACATGTGTTATACACTCCTGAACAAAATCTTAAGACCAGGGAAAATATTACAAGTATTCACACTTCGAACTGGTGGATCGTAACCAGGTTGTAA
>CM074945.1:14875332-14887340 GCA_037577455.1 Pangasius macronema
CACATCCTTCCCATCTCGATCCCTCTGTCTAGCTAAACTGTATAAGTCCTTCTGTCCTTCTCTAGTGTCTAACCTAGTGTACAACTCGTCATGGTTCTGATTTTTTAATTAGTCAAGGCACTGTCTAATGCATCTATAGTTTATGCTAAAATTTCATAAATTTTTAAAATTTTATAAATATTTGCCAATAAATCTAAAAATAAATAATTAACATGAAATTTGTTTCCTGCATGCATTAGTCTATATTTGAGCATAACATATCATGGTTATGGTTAAACAGTTTGATTACACAGGAAATTAATATATATAAAATGTTTTCTATTTTCAAACTTATTCTTTTATATTATAATTGCATAATAATTGCATTATTACAAAAATAACTAATAAGATGACAGTTTAATTGCTAGCTTTTTTTCTGTTATTCATAATTGTATTCATAGTTGGACATTCACCTAAAAGAGTAATTTATCTGGTAAAATTACTGGGAAATAATAGTAATTATCTGGGGTTTTTCCCCTCTGGAAGGTTAATTACCATAATAGTTTGATTTATCTATGTGTATTTTCAGACAGTAAATTACTGTAAGTTACTGTAAATGTTGTTTTACTGGCACATCTGCTGCCACTCGTTTAGCTGAGTACACAGTTCTTCTAAAAAAATAGTTTTAAACAATCCTATATGATAACAAAAATAAAGGACTCTAAGTTTCACAAGGTATTTAACCTTTTTTGGTATCATATAGAACTGTGCGTTAGTGCATTTGAACTACGTGTGTATCCATCTACTGTTGTTCAGTATGCCAATATAAAATTGCACTGTATGTAAATGTTAAAGCCAAATTACTTCATTAGACCAGAGCCTGTATTGATTTATTGGTGGATGTCTTCAGAGCATAAAATGGCAGAGCACAGGGTCAAAAATTACATATAGATACCATACAGAAGATGTAAGATGTATGTGAAGAACCCCATCAGCACATATACAAAGCAAAATTGTAAGTGATGTAAAGGTGGACGAACAACATCTGGAGTGGGCAGATGCTCCAGTGTTGCAAAGGTGCGTACCTGCCTACCACTAATACAATAAGACAATGGATGTGCTTATCTTCAAGAATGGAAAGCATGTTCAGATAAGCTGTTATACATGAAGTTATATAGCCTTATTGTCATATTTGTCCGAAACTGACATGGTCTTTTAATTGATGATTTCTCTTTGGCTTAAATACAAAAATTATTTTTAGTGAACTTACAGGCACAATTTTCAAGCATTGTTAACTCAAGAGTTATTACTAGTATCTGAGTTATCACTAATGAACATATGGGCATCTAGTTTGATTGTTGGTTTATTATTATACAGGGTAGTGTGTTGTATTGAGTGAAATTCATGAACAACACAGCTTGACACCACTTGCAGTTTGACTGATGGAGAGAGCTAATTACCCTCCTAATATGCAGTTGTGGGATGTTCTGCCATCATGCAGATAATGCTGATAAAGTTTCTAGTTATTACTGGTAGATATTCCTGTTGGAATAGGGATAAAGCTCAAATGAGAGTGACGAGATCATGAATAATCATCCCAGGCTGCTGAAACTTTGTCTGTATTTGGAACAAAGTGGATGATCCCTGTTGCTTCTTGTAACATTTGTGGTATTATGGTATGCACAGGAAACTGAAGTCTTGTCATTTTCTTCAGTGCTATTTTTATGTGATTCTTTCTGAACTTGAATTAAGAACATTTTTAAAGGTGACCTGATTTTGAGTCACCTCGCCCTTATTATGTAAAATGGCACACAATGTCTTTTAGTGTGATTAGTAATTAGTAATGACTTACTGCACAATCTGTATTATGTGTTGTAGTGCCTAACACCAGCAACTTTCTTCTAACCTCTCAGAATTCTGGCTTATTATTCGGTTAAATCACCTTAAAGCATATTACTCAGCAAATAATATGTAAATAATTATTCAAGAGGATTTTCTATATATATAAATAAATTCTCGGTTTGTACAAAAGGATTTAACTTTGCTTGACTTTGAGGTTAATCTGAAGATTTTCATGACATTGCATGCACATAGTAATGTCACTGATGCTATAATCAGTGCTTTAAACAGCCCATGAACCTGTGATTTGGATAATGAAAAGTAAATCAACACCACAGACTGTTTTTTCCTGTTATCAAATCCTACTTAATCCTTCAACTTGGCCATGTTAATATAAGAGTGGTTGTTGAAATAGCATATACTCATATCCCCTACCACCACCCACTTTGCCTGCTGTTCAAATGCATGGCCTAGTTCTGACATCCCTCCTGGAACTTTGTTTTGGCTGTCGCATGTGCATGTAACATACATGCTGAAAAAAGAGCTCTGCTAATTAACTTAGCTATTATATTGTGCCAAAAACAGAGGGGTTTTAAATCTTACCTGGTACCTGCTTCTTCTGCGAAGATTCTAATTATTAGAGAAATACTATGAAACAGTTTGGCATTTTCTGGTCATATTGCTCAAAAGTGAAAAATCTGTGATGATAGCACACAATCATAGATCATAGAAAAGTTGTCCCAGGCAGTAAGGGAACCTTTGCTGAAATGTGCACAAACTGTAGTTTAGATGGTCAGGTACAAGTGTATCAGTTCATGTAATGTGATATTATGTGAATATGACCCATTCGCAGGTCTTGTGTGGATGCTAAGTGTCCAGAATAGCCTATTACACCAGGTATCAGTTATCATGATGTCACTTCCTTATCATCTCATTTGAATATCAGTGTAGTATCATGGCAGTACACTGCTTAGAGTGCACAGGCAACCCAGGTAAGACAAAATTTTTACCACTTGAAAACCATCTTGTGCATATAGGCATACTTGCAGAGACAAAAGTTATGGTATTACTAGATATATTTCAAGTCAAGACAAGTCAAGTCCAGTAGTCAAGTCCTCTATATCAGCTCAGTGGTTAAGACTGTGGGCCAAACTGCCACTGTTGGGCCTTTGAGCAAGGCTCTTAACCCTTTCTTATACATATATGTACATTTATAATGTGACCTCTTTCAGCAGGATAATGCGCCCTGCCACACTGTAAAAATTGTTCAGGAATGGTTTGAGGAACATGACAAAGAGTTCAAGGTGTTNTGTGCCAGATACCACAGCACACCTTCAGGGATCTAGTGGAGTCCATGCCTCGATGGGTCAGGGCTGTTTTGGCAGCAGAAGTGAAGTGAAGTGACTTGTGGCCAAGTATGGTGACTCATACTCGGAATTTGTGTTGTGCATTTAACCCATCCAAGTGCACACACACAGTAGTGAACACACACACCGTGAACACACACCAGGAGCAGTGGGCAGTCTTTTTGCTGTGGGGGGACCAACACAATATTAGGCAGGTGGTGGTCATAATGTTATGGCGGTCTATGTATATATATATAATATATATGCAAACTTTTTTCTGTAACATTTAATTATGTGCTGGAAAACTAAAGTTCTTTGGCTCTTTGTTTTAGTGCTCATATATGTTGTATACACCATAAATGGACAGATTCACATTCTCAGGCTCCTAAACAGGACAAACCAGTGGATCTTGATGACAGTGCCACAGTGGTACAAATTTCATTTCCTCTGTTGGTCTCTAAATATTTTCAGGTTTCAGAGGATCATCAATATTAGACCCCACCATGTTTGCTGGTTTATCCCAATAACCTTTTCCCTCAGACAGAGACGTGACTAAAGCAGACCCCATAGTTCACAACAAGGGGTTCTACTCAGCATTCTTCTTAGTTTAGAAGAAGGACATTGCTTTCTGTCCATCCCTCATACAGGGTGCCTAACTGAAAAATATCTCTCCAAATATGTACATTTGTTAGTGATCACTTCAGCAAAAAGAATGGTAAAACTGCATTCCTTGGTAATAAGCTTGCCTTGCATACATTTGTGGACAGATGACCCCAGAGTGACCTTATGGTTAAACCCAAGGTTTCTGCCCAAAGTCATATGAAAATGAGCAGGAACCTGTTGTTCCTTGTTATAATCAGTATAGACCCTATGGTACTATTTTGGCCAGATTGCAGTGATTGGACTATCAGATCAACTGTTCATCTGTTCATTTGTCTATCCATAGACTTGCCCAAAAGGTCATGGACATCATCATCATGGATCCCTACCATGACATGCCACTCTACAATGAGCCTTTCCTTCTCATGGGCATTACTTAGAGCCTCTCCTCTCCTGGAAGTCTGTGCGGCTGCAACCTGGGTATTACTATGCCTTCTCCAGGTTCTGCAAGCATAAGATCACCCCTCGAAGTGTTGTGAAGCTGGTGGTCATGTCTGACTACCTTTGCAGTCAGTCCAAAGGTATGTCGGTTTCTTATGACATTGTGGCATATGTTACCCAGGTAATATTCACCAACCTTGTCAGTTAGGAGTGGCGAATCCTGAATGGTATTGATATCAAATACTGTGTCTTATACTGTGTTGAAAGTGTCAGGGTGTGCACATACACATGAAGGCACCTAGGTGATATTCACTGACCCTGATAGTTACCATAGTGTTCATAGAAGCACATTACATTACATGAGTAGTTAGCATTTTCTACTCACTTGCTGCTTTTTGCTTAGCTTTGGCATTACTCTGGCCATAGACACACACACATACACACATACACACACACACCCGCACTCAGCTCAGTACTTGGGTTAGGGTTAGAGAGATCACACATTAGTCAAACATCCTCATACATTTCCCTCCCAGTGCAGACCCACAGTAAACTGCACCCCCACCTGATACAATTGTATTTACAATTACAAACTATTACCACTTTATCCTTCCACAGAGCATCTGCTGCCTACCTGTGATGATGTGATTGTGAATCATACATCAGTCATCATGGGCATTCAGTATTAAGATCCAACTTCAACTTTACTGACATTGTGCAGAGTACAAATACAGAGCCAATGAAAAGGTCTAGAAAAGGCCATATGAGACTACAGCCATCTCAGCATAAGTGAGATCAGATGGATATTTTACTTGTACGTTTCTGGTAGAAGGCTGACTTTTTTTTTTCCTGTTAATAACACTGCATCTGACAACCTGTACAGAAAATATTTATTCATTTAAGGTGCAGACATTTTACTATGTACTATGGATATTAGAACTGTAAACAGGCTTGTGAATTATTGATCATGAATTGATTCTGTAAACATGTGGGTCAGCTGTTTCACTATTGCCTTCTTCAAGACCCACTTTCCCATTCTCTCTATTCTGTCTAATTAGGGCTTATAAAATATTATCTTAATCTTTAATTATTAATACACACCCTGTGTGCTTGTGTGTGTGTTTCACTTAGAATTCACACTAAAAACAAAGCTTAAACCTCACACCATGTGAGATGTTAAAGATAATAATTAAAACCTGTAGCCTCCTATAGCTTATTTCTTGTAATCAAAGGCAATTGGTAGTGAAAAAAAATACAGTAATTTATCTTCAGTAGGTTATTACTGTTATTGCTAAAAATATAATTCCAGGAGGCAAAATGCGGTGGAATTTGTCAAGTTCTCTGTTTAGAATTTTAAAAAAATCATTTTAAAAAATTGTCTGTAAAACCTGTTTCTCATATCTGCAGAGTTGGAAGCTAATAATGGATGTGAAAATTCTGCTGTCTGTCTGTGCGTGATATTGGGCCTGATGGCCACAATCAGACAGCCTGTTGTATGTTCTAAGATGGCATGAGTTTTACAGCAGGGGGTTTATGGATTTGACATGCAAAGTGATGGCACAAAGAGTGAGTCTGCTCAGTCTGTCATATCACAAGAGGATTTGACATTTCGCTCTTCCCCACCAATAGCACTTCCTGTCAATAAATGACAGCTCCTCCTGGCCAGGGAGTCTCACCTCCTTACTCATGCCCAGCATGATGTAGTGCTCGCAGCACACCCTCAAACAGGCAGGGGGCTTTATCTGGAATGAGGAACATGACCACATATCACTGTGAGTGCCTAGAACTTTGTGATCACTCCTTTTTGTCACTCCTCAACCTTTCTTGGGTTTTTTTTTATCATGACACCAAAAATTCTCTCCCACTGACATATGCACAGTGACAGGTTACTATCATTTTGTTACTGAATAGTAGTTCCTGAATAATATGCTTCAAGGTTAATAACAGAATAAGCCACTTTGATCCTGTTCATAACAAGAAACACAAGTGAAGCTCACAAGACACTTTTTCTGCATAACTATCCACTCTTCCTACATTTTCACTACATGTCCACTTTGACCACACGTGGCATGTTATTATTATTGTTATTATTATTATTACTTGTATATGTATTTGGAGTAATTATGCATTGTTGCTTTTTTATTTCACCAAGCTCGTGTTACTATAAAATAGCCTTTCATTTGTTAACATTAACAATAGCTAACATAATATATTTATATCTTAAGATATATTTAACTGTGTAAAATATGGGGTAATAATAATGTATTTTTCCTATCGATAACTTCATCTTCCCCCAGGAGGATATGAAAGCAGGACCATTTCTACTGTGCTATGTATATTTATAAGAGGCTTCAGCAGGTCATCTATAAGTCAGAGAGCTTGTCAGTAAGACTCATTTCCTTTGACTGCAAGTCCTGGATTAGTTTGGACAAACTGGAGCATTGAGGTAGTCCTGGTTCCCTGAAAAGTCATATGAACCCAGCTTGACCTGTGGGCCCTCAGCTTTTAACACTGGCAGCTTGGCTTCAGGCTCCATCAAAATTACATGCTGGTAAAATGGAGTCTGCCTATGTGCTGCATTCCTGTCTGTTCAAAGAAGTCCAACTGCTTTCTTGTCTAAATTTGTGTGGGCCGTTTCATCTCAGGATCTGCATTAGTGATTATGGTGTTAGATAATAATAAAGCTGGCAGTTTTAAGAGAAAGAGTAAGAGTAATGGCACCGTGTTTTAACCTGCTTACTCACAGCTTTCTCTGAATTTTACAGCTGGTCTGTTAGCAAAGCTAAAAGTAGTATTCAGAGTCATACTTTCACTGAGGCTGTTTGAAAGGGGAACAGATGCACTTATAGTACTTAGAGGAATTTCTTAGAGGAGGGCTTGGGGGCACTGGAAAGAGCCTCAAGGCATCAAGACTCCACTAAGGATTACACTGCTTAGAAGGAAATTGTTAGAGGGGAAGAGAGGGAGGAGGAAACAAGGGAGGAAAAGTGCCCATAGTGGCACAGATGGCTGCTGAAATGAGTGTGAGTGCTCTAGTTTAGGATGCTATTATCTTCACACGTCTGCAGCAAAATGCCAGGACTCAGACCAGAGCACCTGTCCTGCACCCCCCTACACACACACACGCACACACAAAAGGAGGGTCATGTGCTTAGAGCTTTTAGAAAAACTGTACTAAAAAAAAAAGAAAAAAAAATTTTCCAAGGATAAATTGTTCACTTTTTACATTAAAGCTCATTTGTCCCAGTTGTATAAATGACTCATTTTTCACAGGCGCAAGATCAAAAAAGTGAATATCACTGACAGTTGGTGGATATAGTTAGAACCATGTTTCCTGAAGGATTATAACACTCCATGAAGAGAAAACCAGAGTGAAAATTTAACCATTTCTGTTCAGACATTATGTCAAATGCATGCAAAGCCAAGTTTTAGATATTTTGCTAAGATTGCTCACCATATTAAAATCATCTGGGCTTAATATTTAATATTTCTTTTCTTTTTAAAAAATCTCCTTATGACTAATACAACTAACTGGTTTGGCCCCAGTTTTATTAGGATGCTTGGTGAATCAGTAAAGGTATTAGACATTGTCTTTGAGTCAAGAGGGCTATTAATGATTTGAGTGCCTCTCTGAGGTCTATAATGGTTATGATGAATGCTATGAAGATTCACATAGAGCATGCTCATTTAGTGCCTACAGTGGATCCCTTTGGATCCCAGGCAAATTGAAATCCCATCAACGGGGTTAATGGTGTTGGTGTCTACCCTGCTGGGGAGTGGAAGTTCATTCGTCTGCTTCATTTAACCTGACTCCATTTTTCCTCAGCAGCTGTGATATCTACATCTGTCTGTGTTAAGAACTATCAGTACAATTTAAGATTAAAACAGAGTTTGATAACAGATTTTTTATTTTTTTAGATTGTATTTCTTACTATATTCTGTACTGGGCATAAATATAGATGCTATCCACTGTGTGTCTTTATGGAAATTGTCATTTTGTTCAGTAGTGTTTACATTTTGTAGTGTAGTACTTAGCAACAGAGCAAAGTTGTGATATTCAGTGCACACCAGCACACTGGTGGTTCTGGTTATCACTTCCCTCTAGTGGACAGAAAAGATTTTTGGTGTGCCTCTGCCTCCTGAGCAATAGCATTTCTAGCGGGGCAACATACATCAGAAAGCAATACAAATTAATTCATTCAAAATTAAGAATTTATGTGCATTTTATAACTCTGCAGGGTTAAAGTAAAGTGTTAAATGGTATAGTGGTGTGCCTTTACTGCTTTGATGTGGATGGAATAATCTTTGTTCCTGTCTTTTATGGGCACACAGGGAGTCTTTAGATTTACAGCTATACAGTATATGAGATGCGTGTGGGTATTTTTTCCAGATGACTTGTATGAGTTGTAGTAAAGGTGCTAGTCAGTGCATGTAGTTGTGCTATAGTCACATTGTGAATATAACAAAGATTGTACGGCAGAGTAGAGAGGAATATTATATATATATATATATATATATATATATATATATATATATATATATATATATATATATTGAAGATCATAATAGGAATATAAACATTATTATTATTATTATTAGTAGTAGTAGTAGTAGTAGTAGTATAATTATTATTGTTGTTGTTATTATTATTATTATTATTATTATTATTATTATTATTAATGTAATAACATTATTGTAGAGCATCAGTGCTACCTCCCTTATGGTAAACGACTGGTGTTTGGTAGCAGCATTGCTGTTCTACGCCTCTCCAGAGTGTGTGTGTGTGTGTGTGTGTGTTTGTTTGTTGGGGGGGCCGCAGGGGTGTGGGTAAGGATTGTCCTGTATTGCGCATGCGCAGAAGTGCAGGCGAAAACCGTTGAAAACTCGCAGTAAAGCCTGTGTCCTCGATGCTCCTCAGCTCACAACATCATCATATCGGGCGTGCTGGAGGCGAGCGTCCAGTTGACACACACACACACACACTCACACACACTCACTCACACACACACACACTCACACACACTCACACAGCACAGGGACTGAGAGAGAGGCTAACAGCGTTCCTCCGGATTTCTCCTCCGCTCCTCCGCCTCGCCACAGAGCCATACATCTTCCTCACCGATGTTTCCGACCGACTGAAACACGGGGATTTATTCCTTCCGGTTATGTTTTATTGACTGGTAGTAATAATAAAAAAAACAACAACCCAAACCTGTGTACATTATGTTTGTGTTAGCATTCCATGCTAGAAGACGTTTGACTAGCGTTTATCCGGGGCCGCTGGGTTTGCAGTTCGTGCTGTGGATTGTATGTGCTGTTTACGGAGAGGAGCAGCCCTTCAGTGTGGAGGTAAGGAAAGCACTGGCCTCGCTAACACGCCGCACTCCTCTCCAAACCCTGGCCGCTCGGTACGCCAGGGTTTCACTCAGCAACGCAGCGGTACACTTCTCCAAACTGAAGCCGACTTGAACTGATATCTCGTTAGCCTATTAGAGATACAGTGAACTGGCTTGTTTTGTTTCAGCATGTGCCTGTGGCTTTATTTAATAATCTTAACAGCTCTAGTGCTCAGAGTCCAAGTTGACTGATTAAAGCTGAATACACACGCTGTTAGGAGAGAGGGGTGTGATATCCAGTATCAGAGATTAGCGGTTTGACAACACAGTAGCCTGTTGTCTAACACTATGCCATATGCTGTATACACACACACACACACACACACACACACACACAGGATACTTTGTTCACCTTTCCCAGCTGTCTATTAAGCATCACTTCAAAGATGAACACTTCAAGTATCTCTTGGCTTTCCTCTTCATAAAAATTCCTAGAAAATGCATGCATTATCCTGTTCCAGGGCCAGTAGTGGAAAGACAGCCAAAGTACATCTTGACATTTCCTGACAGTTCATTTTTCCTGGACAAGATGCTGTCTGTTAAATCTGTTGAAGCAGCTCACTTAGGCTGTTCCGATGGCATGACTTGACAGTTAGCTGGAATGAATTAACTTGATACATCTACATGTATATCTCAGTCATCCGAGACTAGTAACCAGAGAGGAGTCAGCTAGCCTTTGCCCAAAAAAACAAAACAAAACAAAACAAAAAAAGTTAGATGGTAACGGAGCGGCTGTATCATGATTCCTTCTAACCTTGTTTAATTCAGAAACAAAGGGCTTTGGGCTTTGGTTTCATTTACTGGACCTGTTCGTATGAGAGGGCAAAGCAGAAATGTTATCTTGATTCTCTTCTGAAGCTGAAATATTAAACAGAGCTGGCATGTCTGAAATATTTTAAGCAGAACAGAATAAGTGACCTTGGTATTTCAGCGTCTTGGGCAGAAGAATATGAAATGTAAGGAAATGCTGTCTGTCTACTTTGCAATTACAAATGAAACCTAAACTTAATCTTCCTGATCCTGACTCTACAGTCCAGTTGGTTTTGGAAATTGCATTGGAAATCAGTAGTGCATGCAGGCATTCAGAGTGAAAGATATATATATTTTAGGAACTGAGTAGGATGAGCTCCTAACAAAATAGAGGGTTGAGGGCGAACTATTTTAAGTGAACACATGCACCACTTTTTCCAGTGGTTTGAACTTTTCAGCGCAGTGATGAAAAAGACTTTTCAGAACTAGAGATATGTGTAGAGGGGCAAGCTCCGCTTTTCAATTTATCAGCCCAGACGCATGGATGAACATCTGCTAACTTTCATGCATCAGTATTCAGTGTGTAAGCAGTGAGGGATTCAGACACTCTACAACCATGTGGGCTTAAAAATGTAAAGGGTTTCAAAGTGTGGTGGTGTGCATTCACTTGTATTCTGCTTTGATGTGGCTCTGGGTGATCTTTGTTGCTGTGTTTTATAGACACACAGGGAGTCTTTAGCGATACACGATGAGTCTGTGGATTTCTGTCCAGACTTGTATGAGCTCTAGAAAGTGTTTAACTCTTTTGGCTGCTATTGCGCATAAGGTTGTGGTCCAATAACCTGTGGTTCATACATCGGCTCTGTGGTTCTCCCTCCCGCTCAGAGAGCACGGACACAACATGACCCCTGCACTTTCTGTGCTCCCGCTCATCCTCCATGCCTCCTTGTCCTCAAGGTGGAGATGTCTTTTTCTCAGCAATTTCACACCTTTGTTCCTCTTGCTCACAAATAAATAAAAAGCTGTTTCTTCACTCTAGTCCAGTTCCGCCACTGAAACTGAATTTAATTTCATTATATTCGTAATGGGTTCCTCCCCCCGCCCTTTTTTTTAAATGGCCCTCGTTCCCAGTAGAGTGCTGCAGATTTTTTTTTGTGTGTGCCATTATTAATTATTAATTGCATGTGATAGATATTAAGAAGTGTGCCAGAAAGACAATGCACATTCAAAAAGATTTGATAATATAAAGGTCTGCAGTATTAAGAGGAGACAATGCATGCAAAATCTTTATTCTAGTTATCTCTGCGGGACTTTCTGCAACTGGCTTTGTCAAAAGAAAATGCTAAATATGACCACAAATTATGGCAAAGTCATTTCTTCACAACATGGTTGACTGAACTCATGAAATTAACAGAATGAATTCTAATTGCTGCAAGATTATATTTTTATTTTCATACTGAATAAGAAATAATGCTGTCTATCTTGTTCAGCAGGACTGCATGAGCTAAATATCATCTCCGTCTTCCAACAGAATCTTTGAATGTTACTTTGTTCACGATGAGATATCCGTGTGTGTGTGGGAGAGAGAGAGAGAGAGAGAGAGAGAGAGTGTGTGTGTGTGTGTGTGTGTGTGTGTGTGTGAGAGAGAGAGAGAGAG
>CM074945.1:14894102-14951087 GCA_037577455.1 Pangasius macronema
CTATGCGGCACAGTGGAGGAGGCTCCATCATGATCTGGGGTGCTTTTTCCTTCAATGGGAAAATGGAGCTTCAGGTAATGACTGGGTCTTTCAACAGGACAACGCTGCAGTTCACAACGCCTGACGAAGGACTTCTTCCAGAACAATAACGTTGCACTTCTGGACCATCCTGCGTGTTTTCCTGATCTAAATCCCCTTGAGAATGTTTGGGGATGGATGTCAAGGGAAGTTTACAAAAACGAACGTCGGTTCCAGACTGTGGATGCTCACACACACACACACACACACACACACACACACACACACACACACACACACACACACACACACACACACTGGATGGATACACCAATCAGCCATAACATTAAAACCACGGACAGGCAATGTGAGTAACATTGATTATCTTATTAGAATGGCACCTGTTGATGTGTTGGACGCAGGAAAAAAGCAAGCGTAAGGATCTGAGCAACTTTGACAAGGGCCAAATTGTGACGGGTAGATGACTCGGTCAGAGCATCTCCAAAAGGTCTTATTGGGTGTACCCAGTAAGCAGTGGTTAGTACCTGCCAAAAGTGGTCCAAGGAAGGACAACCGATGAACCAGTGAAAGTGGCATGGAAGTCCAAGGTTAATTGATGCGCGTGGGGAGCAAAAGCTAGCCCATCTGGTCTGATCCCACAGAAGAGTTACTGTAGTACAAATAGAAAAAGTTAATCTTGACTATGATAGAAAGGTGTCAGAACATACAGTGCATCACAGCTTGCTGAGCCGCAGACCGGTAAGAGTGCCCATGCTGATCCCTGTCCACCACTGAAAGTGTCTACAATGGGCATGTGAGCATCACAACTGGACCATGGTGCAGTGGAAAAATGTGGCCTGGTCTGATGAATCACATTTTCTTTTACATCATGGGGACGGCTGGGTTCCTCTGCGTTTCTTACCTGGGGAAGAGATGGCACCAGGATGCACTATGAGAACAAGGCAAGCTGATGGAGGCAGTGTGATGCTCTGGGCAGTGTTCTGCTGGGAAACTTTGGGTCCTGGCATTCATGTGTAACATTGACAAATACCACCTACCTAAACATTGTTGTAGATTTCTGGCAACGGTATTCCCTAATGACATTGGCCTCTTTCAGCAGGATAATGCGCCCTGCCAAACTGCACTGTTCAGGAATGGTTTGAGGAACGTGACAAAGAGTTCAGGCTGTTGACTTGTCATCCAAATTCCCTAGATCTCAATCCAATCGAGCATCTGTGAGATGTGCTGGACAAACAAGTCTGATCCATGGAGGTCCCACCTTGCAACTAACAGGACTTAAAGGATCTGCTGATAAGGTCTTTGTGCCAGATACCGCAGCACACTTTCAGAGGTCTTGTGGAGTTTGTGGAGTCCATGCCTCAGTGGGTCAGAGCTGTTTTGGCACCATAAGTGGGACCTACGCAATATTAGGCAAGTAGATTTAATGTTATGGCTGATTGGTGTATATATTGTCTACCAGCAAATAAATAACATAGAATGTTTTTCTGTGGATGCTCTCTTCTCACCAGCATTTATGTCAGGGCATCCAGTGACCAGTGCAACACATTTTCATGCCACATCTCATGTCCTTTAAATCATTCAAGACAATATTTAATAGCTAGTTCAATATACTACAAGTACAGCAATGCAGAAAAAAACTGTTCAATTTAAATTTCAACTGCCATTTAAATTTTACTTTATTTTAGAAAGTGTTCCAGAGACATCCAAACCAAACAGAAGTGCAAAGCCTACAACAACCAAATGTCTAGACACTGGTAAATTGCATCAGTGTGAGCAAGAGAGGATTGCACACTGAGGGAAAGAAATATGCCTTTATCCTGAGCCCAAACAGTCTTTAGTGGCTTTGTACAATCATTTTGCTCATGCTCATACCATTTTACGTCGTGTATAATACCTCACGCTGTCACACACCCAGCCACTGAAGGTGAACCACGTTTGACAGTACAGTAAATATAAGACATGTCTTTGATTCCTGCTGACAAATATGAATAATTTAACCTTGTATGAACGTTTTGTATGTCCTACAGATAGAGTGTCAGTAGATTACAGTGCTTTTTGTAATTACAGTGTAATGTCTGCTTTTATAAAGAAGACTAAGCAGAGTGCAGGTTAGTATCTTTTCTCTGCTATAATTCATCTATTATCAGCTATGAGCAGTGATGAAAAGGCCAAGCACACACTGCAAACCCAAGAACTCAGAGTAAAGGTAGACAAAGAGACAGAGAGGCAGAAGGATAAGAATGTATAATGAGTCTTTCACATCCAGGACCCAACCTGAATATTTTTTTCTGGTTCAGGTGAAATGATGTTGCCATTTATAAAAGTACTTTCTAAGTTAGCACAGCAAGTAGCAGCTAAGCTGGCATTCAGTGCCCAATATTAGTGTCCAGCTGGGAAACTGCATTGTGTTTGCATCTAAGTAGCTTGATGTGACTTGGTGTGAAGGTGATGCATAATGCCAGATGGTCTGCTGTATGTTAGTTTGTGTGTGTGTCATTGCTGATTTATTAATAGGAAAGGCAACCACAAGGGCAGGAAGAAAAGGAAAATATGCAGTTATGTGTAATGTAACACACAGACAAATGTCTGCAGGTGGACACGAACACACTTTTTTTTTGATATTGCTAAGATTCTAAGTAGAAGAATTTCAGTGATGATGTTGGAAGTTAGCAACTCTGAAAGAAGGAAGGAAGTCTATTTAACACCACACACACTGTACCCCCCATCCCCCCAAACTGTACTAATTTACTATATACTGGAATATATCAATTATATAATGAACTGTTGATAACTATGAATCCTGTACAGATAAATCCTAACATATGCCATGCATAAACCACAAATAACACTTATTGAATCGCGTAAGCCATTATGGTATAGGTATAATCACATTACAAATATATTGTATGTATATTGCGTTTTTATTATTATTATTATTATTATTATTATTATTATTATTATTATTCACTCCCTTTAGTGCATATTTTAGTTAGGGCTTTAGTAACCACTTTATCCTGATCAGGGTCATGGTGGATCCAGAGCCTGTTCCATGAACATGTCCTCCTTCTTCTTCTTCTTCTTCTTCTTCTTCTTCTTCTTCTTCTTCTTCTTCTTCTTCTTCTTCTTCGGCTGTGCTAGTTGGTGACCTGAGATATTAAGCACAATAGTGTTTATGATCCTGTCACCATAATCGTGGTTTCAACTTCTAAACCGTGAAATAGACAAACTCTCCTCACATTTTTACTCGTACATTGAGAGCTGGACAGACTAAAGGACTAAAGCATTGCTTTAAGAAGAGGTGGAAACCATTAACCAAAAGGAAACTAGAACAACATTCCAGTGAAAAACGTTTAAACCAAAAATTCAGAATTTCTGTACAAAATAAATCTTGGACACCACAGAATATCACATATTAATTATAAATATGGATACGCAAGTTGTTCAGGGTGGACTTTTCATTTAATGCTGCAAGGATTTCTGGTTTGTTCCTAAATTTTGATTTCTTCAAGTCATGCTTCTGTTTTTTTCTTCTCTCTTTTGTGCTGTGATGGCTGAAGGAATGTTTGTGCTGTTTGTAGGGCCACTCTTCCTGGCTATGTAACACAGAGAGTAAAATAATTGCAACAGTCAAGCATTGTGCAGCAAGACACATTCTTAGCATTGATTGTCTGTCCTAGTGTTTAGGTTTATGGTTCATAATGCAGTACTTGCTCTCCCAGTTAACTGCAACAGACTTCTATTTGACCCTTGGTTGACCTTTGTCATGTGTCTCTTGTGTCCTCCAGGCATGGCTGCAGCGGTATGGCTACCTCCCCCCCACAGACCCTAGAATGTCAGTCCTGCGCTCAGCTCAGAGTATGCAGTCTGCTATCGCTGCCATGCAGCGGCTCTACGGCCTCAACGTTACCGGTGCGCTCGACAAGAACACCATAGAGTGAGTAACTGAGTCTACACCAAAACCATGCCATGCAGCTCAGTGCCAGTCTCCACCCACTCTCCTCACCCACTGCCTTATGCTGCTCCAGATTAGGGTGCTTATGCAGAGGAATTTGAATGCCAAGGGCATGGCTTAAGTCACATGATTTAATTTGAATAAAGTGCCTTCAAATTTGTGCCTTCAGATTTCTCATAGTCTTTCAAAGCTGTTAGCTGGATATTACTGCAAACTTGGACAGGCCCAGTCTCTTCCTTCCTCTGTCTCAATATGACCTACCGTGCCTCCTTTAGTGTGCTAGATGCCACGAGGCCTAAATTGTTCAGCTGATATATTTTGTTCCTCCAGCATACACAATGTGCTGAATCTTATCAGCACTCTGCACAATGTGATGTTTCAACAGCTAACACCTTTTGCACCTCTAATATCTTAATTGTTGTGTGTCCTTTTGTTTCCTTTGGCTCCTATGTAATGACGTAGCGCTAACACAATAAGGTGAGGCACCAGTTCTTCTCTTGTGTGATAATTGCTTGTTGTTAGGGTGTGCGTGTGTGTGCGGGCGTGTGTGTGTGTGTGCATGTGCGCGTGCGCGCACTATGACCATTCATTGGTAATTAGCAAATCGCACATCTGTATATGACAGGTGTGCAACCATTTTAGCAAATAGTCTTGCTAATGTTTTTTTTTTTTCTCCCTCTCCATCTGTCTCACTAACATAGTACTGTACATACTGTTTAGCTGAGGAAACGCTCAAGGACAAAGTTTGAATGAGAGTGAGGTCCTACTCGACATGCACACACACTCCTACAAACACCTACACACAATATACTGTATTTAACCGTTATCACAATATCGGATAAGATACTAATATCTTAGAAGCGCACAATATTATATGTGAGCATTTTTACTGGCTGTAATGTTTTATTGTGTTCTGTGAGGAGCATCCTGACGAGGTTCGGTGTATGATGAGTTGATAAATTGTAGCCTTGGTCTGATTAAAAAACTATTGTGGCCAAATGAATGCAGGCCAGTCTTTAACCCTGACACATCACAGTGTCACACAGTGTCACTATTGTTGTAGGTTTTGTGCGTTTATCTTTCTCACACACACACACACACACACACACACACACACACACACACACACACACACACAAATATGTGAGGTCTAAGCTTTGAGCTAGGTCATGCCTAAAATGCAATGAAATGTCTTTCAGTGGTATCTCATATACCGAGTAATCCAACACACACGCGCACACACACACACACACACACACACACACACACACACACACACACACACACACACACACACAGAGAGAGAGAGAGAGAAGAGAGAGTGATATAGCATATAATGTAGCAGAAAGCTTTCTGTCTGTCATTTTCTCTGTCAGAAGAGTGGCTTAGATGTGTAGTACTAGTTTTGCTTTAGCGCAAGCTGAAGCAATGAAAGATGTTTCCTGAATGATTCTTTCATATTCCTCAGAAACCTGGGAATGTTATACCCTGTACACTGTGTGTGGAATATGAAATATTCTCTCCATAGTGTTGTGTTTTTTTTGTTTGTTTTGTTTTGTTTTTGCATTTTTTTTTTATTTAATTACACGTATCTGTTGATGCCTTGGGTGCAGACAGCATGAAGTCATGACAGTGGTGGCGGGAGAGTAATCCAGGTCTCTTTCTCTCTTTATCTGTCTCTGTCTATGCTGTAGCTGGATGAAAAAGCCTCGCTGTGGTGTACCGGACCAGCTTGGCGGCGCCTCCAGATTCAGCGTACGGAAACGACGCTATGCTCTCACAGGACAGAAGTGGCAACACAAGCATATCACATACAGGTAGCGTGACGTGTATGAACCTCTTCGCTATAAATACACTTCTGTGATGTATTGGTGTAAGTATGTGTAGCCCCACAGATCCTCTGGTTTTTACCCTGTTGCTGTTGGCAATAAGAGAGCTATATTTAAAGGCAGGACCAGACAGCAGATGTACTGCCCTCATGTCTCTATAAACTAACCAGCAGCAGTACTGGATGAATTAAGCAATCACGATCCTTTAGGCCTCTCTGTCTACCTGACAGCCAGCCCTTCTCTCAATATGTCTATTCTTTAAAATCCTCAGCCTACAAGCTCTTTTCTGTAAATGTTATAAGGTTATAATATTATATTTATTACATTTTCTGACCTGCATTCTAATCCCTACATGTTAATCTGATTTCTATCCTAATTTTATCACATTTTCCTAAAGCTTTGGTTTGAACTTCTATTAGGAATCATTCAGGCGTAGCCACACTCTGAATATAATATATTATACTCAGAGTATAATATGCCAGTCATATCTATAGAGAATGGATTAAACCTCCATTATTGAGGTTATATGGATCAGCCACACAAGAGCACACAGTGTGTGTTGTGTTTATGTGTGTAGGTGTGCATGTATGTCATGTAGCTATATTTTCTTCCTGTTCTGCCCTAGATGTTTTAAATGACCCCTGAGCACACACACATAATAACCTCGAATTTTCTCGACTTTTTCATCTGAAATATGTATGAATATTTGAGGGTTGGATAATGAGCATGTATAAAATGCAGTTTAAGTCTGTAATAATTCACTGTTGAAACATAACTGTGTTGTTATATATGTTACTGTGTGTTGTCAGACATTACGTGGATGCCTCTATGTGATATCCTTAATACACCGTATATAAACATGTCTGCTCGTGTGTGTATATGCTTTGAACAGCTACAGGGTGCTGCTAATTAATTCACTCTTGCCACTGTGTGTAGTCTCTGCACCACTGGAGGTTTTTTTCTTTTTCTTTTTTTTTTTTTTTTTAACTTTAGCACATTCCCATGGAATATGGAACACGGCTTTCAGGCATTTCGTTGTCACAGGCCTACATCAACTTTTACGTGGAAAAGTTTAAATGACTCAGGAGGTTTGGGGAGAACCATTTTATTACTAATGACACACATTTAGTACTGTCGATGTGGCGTGAAAGAATGTTTGGGCAGTCTGAAACCAGGAGAAATGTTTGGCAAGGTTTTATCCTTTTAATTGACAACCAGTCTGGGATTAAGCAAGTACTATTTTTAGATTAAATTAAACCCATTCCTCTCTTACAACTTTAAAGCAACAGAGTGTGGGTTTTTTTTGTTTAAAAAAAAAAGGAGGGAAAAGGGGCAGGATTATTAGGGGGAGGGGTTGGTGAGGTTTAAAAATACTGTGTAATATGATGTTTCTGAGTTGCTAGGAATATCTGTGACAGTACTGTAAGAGTAATTGATTTACTGTGTTGGGGTGTCGGCTCTTTGCGCATACGTCATACTCCGGCTCTTACGTGTTAAATGTCAGAAAGTCCGAACTTTAGGCACAAAAGCTGACAGGCAGGAGCTACAGCCAGTCAGGGGAGAGAGGTGTGAAAGCGTGAGAGAGAGAGAGAGAGAGAGAGAGAGAGAGAGAGAGAGAGAGAGAGAATATTATAATGAATTAGGAAAAGTCAGCCAAAAATGAGAGTTTTGCAATAATTTGCAGTAATAGACAAATATATTCACGTGGCAGAAATGCAAAGTGGACTTAGTATTAATCTTCTGATATCTTCTCCAGTGAAAATATTTGCCAAGATAGTGTTTCCATTGCACACAGCTTAGTGCATGTCTCTCAGATACGGGCAGAGCTTGAGTAATATGCATGTCGTGAATGAATTAAGAAAAAAATGGAGAATTCCTTTGAGATGAGATACAGAGACATGTGAGAATGATGTAGTACGTCGAGATGATGTGGTGATATGCAGTATTAATTCAAGTCACTCTCGCAGAGTGCACATGACCAGTAGGTGGTCTTAAAATAGCCGCATCAGTCAGTAGGTGAGAGAGGACTGTGTTTTGATCCGTGAGCTCTGTAGTACCGCAGATAATGACGGTTGTCCCAGAAGGCCAGCATGCATCAGGGCTCTGGTTTCGTAAGATTATACAGCCTTTCCTGCTTCTCCTGCTGGCTTAACAAACGTACAAATGTATAAATGGATTATTTGTACCTTTAAAGATATTTGGGGATTTGAAAATTTCCCAGGCTGTTGATAATTCTTAGCTGGAAAAGAAATATCAATTGACTCTCTGTGATCCTCTTTATAACTGCAGCACAAGCTTTCTCCCCATCCTACTCTTTAATATAGCCCAAAATATACCTCTCTATATAGGTGCAGTACATTGCTTTATTAATGTCCATGTCCTGATATGTTTTATTGGTTTTTGGGATATTAAGAGATTCACGTTTTATCCAATGTGGTACGTTGACTTGATCTGCATTTTTATCAAATAATGCTGGTAAATTAAAGTGCCCTGAAGGATTTATCAGTGTCGTTTCTGACCCCTTACTTCTTCTCTGTCCAGCATAAAGAATGTCACACCCAAGGTGGGCGCGGAGGAGACCCACGATGCCATCCGACGGGCATTTGATGTGTGGCAGAACGTGACACCACTGCGTTTTGAGGCCGTTCCCTACAGCGAACTGGAGCGAAATAAGAAAGATGTGGATATTACAATCATATTTGCCTCTGGCTTCCATGGAGACAGCTCTCCCTTCGATGGGGAAGGGGGCTTCCTGGCACATGCTTACTTCCCAGGGCCAGGCATTGGAGGAGACACACATTTCGACTCAGACGAGCCCTGGACCCTGGGGAACCCTAACCATGATGGTAAGTATTACACCACTTGCGTCTGAGCTGTGAAAGCATTATGGCACAAATAAGCTATATATCTATCATGCATTTCACCCATTCAGCGTAGATATATTATATTTTGTCAGACATGGTGTTTAAAGCTGACCCATTTCACACAGACATACTAAAGTCTAATAGAGCTAGTTGCTTCTGCAGCTCCTTCCAGATACAATAGAAATTGTTTATAAATGTAGGACAGCTGGGGTTGTTCAAGTACGCACTGTAACGTGTGCACAAGTGACTCAGATAAAGAAAGACTGAAGTGACCATTAACCCCTTATGCCTCTTTTCCACTGCTTCTCACAAACGACAGACAAGAGGCCAGAAGGCATTTATTTTCAGTAGAGAATTGGGGCTCCTTTTCTAAGGCTGTGGATGTGTTGAAAATATTTAGCTTGGGTTACTAAACATGTTTTGATAGTACGATTGTAAAACTTGGGATACGGGATGGGGCACCACATTTAAGCCTGCAAATCTATATTTATAATTTATCTACCTCCACATCTGAGTATTAACTATTGACTAATTTTTAAGTTTGAAAGATTTGATTTGAATAAAAACAGCTTGGGTTTTGTGTCATGTTGATGGCCACGTTCACTCTATGGCCAAAAGTAAATGGACATCACACCCATATGTGCCTGTCCCATTCCAAAACCAAGGGCATTAATATGGAGTTGCTTCACCCTTTGCTGCTGTAATAACCTCCACTCTTCTGGGAAGGCTTTCCACTAGATTTTACAACGTGGTTGTTTGGATTTGCGCCCATTAGTGAGGTCAGGTACTGATGTTGGGTGAGAAGGACCACCACAAAGTCAGTGTTCCAGTTAATTCCAAGGGTGTTCAGTGGGGTTGAGGTCAGGGCTCTTTGCAGGACACTAAAGTTCTTCCACACCAACATCAGCAAACCACAGTCTTTATTGGCCATGCTTTGTGCACAGGGCCATTGTCATGCTGGAACAGGTTTGGGTCCCTTAGTTCCAGTGAAGGCAAATCTTAATGTTAAAGTATACACAGACATTCTAGCAACAGTTTGAGGAAGCAGCACATATAGATAGTGATGGTCAGGCCTCCACATGCTTTTGGCCATACAGTGGATTTCTTCCTGTAGCGTAATTTTGTGCGTGTTGTGCTAGTGGCTGTGTGTTTGAGCAGTTGAAGTATTTTAAATGGCCATTTTAACTGAAATTAATTACTTTTCTCATTTTAAAGATTAGTCGTTAAAAAAATATGAGTTTATTACTGGCCAGTTGTCATTGTTTCAGTTTCGGTGTGGGAAAAGAAAAAGTGGTATTAAGCCATCTCTAGTTTTAAGATGGACAAGTGAATAATAAGCTGAGAGTTTAAATGCTTAAACGTATGATACTTTTGTAAATTAAAGATGTGTAAAAATGTGTCAGGTGTGTAAAAAAAAAGCTATTTAAGGCTGTGTTGAAAGCAAATTCACACACCAAATCAGTAAAGATTTAACCTGTGGCTTGTGGGAAGAGCTCTATTATGACCAATCAGTGATAATGAGCTGGAGAGGTATTGTCAGGATGCTGGTCATCCTCCGTCTCTCTCTCTCTGTCTCTGTCTTTGTCTCTCTCTCTCCATTATACATTGATACGGCTGATTTCTGAGAACCAGCTTACTGCATAGTGAAGACATGGAATTATGCAATCGCTTGAATTATACATCCAGTGGAAAGGAGAAAAGAGCCGAATAACAGCACATACATACATATTTCATCTAAGACCGTGACCGACCGTTAGTGTGTGTGACCGTGGGTGTGTGTGTGTGTGTGTGTGTGTGTGTGTGTGTGTGTGTGTGTGTGTGTGCGCGCGCTGAGGTGTTTTTCTCTGTGTGGCATCTGGAGATGTCAGGAAGACAGGCGAGAGAGAAGAAGAGCAGAATCTGGAAGGCTTGGTATTCTGACTCATCAAGGCTTCATGCCCTCATTCAACTAACAAGACAAGTATACACCAAATTAGTATATAAAAGAAACAAAACAGAAAAGAAAAAATGAAATCCAGTGGTAGAGAGACAGAGCACTTTTTTAATATATGTTTCATGTGCAACAATGTCTGCTATCAAGTTTCCTCTCTGTCTGAACTCTTAAATGACCAACCTCACTCAATAGCATTGGATGCATTCAAATGATCTCTTCGAATTACCTCTTTATACATGTGCTTGAGCACAGTACTGTATATATAATTTTTTTCCTCAAAAAAAATAAACCAGCATCCAGAAACCAGTACACCATATAATTCAGTAACATGTAGAACCACCTTTAGCAGCAATAACTTGAAGTAAACCTTTTCTGTAGGAGTTTATCAGTCTCTCACATCATTTTGGAGAAATTTCAGCCCAGTCTTCTTTACAACATTGCTTCGGTTCATTGATGTTTGAGAGCCACATCATCTCAATGGGGTTGAGGTCTGGACTTTGACTTAGCCATTCCAACACCTTGATTTTTGTCTTCTTTAGTCATTCACATGTCAATTTGCTGGTGTGCTTGGCATCATTGTCCTGATGCATCATGAAACAATTTTGGCCTAGCTTAAGCTGCTGGACAGGTGGCCTCATATTTGTCTGTTTGTCTAAGAATATTCTGGTATAAAGTGGAGTTCATCGTTGTCTCAGTGACTGCAAGTTTCCCAGGTCCCGTTGCTGCAAAACAAGCCAAAATGAGGTGTTTGTGGTGACCCTGTGCTTGGTTTTCACTAGAATCATGGCACTGTGTATGATAACCAAACCTCTCCACCTTGGTCTCATCAGTCCAAAGGATATTGTACAGATCTTTTATGGTTTATTCAGATGCAATTTTGTAAACCTAAGTTGTTATCCATATATTTTTTTGAAGAGATGAGCCACCCTTCCTAGCCACCCTTGTATGAAAACCATACTTGTTCAGTCTTTTTTCTGATTGAGCTGTCATGAGCCTTAACATTTTATGTGCTTACAGAGGCCTGTAGGTCACATGATGTAGCTCTTGGGTTTTTCTTTATATCTCTGAGCATTAATCAGTCTGAGCTTGGACTGAATTTGCTGGGACGCTCAATCCTGGGAAGATTGACAGCGGTTTTGAAGGCTCTCCATTTATAAACAGTCCTTCTCAGTGTAGAATGGTGAATTTCAAATTGTAGGCAGATGGCCTTATAACCCTTTCCAGATCGATGAGCAGTAACAGCTGCTTCTCTGAGGTCATGGCTGATGTCTTTTATTCGTGATAACAATTGTTGTTTAAGCCCTGATAAATAAAAACATAGAATTGAAGAAGTGTACTTTCTGTTTCTCATGACTGTACGTATATTGTGAAAATATATATATATATAAATATTGCTGTAATATTTTAGCCTAATACCTCAATAATGCTCAAGTGATACTGCTTAGGTACCAGTAGTTTACAATTCACTTAATTGTCTAGATTTGTTTCCAGACTGGCCTTTTGTTTAGCTGAAAGAGCAGTAAGTACCTCCTCTGTACTTTCATTGGTTGTCAGGCTCAACCAGTCTCATTTGTTTGTGCCACAAAACTTTCTGTGATTGGCTGCTAGAGGCCTGAAAGAGAGTGACGGGAAGACTATATCTGTGATGAAATCAAGCTGAGTATTAGAACCTAATATCCAACAAGATAAGATTTTCAGAAATCACATCAGTAAAAAAAAAAATGAAATTTTTGAAATTGGTGCTCTGTAGTGTTACTGCTGCACATCAGCGTGTGTTTGTGTGCTCAGCAGCAGTTACCAGTGCTACTGATGTAGACTTGAGATTTCAAAAAGATCAGACAAGTCACAGCTCTATTTTTGCCTCCCGTCTCTATTTAAACTCTCCATCTTTCACCTCTTCTGGCCATTTTTCATGTTTCATCCATTCCTCCTGCTCTCCAGATATCTCTGAGCATATCACTCCCTTCTGTTTTCCCACATTTTCTGTATGAATCACCTATTCTTCACACTTTATCTTGGTTTAAGAGCCAGCACTGTTACTCTCGCCCTACCTCCCACTGTCCATTTCCCTCTCCTTCCTGTTTACTCTGTCTGACTGTCTCTCTCTTACCATCCTTGTGCCATGTACTTCTTTAACAGACACATCCACAAACATTGTCACACACGTTGTCAAATCAAATCTCTGGTTGGCCTGTTGCTAGGGAGTTGCCAACCCACTGTGAGCGTGTTTTGCTGTTAGCGAGGGATTACAGCCTTTCCTCCCCTCCTCCTTCTCTTGCTGAGCTACATGGACTTCTGCCAGTTGACTTCTTCTCCAGTGTCTAAGCCCTATCTCACCTCACTCTTTCTGTTCTTGTCTGCCTCTCATCCACTTGCTTCCCCTTGTTTGCTTTCACACGGTGCATGTACACACATACACATTAACATGTGCACTCAGGACTTACATTAGATGCATTCTCCACCAGGAGGTATGTGCAGCAAAACTGCCAGAGATGACCAGTGCTGAATATAGGGCAGGGAAGTAATGTATAAATCATGCTATTACCCTGTGAGGATGAGGAGTGACTCATAGCTAACAAAATATTTTTCCTGGGCGATGAGCACTTGACACATTGCTTTTATCCTGTGCTCCTTCTCCCACTTTCCTTCCCATTCCTCTGTCACCATTTCTCTCTTTTCACACTCCCAAGTGTCTGAGCACCATAATGTCTGCATTGTCAAAACCTCTGTTTGTGTGTGTGGCATGTTACCAAATGTCCCCACAGGGATACATTTTTTTTGTTATTGTTATTTTATATAGGTTTGGTGTGTGTGTGTGTGTGTGTGTGTGTGTGTGTGTGTGTGTGTGTGTGTGTGTGTGTGTGTCTGTGTCTGTGTGTGTGTTTAAGCCCAGCTACTCCTCGCTGAGTCACTGATGCAGAGAGAGATGGCTTTAAGGAAGCAATACCCAAGAAAAGGTCACTAATGCTGAAAGTGTTATGGTTTAGTTCAAAATAACAATAATTGTTGCCTATTCTTTGTGTAGCTGAAATTAAATGCAGATTAGCCCATGGATGTAGCATAAAAAAGTATCAACTTGTTTGGACTGGCAATTCCATAGAGACACTTATCTAAATGTCAGAGACACATGTGCAAAATTTGTTAGGCTGCCTGTGCTATAGTGCCACCATCTCTGTTTAGGAGTTCTTGGACCACTAAAACTGTTGAGATGAGAAATAAGAAATTCTATCAATAAGTGTATCCATTCAGAAGGGCTAACTTGTAAGGCAAAAATTAAAAGGCAGTTTGAAACCTGGACACATCAGCTTGCAAAATAATAGAACTGATGGGCTGTTACTTCTATTCATAGTAATATCATCTCTGAAGAGCTTGGACAGAGATGCACTGATCCCTTACAACCCATGCTTGATTTAAATTAGACAGACTGGACATGCTAATGGCTAATGTTTAAAGCCCGTATCTGGTTCCGCCTACATTTTAAGCCCAGTCTTGAGGAAAATTTATGACCAGTTAGCGCAACTATCTTAAATTTACACCCTGAAAATTACATCCAACTTAGCTTAATGCCAGGTGTAAGCCCTGTTCGTGCAAATGGCCTCTAGGCTCTCCTTGAATTAGATTTCTATCTGACTAGCAGACATATCTAACTTTAATAATGCTTGTAGTGCACCGTAACAGGAAGAGAGCAAATTCCATGAATACAGCAGACCTATAAAATATTCTTGTTGTAAATAGCCCTGCAGATACCCTGGCAGCATGGCACCACACTAGCAGATAAGAGAGAATAGTTCTGTTTCAGTCTACATGCTCTGCACCGACATATAAGGATATGAATTTAGGAGGGTTTCATGCTCTTAAAGATGTTTGTGATAGCTCGAATCTTACGCAGAAAAAAAAGCTACATGTATCTATACTCATTCGTCTGCCTCAAAGGGGCATGGGGTTTAGGAAAACAATGTATAAGAAGATGTATAAAGAATGAATTCCTCTACCTGAGAACACTGCTGTGAAAATAGTCATTTAAGATGGTCGGTGCAAGCTCTGGTATTTTAATGATGCTTTAACTTATGTAGTGTTTAATCCATTTTAACTTAATCATTTGTGCAGGTGAGAACACAGCATTCACAATTAGATGCAAATCGAAACAAGTTGCGAGTGAACTCTAGTGCAGTTTGACTGCAATGAGAAAGCGAGTTAACCCTGAATTGATCTAACTGCAGGAAGTGTACCAGACATGCCGTGCATTTTGGGTTGCAGCATTGTAGCCGCGAGCTGCTAAACCGATCTGCAGTGTGTGAAGTGAGCCAATGGACAGAACTGCAGAAATGTGAGGTGCTGGGATATTTGGATCAACAAACAAAAAGAGAAAATAAATGGCGGATGTGAGGTACAAAATGTTTTCGAGTAGTTATTTATATAGTTATCTAGTAATGGTTCTGGCCTAATGGTCTGAGAGTCGGACTTGTAAAACGAAGGTGAACCTGAAGGTCGTGGGTTCGAGTCTCGGGTCTGGCAGGGATTGTAGGTGGGGGGAGTGAATGACCAGCNTAAAATGGCTGCCCACTGCTCCGGGTGTGTGTTCACGGGTGTGTGTGTTCACTACTGTGTGTGTGCACTTGGATGCAGAGCACAAATTCCGAGTATGGGTCACCACACTTGGCCACAAAGTCACTTCACTTCACTTCACCTAATGTATTGAGCACTGGCTCCATGTTCTCCATGCTCAGGTGATTTTTGTGGTTACTATGCACACTTGGCAAATATTTGTTTACCTATTTTATATATATACCTAGTATATTTTCAGCCCTACGTTAATTATGTGCAGTGAGAAAACGAACCAAACCAAATAGCACACGAATCAAAAGTATCAATTTCCTTCTGATTCAGACTCAGCAGACAGGCTAAAGCACCCTTAAATGACTTAAACAATAATTCAATAAGTCAATTGCTGCAACTTCATCTAATAAATGTTGTGAATCATAATTCTATTATTAACCATCATGTCTCTCACTGATCGGCTGTGTTTATACTGTCTACGCTGTAGAGTTCAGCGGTTCAGCCTGTCTCTTGCTCCAGTGTGCTGCTGGGTCAGCCTTGCTCCTGGATTAATGGTGCAGGCTCAGCTGTGTGAAGGGGCCGACAGTGTCCTTGTGTTGTGGACTCAGTCTCCTTGCTTGGTGGATGATTGGCAGGATGTGTGTGCCTGTGCACCTGATAAAGCGTAGCCCTTCTTCAGCTGCAAAAGAATAAAAAGCCTTATTTATTCATTGGCCACATGAGTCCGATAGCTATCAGCATGCTGTCTGCACAAGGAAAATAGAGAGAGATGGAGCGTGTGAGCGTGGATTTGATCTCTATTAAAACTTTGTGAGGCATGACAAAAGTGTTCCAGTAAATTGAGGAAATTATTATTATTAGCTGTTTTGTTTCATACCAGTTCAATAGGTTTATCGTGAGTCTTAAACAGACGTGTATATTTGCATGACCTTCTCTTCTGCTTGAGATCTGGGATATACCTGCATGCTGTACCTGCAAGCTATTTTGCTGAGAGGTCTGTCCTCTTCCACTCTGTTAGTAAGAAAGGTTGTGTTTGTGTGTTTTTGTTTTTGAGGGAAGTGAATGCTGTGTAAGTTGCAGTTAGGTGTCCAGAGCTAGTGTTTTGAGCTGTATTTGCTCAGTATCCTTTGCTGTATAAGGAGAGAGCACCCTGCTGTCACCCACTAGGCAAGCCCTCAAAATAGCCGCTCACCCACTGACTCAAGCATTAACTTTCCATGTGAGGAGCAATAGTCTTTTCCGCCTGCGCAGTGCCTCTTGCCAAGCTGACTGGACATGGACCGCCGTCCTTAATCTCCCCTGACCTTCAGCAGTCTCAACTCAACATCAAAGAGAGACATAGACTGCAGGATAACACAGCCTGTTGGAGTATTTGAACCTCAGTCTAGTGTATAAACAGTGCAAAATTAACAATAGATGGTTGAGAGATTGAAAAAAAAGGAAATTCAGAGCAAAAGTCAAGAACATTAGAATCTAGAAATGAGAGAGAGAGAGAGAGAGAGAGAGAGAGAGAGAATGCAGACCGAGAGGGAGAAATGGAACGATGAAGAGATGGAGAGGCAGCTGGACCCTCCACAATACCCAGTCTGTCTGGCTCATTTCTTCACACCCATGAACGAGCCTGAGAACCTGATCTGTCTTGGAATTAGCAATCCATAATGAAAGAACGCCAGGAATGTGAGCACTTTTTCTTTTTCTTTCTTTCTTTCTTTCTTTCTTTCTTTCTTTCTTTTCTTTCTTTCTTTCTCTCTCCCTGTTTTTCTCCTATCTATAGAAAATTAAATCGTCCTTGTTCTGCACTCAGTATTTTCTTGGTGATATGAAAAAAATAACAACAACAACAATAATAATTCACCTGGTATACAGAAAGTTTATAATCCACTATTGTGCAGGGGCTCTGCCTTGCCCCATATTTAGATAAACTGCCTACTGCAGTGATAAATACACAGTATCATAAGATTTTTGAGACTATAAAAAGCAGCACTTTGTAGAGCATGGCCTAGGATTACATGTGACCATGTGGTGTCACATTGGAAGTCAGGGGATTCAGACCAGGCAACCATGAACACAATGAACTCTTGAGTCGGCATTACACCTAAGAGTAGTGCTCATGAAACACACACACACACACACACACACATACACACACACACATCATCATCATCACATACAGCATCACACACAACATCACATACATGTTGTGTTACTATTGTTGAGGACCTTCCATTGGCATAATTATTAATGCAGTAATCAATGATGTGCTTGACCCAAATCTAACACTACTCTAATCCTCAATAACCAAAAGGAAACCTTCTGGCAAAAAAAAAAAAAAAAGCGAAATGTTCTCACAAGGTCGAAACTGCCAGATATTACTTTCCTTCTGAGGACATTTGGTCCCCACAAATATATAATTTCTAATAGATATTTGAGGAATAATTCCAGATAATTCCTAATCCATAGTGTGATGGTTATGGTAAAGAAGAGTCATACTCTTCCCTGGTTGATGACACACACATTATACACAGACTTCTAATGAAGAGCACATTTGAGCAGGGTAACTTGGGGTTGTGCTACATCTGTAATTCATGTTGCATCTCAGATTTATGTCGATGAGCATTGAGAGAATGGGGCAATGGCCTGGTTTTCATCTGGTCCTACAAAGGTCTCTGTTCTTTCCCCCTCTGTCTGCCCCAGAGAAATGAGGAGAACAAATAAATGTGAACCAGTGTTCTCTACAGACCAGAGAAAGGCAGACTGTTCCGAGGCTCTGGAGGGAGATGTTGTAAGGCCACCAGTATTGTTCTATTTTACTTGAAATACTGTCCCCCAAGAGGACTGCATATTTAGTAAGTGCCCTGCAGACACGGGCCAACATCGTCATCCAGAACAAAATGCTGCAGCAGAGGTCCCTATGGAGAGCCTTGTGTACATTACAGGAGCTGAGACAGCATCCTAAGCCTGAGGGTCAGGAGAGGCCTGCGTTCAAGATGAGGCAATTGTTTAAGGTCACTGAGATGAAAGCTGCTGTCTTGTTCACAAAACCTTTCTCTTTTGTTGCAATCATTATGGGATTTTCCATCTAGCTCTTTTTTTTTCTGAAAATGTGAAAAATGGCTAAATATTGGGCAAAAAGAGTCACTTGTGATAAAGAGTATTTGCAAACAGATTTGATTTTACACATGTCGCATGTTTCAAGGCTAGATACCTGGATGTATCTAAAATAAACATGAGCACAGCAAACACTCCTGCACCATTAGACAGACAAAGAAACAATTTTTATTAGTTAGCAGTGTTAACCTGACCAGGATAATGTATTTACTGGAGATGTGTGAATGAAGGAATGAATGAATGAACCTCAGACGTTAAACCTTTCCATTATGCTGCTGTTTTCTTTCCGTGCACAGGTGAAACACAGAATATTGGATATTATAGTCCTATCTCCATAAGCATTTTTATGCCATCTTCAGGATTTTTATGTGATTGTAGCTAGTAGAAGCACAGATTCATTCGCATTTTCTTTTGCAGGCAGTTCGGAAAATGTTTATATTGTGAAATGTTTCAGTGGGAACCCAGCTACTGACTTAGTCCAGTGTGCTGAAGGGATGATGCCTGCTGTGTGTGTGTGTGTGTGTGTGTGTGTGTGTGTGTGTGTGTGTCTAAGACCGTGAGATTGAATGCATGAGAATGCATCTACTGTTTTATGTCTCATTTGTAATAAACTGGACACTGCTAATGAGGTCTGGTGTTTAGTGACAGAGAGCGCCTCATAAAACCATAAAAATAAGCCTCTTTGTGCAGCAGAGAGCTACCGCTTTTCCTTCAGGGTTCAGTGGATCTTTCAGGACAACTGGGACAGTCTTACAATGCCGCAGGTGGACTTTTTTAAAGTAGCTACATGTTAAAGTAGTCTGCCAAACACTGCAGAGACCATGGAATTGAATATCCTCTTCCTTAGATAAGGTGACACCAAAAACTGTGACCCTGTGCCTCCATTTTATTTGAACAGACACCAGCAAAATACAGGCTTATACCCGTTTTACCTACATTGTTTGATTACCAACCTACAAATGCTGTTCTACTACTGTTCTGGAAAAAAGCATGAATGTTGCAGACTTTGAGAAGATTTTGTTGCTCCATTTAGAACCACCGCTGACCAGGCATAAGCCAGACTTTAAGCTCTGTGCTTCCCTGTGCTGACATGCTGCTTTTCAGCTGCTGTCCTGCACCAGTTGTTTATCTCCTTTGATCAGTCTTGTATATTTTATGTGGGAAGGGCTATCTTCTTAAGTGTTTGTTAATTAAACAGGGCCATGGGTAGAGCCATTTTGTTTGTGTTTCTGAAATTCAAAGGAAGAAAGGAGAAGAAAGAGAAGAAAACCACTGCAAGCTACCTCACCCCCACACACACACACACACACACACACACACACACACACACACACACACACACACACACACACACACACACACACACATTTGTCTCAAGTTGTGTCAGGGGAAAAGACCAGAGTAGACATCTCAAACACCTCATTTGCATAGCAGTATGCCCCAATTCCTCTCATGCCACAAGTGATCCTTATATCATCATCCTATCTCATTTCCCCCACGCTGACTCTCGCACTCTTATTTCACACGTTTGCATGTATCCGCTAGAAGATTGGGCACAATTTAGTTTCATTTTTTCCGAAGGAATTGTAATAACAATCTCACTGTTCCTTTCTTTAATGCTTTTTGATGTCTTAGCTCAGTGGAGTTATTTAGAACAAAACCAAAGTGACTTCATTACGTATATTCTCTACAGCAGTGTTTAGCCCTGCCACTGGCTCGCACTGTCACTCTTAAGACACAGAACGAATTGCCATGGAATGCTTAACACATCACCTGACTGATCTCCTCTGATTAAATCAAATAAAGGGTGAAAAAAACAGTGTGAGATTTCTTTGTCCCTGTCTTACTTTGCTAATGACACCGTCAAGAAGCATTGGAGAATAACAACAAAAAGACATATAGAATGTGAGAGAGAGAGAGAGAGAGAGAGAGAGAGAGAGAGAGATGAAGGCAAAGCATATAAACTGAGTCAAGGAATATGAAAGGGAGGAAAAGAAAGAAAAGAGGAAGGAAAGCAGAGAGCAGAGATGGGCTGATCAGTGCTCTGTAGTTGGTGATGTGGCTGTGTACATCTGTGTCTGCACTCTGCGGTCCTTGGTTAGTGTCACACAGTGCTAGCTGGAGACAGGGACTTGGCTCACAGCCAGCGGGGCTTTTTTTGGGCCCACAGTTTACTCCAGTGTAAAATCACTATCATTACAGAGCTGTAAGGGCACAGTGTTCCAAGCTTTCGGAAAGTACAGCATTTTGATGTGTGGAATGTTTTTAGGGACAGTGCCCGATACAATAATGGGTCCCATCAGTAGCTGTGGTCTCACTGGGCTTTTTTTTTTTTTTTATTCTAGAGTAGAACCTAAGACGAAGTACAGTCACATGGACACACAGTACACAGGGCTATCATTCCCATGCTCTTTGGTCAGGATAAAAGGCTCATGTTTTTGTGTGTTTTTTTTTTTCTGTGTGTAGGAAATGACCTGTTCCTGGTGGCTGTGCATGAGCTGGGCCATGCATTAGGTTTGGAGCACTCCAATGACCCCACAGCCATCATGGCTCCCTTCTACCAGTACATGGACACCGAGAACTTCAAGTTGCCTCACGATGACCTGCAGGGCATCCAGAAGATTTATGGTAAGAGTTGCAGCCTCAGTCAGATCTGATCACGGCTGGTCAGCAACTTGGCCACTGTAGCTTACTAAGGTCATTTGTTTGGAAACACTTTCGTTTTTCCGATCAACACATAAGAGTAATATCTTATGGATGTAGCCAGCTACAGTTACTGAAGGATCCTGCCCAATACAGCAGAGACAATGAAATTCAGTATCCTATTTACCGGTTTTACTTACTTCATCTGATTAACAACCCACAAACAGCTGAGATCATTCTATTGTTCTGGAAAAACCATGAATGTTCCTGGCATTCGGAAGTTTCTTGTGGTCACTGCATTCACAATCACCTGAAGATTTACATTATGTTAAGAGCAGCAGGCAAGAGTGGGATTTTTTTTTTAATGAATGCTCATTGAGAAATGGAGAACATATTGCAGATATATTCACCAGTATTTCGATCCTTGAGTCTGGCATTAGTTAGACCTTTCCAGCATGTGCTGGTGAAGTTTATAACATGTTCATTTTTTTTTTATGTGATTATGTGATACAAAGAAATTTAGGACTAATAGGCCAGAACAGCGACACAAAAGACAAAGAAGACTGATTTCCGCATTCATTAAATAGATAGTCAGAGTAAATTTGGTCAGGGCAGAGCTTCACAAGGTTAGCGTTTCCTCTCACCCCCCCGCCCTCTTTTCCTGGTTTCCTTTCTCCTCTACACTCTGCCCATCCTATACAACTACAAGGTCAGGTCAGACCTGGGCTCCTTGGGCAGAAGTTCACATCCTCAGTACACTCCCACCCCTCTCTCCACTCTCTGCTCTTCCTCTCCCATTTCCTTTCAAGCCTTTCTTCTGTGGAGAGGCACACATGTCCATACACACACAGGATGAGGTCTGACGCAGAAGATCAGGCTGTAAGATAATAGTCACAAACAGCCTGTGGCGCGTGCACACTGACAGATACGCAAAAATTGCATTCAAACCAGACCATTTTCCATTAGAGTTTAGCAACAGGAGGCAGAGTAGACATATAAGTTACATGGAGTTTAACATTATGTAAATGACAAGGAAAGTGATTTACTGATTGTCAATGGGTGTGAGGGTGTGAGGGTGCTGAGATTCAGGATGCAAGCATTTTCCACCACTTTAAAGCATCCCTGTTTTATGATTGTATTGCTGCATGAAATAAAAATGTCTCTGATTTTAGGTGTGCTTGATTAGCATATTAACAGCCTGCTGACTTTAGCAAACTGCTTATCTTAAATCAGCATTGGTGCAACATTGGTGCAACTGTTCCCAAGCACTAAATGTATTTTAAATAGCTTACACACCAGACCCACCCATATGTGGGTCTTACACAAACTGTTGCCATAAAGTCGGAAGCACACAATTGTATAGAATGTCATTGTATGCTGTAGCTTTAAGAATTCCCTTCACTAGAACTAAGAGACCCAAACCTGTTCATGACAATGACCCTGTACACAAAGTGAGTTCCATGAAGACATGGTTTGCATGGTTTCTTGACATCAACCCCACTGAACACCTTCGAGATGAATTGGAATGCTGACCATGTGCCAGACCTCCTCACCCGACATCAGTGCCCAACCTCACTAATGCTCTTGTGACTGAATGAGCAAATCCCCACAACCACACTCCAAAATCTAGTGGAAAGCCTTCCCAGAAGAGTTGAGGTTGTTATAACAACAATGGGGACTAAATATGGAATGATAGCACATATGGGTGTGATGGTCAGGTGTCCACAGAGTTTTGGCCATATAGTATATTAGTAGTTTTGACTTTACAGTTATCAGATGTGTTATCATGTGACTCACAGAAAGCAGTAATAGTTGGGACCTGCTACTAGCAACAGTATAGCTGTTCAGGACTTTAGGCAAATCCACTGTTGATGTTTGTAATTCAGAAACTCTGGCAATTTTTCAGTAACTCGTGAACCCTTTTCTACAAAAGAAACCCAAGCCAGTTTTAGTTCCATGGCCATAGTTACTTCACCTTTTAAGCTTGTTTTGCTTTTTCTCATAGGTTCTCTCTCTGTCTCTCTCTGTCTCTCTGTCTCTCTGTCTCTCTCTCTCTCTCTCTCTCTCTTTCTTCCTGCACTCTGCTATATTGTAATGGTAGCTGGGGCTTTCTCTTCTAACCCACACACTATTTTAGGAGATTATTTCAGTCAGTGAATGAAATCTCCCTCTCCCCCCTGCTGATCAGACTACGCTGAGATAACCAGAGGTGTAACTATCCCTTTAATCAGCTAAACTTGCCTCCAGGGCAACACTGCAGGATCATGATTTTACTCACCCATCAATTCCCTTAGAAACATTTGACCACTAAAGGCCTTTTTGGACTGTGAGACTCAACCTCATTGCAGTTTTTCTCAAGTCATGAAGATTTTAGCTTAAGTGGTGTTATTATGTAACAAATGATAGCTAATATTCACTTAATTTAGAATCACTCACATGTAATTCTGCTTTTAATGTAATGGTTCAAGCTAGAAGCATGATTATGGGATGAGTGCACTGGAATGTATTTGATACAGTAGTTATGATGACATGTCATAGTGTGTTTTCATATATCTTGGAGGACGACTTGAACGTAGCTAGTGAAATGTCATGTGAAATTCACTTTTCTCTTTGCAAAATAAAAGGTTAGATAAGGTAAGATATTTGTAATGTTTCGAAATCTAATGTATTCTTCTTCTTTTTAGGGCCCCCTGACAAGATTCCTCAGCCTACAAAACCTCTACCAACAGCCCCCCCTCCACGCTCTCACCCCCCTTCAGACCCACGCAAACACGACCGTCAGACACGACCACCACGTTTACCCACTGGGGACAAACCCACGCATCCCAACGCCAAGCCCAACATCTGCGATGGCGACTTCAACACACTCGCCATCCTGCGCCGAGAGATGTTTGTGTTTAAGGTAGGTCAATATACATTACTTGGATTTCATATGGGGCACATTCTGTCCAAAAACGTAGTGTACTAGATCCTATAATAAGGAGCCTGTCTTGTGAGATTCAACTGTTAGACTTTTCAACTTTCTCGTTACTGTATGGGGCAGCAGTTCCACTCAGGGTCTTCCCTTATGAAAGCCCTTTTCTTTCCCTAGGTTATAAATCCCACTAGCTATAACTGAATGGCACACAGTATACACAGTCATACTCCTGTTGAAAACAGCACAGATCAGGCAATGTTACAGCGCCATGTGTGAGAGCAGTGTGCTTCTCATGTGTTACACGTGTTCAGTTTCCTCCTGGTGAGTTGAATCTCAGATCCATGAAAGGAGTGTCTTTTCTGACCCACTGAATCTAACACTTTCTTTACAGCCCTAGGCAGCAAGATAATGGGGGCTTTAGGCTCTGTCTGTCATTTAGTAAACCTACCTGCAGTCAGCAGAACTGTGCAAATGAGACAAATATGCATGCTGAAGAATGTTCTGCATCTTCTTTGTCTTCTAAACAAACTGCTGAAGAGAGTGTGAGTCCTGGAGCCATTCTAAAGTTCCCTGATCTGTGAGTCAGCTCGCAACACCCTAGCAACCCATAAAACCCCTTCAAGACACACAAAGATATCCTGTTTTCTCTCCACTAAATCATTTGTCTGTATTTTTACTAGGCTTATAAATATCCTGATTTCATGTCATGTTGAAGCAGGAGCGATAATATAGTATCTTTTTGTGAGCAGTGAAACCACTCTGATAAACAGTTCATTTTCACTTAAAGGTATTTTTGTTTGTTTGTTTTGTCTAAACTTGTAATTGGAGTGGTGTTTGTAACGCTGTAGAGAGTAGTCTCTTATTAATATGTGGATGATGTATCACTGGAACACTCGACGCATCTCACTCGGCGATTGGGGGCAAATTAGGAGCAAAAGGTTTAGACCAGATATTTTGGATTTTTAAATTGGCTTCCTGTGGAAGCTGTTCTGGTGCGTTTCAGTGATGCACAAGAATAAAACTCCAGGCAATGAAGCTGGCCTGCATATCAACTCACATTTGTATCTCAACACAGACACGTTATCATCTTTTCCTGCCTGCAGCCCATAGGCTGATGCGTATCATGAAATTTCAAGATGCCTGAGAGAGAGGGAGAGCCAGGAATTGTAACTGCTTATGGAGAGGTAGATGATCTTTTCATTTTCACACCCCACAGCTAAGGCCACTCAAGCTAAGTTCTGAGTGTTGGACATGGTCCACGATGCGAAACTGACTGGAGGTTATATCTCATGGCTAGTTGTGCATTTGGTGGTGCCTCATTTTTGCTTTGGTTTTGTTGTTTCAGCAAGTCGGAGGAGGTTCAGTTTTGTCAAGCTGCAGTGTTCTTTAATTGTCTTCAATTGTAAATGTGTTGCTCAGGCTAGTCTTAGGTACTGGATTCCATTCTTCTTCTTTCGGCTGCTCCCATTAGGGGTCCACTAATCCACTAGTTACTGGATTAAATATTGTTCATTTTATCAAGGAAGTTGAAATTTAGGCATTCAATGCATCCTTCCATTTGCTTAAGGTTTATCACCTAAATTCATTATCTAAGCTTCATTTTCTCCTGCTACTGAAATGCTTGTTCTGTGTAATTGTATATGGTAATATAATTGTGTATGGTATTGAACTGTGCCACATGGTTGGTTATACTGTATGTGTTACCTAAAAAAAAATCCTCTGTTTAAACTTGGTCATTTTTGACTGGAAGTGATGTTGCTTGTGTTAAGGGCCAGCGGCGGAGGTAATTGACTTAGCTCATTAAGCTGGACTTCAGCAGAACAAACCCAGCGAGCCAGAGAGTGAAGGATTATATTAGCCTCATTTGGTGAGCAGCAGGAGAGACAGAGATCTGCTGTTGCTATCTCATCAAACTTAAGAATCAATCACCCCCCATGCCGGAGTTTCAATAACACACACGCACACATACACAAAGTGACAGCTTAAGCACCACAAGTCCAAAGTGGCAGAGAGAGAGAGAGAAACAGAGAAAGAGAGAGGCACACTTCATCAGGGCTGCACAGCCCTAGTTTCTCCTCCCACAGAAAGAAATTAATTGATTCACTGTGAACCAAAGATGTGGGATGTTAATTAAAGATGAGGGCCCTTCCTCCTGAGGCTCTCTTCAGAAGCATGGAGTATGTGCTGGCTGAGTGATGGAGAAGTGTTGAAAGACTTGTAGCTCTCTTTTGACTCTGTGTTCCTCTGCACTGAAGAGTGAAATAGTTTTAACTGTGGCCTTTTATTAAACATCCAAGTTTGTCATCACAAGCAGATGTTTCATATCCACTCTCTCTTATGGGCTCTCAAATGTAGCTCTGAAATTCAAAAACAATTATGCTAAGTGCTGTTTCTTTAGAGGTTATAGATTTGGTGCTCTCTAATAACTTGTGATTAAAGCAGAACTATTCATTGGTTCATGTCATGGTAAAGTTGGACAAAATTAAGCTAGCTCTTCATTTCCGTTACAGATGCGCATGCAGTAAAACTTAAAAGGCAAAAGCACTTTTGGCAAATGCAGCATCCTCATGGCGTTCAACTGCGCTTGAATCCATCCAAAGCTCTCTCCATACTGTTTTCTCTTTTTAAATTCTTTGTCAGCAAGTTGGAGATATATGATCCACATGATCAGCCAAGAGGCAGAGGTCCTACAGGCATACATCTGGCTTATGCGATTACCACGCACAGAGTTACTTCTTCATGAGCGCACACCCACACACAAAACCCCTGCTCCTTGCTTTAGGGTTTGCAGACCTCATCTCCCATATGCCTGATGTAGACGGACAATCGAAAGCTGTTTCTTTCCGGGGGGTGAGAATACGTTTTGAGCAGTGCATGCCGGCTGAATAAAATCAGTGGCAGTTGATTCACAAGCAGCTCTTAAGTAGCACCGACAGTTTCATACGCACTAGCTGTATTCTCTCTTTACAATTGTTGTATTGTCATGTCCAGAATCAAACAGAACCTGCCTGCATCGGTATGGCCAACCATCTTCCAGAAAGACTCCACTATTTTCTTCACTCAGTTCCCTCCTCTAGGCCCCAGCTTGGAAGTGTGGGTTTGAAGTGTATAAGTGTGACATTGTGCTGGCAGAATGTTGTTTGATGTATCTCAGGCATGTGCTGAAGGATCTTCTCTTGCGCACTCCAGTGCAGAGAGTCCACCTGTCTTTTTTTTTTTTTTTTTTTTTTTTTTTTTTTTTGTGCTGTTGGATAAGCGAGGCTTATCTCTGCGCAGGGCTTTCTCTCAGCCCTTGTTGCTACCACGCACTGCCTGGGTCTTTCATGTCTCCTCTTCATTCCTTCAGGCTGTAGCTTACTCTGGGACAAGATTAGACTAGGCTAGCAGGCACACTTCTGCAGGCCTGACATGGCTTCTCCTTGTGCAAACTACCCTTTGTGCTTGTTAGGGTGCCTGTAGTGCCTTTTCCTATATCCACGCTAGCAAGCAACAGAGCAGGCAAGCATTCATTTTCTGTTTCAAGTTTGTGGAGCTGTAATTTCAGCAACAGTGGCAAGCAACAAAAGCACAGTTCTGTCCAAACCATGTATGATGCTAAGCAGAGGTTATCGGTGCCTTTGTGTATAGTTAGTATAGTTGGATTGCTAATAAGCCATAGGCATGTAACGTGTCAATTAAACAAACAACTTGCATACTGATTTGTCAAGTTGATCAATCGCAATATGCGTAAATGTAAAACCGATGATGGTAAAGAATTGTGTCGAAATTTTTTTTTTATGACAAGAGTGACATGAGTAGTAGCCATTACACATCAGCAAGAGACAAACAAGAAGACACACAAGTGATGCATGCAACAATATGCATGCTTCAAATTAATGTTTATGTACAGAGATGAACGGCACTGGAGCAAACCCTCATAAGAGTGTTTGCCCCTTTGTTGTGTTTCAGTCTCTTTCTGTCTCCTTTTGTGTTTCTCTCTCTCTCTCTCTCTCAGAGAGAGAGAGAGAGAGAGAGAGAGAGAGAGAGACAGAGAGAGTGAGTGAGTGAGTGAGACAAAGGTTTGAGATAAGTTGTGTGCATGCACATAAACTACAACCCGGTTTATTGTGGCGGACAGACAGGCACCGGTTCTCAGTTTCTCTGAATTTGTGAGACAGATTATAAAGCCACTGGCTGGGGAATTGCAGCCAGGGTGCTCTAAACAAAGGAATAATGAAATGATTTGTATTGTGCGTCCAGAAAGGCTGCCTCTTTTTGAAAAGGTTAGTGTTGTTACTGCGGGTGCCTGATTAGTGAGTGCCAGCCGAATTTGTCCTCATCACGGTCTGGCTCAGTACTTCGAGGGAGGGAGGAAGGGAGGCACTACATTTTCTCTTTACAGACAGGAAAGAAAGAAAATGGTTCTGATTTCACAGTTTGATCTGTTTTCAATTACACCGGCGTGTCATATGAGAGAAAACGCTGAACAACTGAAATCAATCAGTGCTTTTGAGGCGCACTGGGGGCTAGGAGGGGTTTTCTGTCCAACAGCTGCACCAGAGGACACAGATCACTGGAGTGCGCGTACGTTGTGCGTGCAAGTAAAAGAGTTAAGAGTTCAGTGATGGGTGTGGGGTTGCTGTTTCATGAAAAGTTTCTCCCTCTCTCTTTCCTCTGCTTTTTCCTGTAGTTTAATGGCATTTAGATCAATTTTACTTACAGATTACAGATTTACTTCTTCGACTAAGACTGGAAGTGAGCCCTAATGCTGTGTACACTGTATCCCAGTGCCGTGGCTGCCTGAAGTGAGCCTGAGGGTGCGGCATGTATCTGAGCCGTAATGGCTTCTCCAGCTTAGTGCCCTTCCTGTGAGTCTTGGCTCACACCTCATATCTTAAGGTTACTGAAAGACTTGATGACAAAGCACACCTTTAAAGAAGCTTTTCACTCAGTGCAGCAGGATCAAATCAAAACATCTTTTTGTATTTGCTCATTCAGACCTTTTTTTTTTGTAAATTGAATAAAGGAAACCAGCATAAAGGGTAATAAAAGGCTTTGGCAAGTTAATAACCAACTTCCAACTTCCGAATCCAACTGATTTTGTGCAGTCTGTCTTGTTAAGGAGCTCTTTTTTCACAGAAATTTGAGTTAAGGAAACATATTTTGCTGCCTGCTAAGTGTTAAGAAATTCCCAAGTGACCTTAGTATTAGTTAATTTGGTACAAAGTGCATTTTATGTTATTGGTAAGCACCAGTCTGATTGTCTTCTGCTGATTACGTTTAATAGTAACAGCAGGGAAATTCAACTGCAGGTCAGCGCCAACCCCATTAAGATTTAATGTAAAGTAAACTATACGGTGTGACTACGTATAGTTTGTGTTTGGCAACCACTTGGCTCATGTTGCTAGGACACCCAAGTCATCCAACACAGCATACCAATGAGCACTGACAGCATCATCTCAAAGCTGTCACATCTTGTAACTCGTCAAAGGGAGTACGGATGAGTCCCAGCTTTAAAAAAACCAACCTTTTAGTTCCTCTCATTTCATCTCGTCTAGGTCTCATATTTTCACTGTGTTTATCAGGAGTGATGGGTGTTATGTGACAACCTCCCTCCTGTAACGGAAGTGATAATAAGTGTCACGTGGGCTCCCCACTCATTTAAGAGAGCAGCTCTGCTCTAATGAGGTCAGACTAGATGAAACTCCACCGGGAGGGGACCACTGGGAGAATGTACACATCCCCGGCTCTGCACAGCAGTCTGGAGTGTTAATGAGATGGTCTGGGGCCTCAAAAACAGCACTATAATGCAGAAATGTTAGAAAATCCTTACTTTCATCATGGCTGGCTGTGTTTCTGATGGATCGCATTGTCTGCATTTCTCTTGATAGCTTGTTTGACTGTGTTGCACTGCATCTCTCTTTTAGGATCACTGGTTTTGGAGGGTCAGAGACAACACAGTAATGCCAGGCTATCCCATGCTCATCAACGTGTTCTGGAGGGGTCTGCCGGCCAAGATAGATGCCGTCTACGAGAACAGCGAGGGCAAGTTCGTCTTTTTTAAAGGTAAGAACAGACGCTAGACATCCAAAAAAGCACATGATTGTATGGTGTTTGCGCTTGGGTTGAAAGCAGTAATCAGGCTAGCGGTAGTGGAAAGAGTAGTGTTATGATGAGCTGTAACCTCATTTCCCTTGGAACAAGAGCTGCTGAAAGTACAATGCCTTACAGGAAGGGAATTAAAGCAAAGGGCCTTATCTATAGAGCATCTAAATGACTGTAACTGAAGCAATTTGACCCTTAATCTATGACGGTAAAGGCTCTCATATGGTGTGTGTGAGTGTGTGTGTACACAATTTCATGCCACAAACTACTCTCCATATCTTTAATTTGCCTTGCTGTGTGTGCAAGTCCTTGATTTGTTTTAAAAACATTTTACAGGGGAATATTTTTAGTGTCTTTGCAAAAGGAAGCACATCAGTCTGTTTTAGCAAATAACAGATGCGAGTATATAGAAGTCTAAATAATGCAGAACACAGAGCATGAGAGAGAGAAAAAGACACAAAAATGTGATGGGGAGGAAGAAAGGAGAAGGAGAATCTAAAGCACAGGATCTGCCAGGAGTATGATTACAGATAACGCACACAGTTATTTATTTATTTTTTTTACTTTAGTTCAGGTACTTGAGAAACAAACTAATGGTCCCTGGTCACAGGCTTTTAGAATCAGTTTTGTTTGTTTTGTCATCTACTGTAATATTTCTTTCCTACACACATGCTCCAATTTATTGGCGTCCCCTGCTAGTCACAGGCTAGAAGTAGCTCCCACATCACACATTGGAGGTGGGGTGCAGAGCCAGGCAAAATGATCTCATTTGGTTTGCAATTTGCTATTACTGCTGATGAGTTTCTCTTAATGAGCTCCTTTCATCTTGAGAGCAGAAGTCTCAGACATCCTGTCATCCAGTCTTTTTACAGCTGTGTTCTACACACAAGCACACACATGCATACACAAATGCCCAAACGCCTATCATCTAACGTCTATCATTTGAATTCATGAATATCCATACCTACTTCATTGCTTGTGCAGTTTAGATGTTGAGTTCAGGATAAAGGATAAGATCATCTGGTTGGTTCACGCATCTTGTGTCTGGAGTGTATCCTGATAAGATTTAAACACAGGCATTTACTTCAGAGGTTTCTCATTATTTGATGTTTTAAAGAAGACGCTTGTTTAGACGGCAGTCACTATTGCGGTGGTGTCTATATAAAACCTCGTTTAACGTGATCGAAACCATTGACAGTCTACCCCTACCATTGTAATGTGCGTCATTAATAATGTTTTGGGAAGGGTTCTGGATGTCAAATGTGTCTTGTATTTCCACTTGTATAACATCTGGCTAAAACGTGTCTCAGACCTTCTCCTGAAGCGGTTTGAGTGGTCAAGATTTAAATCTGTATCTTTCGTACACTTTTGTTTTTAAGTGGATCATTTTTTTATCCTGATATCCATAATGCATGAAACAACTTTCACATTTACCTCAGTTTTACCTACAAAGAAAGTCGTCGAATCAATTAATGTTTACAACATTGACCCGAAGATCGTTTGATTTTTGTTAAGGGGAAAATTCTGAACGTTTTCTTGCTGTAGATTAGAGAACGGTATTCATTCTTATTCGCTAAATTTCCAAGCCTGACAACAGACTATTTATGTATATTTATTGGTATAAGAAATGCACTGTTTGTGTATATTGTTCCATATGAAACTGGTGGAAAGAATTTGGTTTTGGCACTTTGCCCAAATTGAATGAAAACCATTCAATTAACTGTAAACATGGAGTTAAACAATTGAAGGGAGAAGCCAAATTAAGATGTTTCGCAAACTTCCCCTTCTGCCTTCATAGACAGTTTTTCAGCCCAAAGCCTCCCCATGTGTGCTGTTGTTGACTTCCCTTGACTTCTGCTCCATATTCCAGCCATTTAGCATGACAGCGTCCTGCCTTCTAGAGCATAGCTAAAGCTGGTCATAGAGTACAGGCTACCAGAGATCTTTAGTTTAATGTTTTTCACAAAGTTGCTTTCCCTTAACGGTCTGCACACTGGCATGCTCTCACAAATGCATTGATGCGAGCTAGATAGAGATTAATAGAAACTCTGCAAGGTACTATTTTAAAGAATTGAGTGTCCGAGCTAGAAAAACCTCCCACTGAATTTGGGGCAGTGGATAAATCCTATAGGTGTCATGCTAGAGATAATATTTCTTGTCAGCACCGGATGATAAGAAACCGAAGAATATGTGTGCATATGTGTGACACACACACACATGATGGCTCTTTTAGTTTTTCTAATAAAATCTTCAAAAACACATATTTTGAGGTAGTTGTGAGGACATTTGGTCATTTTTGGTCATCACAAAGGGCTTAATATGCACACACACGCACACACGTGCGCACACACAGCTTGAGAGGCCCCCAACCCTCTGTCTGGCCTGTGTCTGGCTTCCAGGGCTTTTTGGCAAAGCAAAGCTGACCCTGCCAAGAGGAGCTTGAGAAAGCCCTCAGGTGAAATGACAGGCATTTCCTGTTTCAGAGGAAATGGTATAGACCCTGTCTTTAGTTGCAACACTCACAAAATAATCTATTTTCTTATATGGCAGTTCTTAGTGTGATAAGGCAGCACTGATACTTCATGCCGCAGGGTCACTGGTGGGCCTGGAACCATCCAGTTGTAATAAAAAAATCCTTCAATGTGTTGTGTTGTGTTCGTAACTCTCAGTCTTACAGTAAAAGAGAACTTCCTCCGCAGCAAGCCCTTCAGACCCCCTGATATTTAAAATGCATGTTTTAATGGGTATGACCTGGCGGGTGCTGTAATACGACCCGGGGGAGGCAAATTCATTGTAATTAAAAGCAAACAGTCCAGCCTGAGGTGTGAAATTAAACGTCTGTTGAACAGAAAAAAAGGTTCATCACAAAATTAAGGTAAATTGAAGAGATTTCTTATCAATAGCGATAGTACCAGGCAGGATGTCAGCAGTTTGCTGACCATAAAAGAAAATGATTTACTATAATAGCAGGACATACAAAATAAACCATTACACTGAACATTGATTTGAAAACATTATATGTGTGTAAGGATGGAATTGCTCAGAGGGCTGTTTAACTGTGAATCAGGAAAGTGCTGGCAATAGATGTGCAGTGTTTAATGGGAGTTTGTTGTGGGAAGTGCTGAATTGCAGCACTCTCATTTGGCTAACAAACTGTCTCCACAGTTCTACATACAGTACTAGCAGTCATACGTAATGGTGTTTAATTGTGGCTTTAACTTGTATAGGAAAGCAGTTCTGGGTGTTCAAGGACACCATACTCCAGCCTGGCTACCCAAAGGACATCTCCATGTTTGGGAACGGCATGCCAGCACAGAGTATTGAGACTGCCGTCTGGTGGGAGGATGTAGCCAAGACCTACTTCTTCAAAGGAGACAGGTCTGTGTGTGTTTGTTTCTGATATCTTAAATCTACATCTAAATTTGTTTTTGTTTTTTTGTTTTTGTTTTTTTGTTTTTGTTTTTTTGTTGTTTTGTTTTTTTTTACTTTGACCACATTTCTGTGTGCTAATTGTTTCCATGCAGGTATTGGAGATACAATGAGGATATGCGGACCATGGATCCTGGATACCCGAAGTCCATTGCAGTGTGGAAAGGTGTTCCAGATTCTCCTCAGGGTGCCTTCGTAGACAAAGCTAATGGTACAGTCTGTTCCCTTCACTAATTGCTGCTAAATATATTTAGCCAACAACCTATTACAGTGTCTCTTTTAACTTTTTGCTGGTGTTCAACATGGTGTAGAGCCTTGCCTATGCTGCCCTGCTTTCATTCTATCCAACTGCACAGCTTAAAGGAGCCACAGGAGAGAAATTTTGTTCTCCTTTTTTTCCTTCTTCTCATTGGCTGTCGAGAGTGGGTGTTGTAAATTTCATTGGCTGAGATTATTGCTAGAGGTGTACAGTTTGAGAGCCACATGCATGCCATCTGTCCTCATCTTAGCCTGCCAGATCGGCACAATAGCTCCAGCATTCATCAAAGCGTGAAGGGTGAATCGATATTCCAGGGAAATCATTTGGTTGAGCACATTCTCAATGCAATCGCTGGCTTTCATTCAACCACTAGCCCTGCATATCACCCAGATGCCACAGGGAGCAGAAAATTGACCCTAAATATAATCCATTATTGCCACCCAGTATAGGCGTTGATAGTGGTAGCAACTATTCTCACCAGCCCTACCAGCAGACATCATTTTCAGACATGTATGGGAGTATGGAAATCCATAATGTTTTAAAAAATATATGTTTTCTCTGTAGTCAAAGTAACACGCAACATGCTCACGTTTGAAATCCCTTGTTTTCACTGACTTTGCCACCATGTCGCATTGCAAGCTCTTCCTTTTTGTGATACAATTGATGTCCTTTAAATATTGCAAGAAAACTGAGCAAAAAAGGAAGTTAAAAGTCTTGAAAAGGTCTGCAGTGGACCACTCTGAGGCATTCTTCAGTTGGTGCTCCCTCCTGACCTCTGCCTCATTCACAGATAAGCTGAACCAGTCCGATATCCCAGGTTGAATATTTTAGGGACTCTGTTCTCTCTCACCTCACTTCACCGCTACAGTGATTTCCATCTGCCTCACACACTCCACTGTCACCTCAGTCAGCAGAACTCCAGTGGCTCCAGTTTTGGCTCCTCCACTGTTTTCCTCTTTTCCTAGAGAACTTGGATGAATAATGCATGTAAAGGGAAAGGATGAGTGCAGCCAGATTGTCCTGCTGAGGATGTCACAAGCTTACATTTACTTTATCCACCAGGGAGCTGGAGAAGCACTCTCATTTCTCCACACACGACAGTGCTGGGAATATAGGCTAGTGGGTTAAAGTTATCCAGAGGACAAACCAAAATCTTATCTAGAATGAAATGCAGACGAATTGCTGTGATTACTAAGTCACCCATCAAAGATAGACTTCACTCTGACATGACATAAAGTCTCTGAATGTTTTGCAGGTTTCACATACTTCTACAAAGATAAAGAATACTGGAAGTTCAACAATCAGAGGTTGCGGGTGGAGCCTGGCTTCCCTCGATCCATCCTCAAGGACTTCATGGGCTGTGATCTGACGCCCATCGATCCTGAACACATCCCCACTGAGGACGTGGACATTGTCATCAAGTTGGACAACGAGGCCAGCACAGTGAAAGCCATCGCCATTGTCATCCCCTGCATCCTGGCACTGTGCCTGCTGGTGCTGCTCTACACCATCTTTCAGTTCAAGAGAAAGGGCACACCACGCCACATACTGTACTGCAAGCGCTCCATGCAGGAGTGGGTGTGAGACAGAGCCCTGCCCAGGCCAGCCCCTTTACTCCCATTCCCCCCTGGCAGATGCCACGGTGGTACAGCCCACCTTAAACCTGCGTACGGCCCTGATCTCCCTCTGTCTCGCTCCATTTCTCTGAGGAGCAGAGAGGGCCTTTGCCTAAATCTACCCCCCTCCAGGAGAGGAAGGGTGCATCATCCTTACTCCCATTCCTTTTCCCTACAGCTCCGTGCACCTGCTTTAAGACTAGGGAGGGTTTCAGATCAGACTCCCATGGTGCATTGCGACGTCCTGCGTCAAATCAGGTCTTAACTGTTTTAAGTGGGGGAAAAAGCTGATTGCTATAGCCCTAGGTCTTACTCCCAACTGCACGCTTGATAGAGAGAAAGAAAAAAAATAGAGAAAATTGCTTATCATAAAAGTTACTTGAATTCAACAAATTCATCTTAAACGTTTACCTTTTCATTATATTTTTTTAGCCTTTTGTTTGGCTTTGATCCATAAATACTATTTTGAAGCAGATATATTTACAATTCCCTTTAAGCACTCCTGAAAAAGAGAGTCCAAACCAAATAAAGATTTCTTTCCAAAAAGCATTTTTTTTATATAATTATTATTGTTATTTTGTTACTGCTTTCTTTTCTTTTTCCCCTCCCTGCTCCTAACCTTACAGCGATAAGAAGTAGGTAACTCATGACTGTTCTGGCAGTCTGTCTCAAAAAACAGGGGCCAAAATATTCTGCAATATTTTTAACAGCCTTAATTGTAGATCATGTTTTTCTTGTTTGGTCTTTTTTGAGCTTTGCTTTGTCAGCAAGCCAGTGGGTGGTGTCTATTGTGTTGCTACCTTCGTCCTTCATTTTGTTAACCAAGTTTGCTACTGCGCGGTTCTGCCAAGTCACTGGATCAGGAGCAAGCAGTAGTGTGCACTTAAAGTGAAATATGTCAGTGGGAGCAGAGGGAAAGTTTCTAGTCACTACATCAGCTAATATATTACTGCTACTATCTGATGTGCTCTGTCAGTATATCAGTCAGATAGTGCTTCAGAGAATAACTTGTTTGTTCCTGTTTACCTGCCCTGCAACAGAGCCGGGAGTGCTGGTGCTCCTCTCCTCTGAAAGGAACACGCAGTCAGCAGAGAGTGTGTCAACTCTTCTGGACTGCCTTGTTTTGGTTGGTGGTGTTGATATCCCAAAGCCTTGGCACACACTGCACATGGACAAGAGCATCTCAGGACACTGCTTGTGCATACGAGCATTCATGTCCGCGTTTGTGTCCTCTGCCTGACTACAGAGGATGAAAGAAAAGAAATAAATCATACAGTCATGGTAGGTTAAAAAAAATATCTGGACGGAACCAGAACTGTTAATACGCCTCGCGGCATGCAACTTGAACTCAGCCTATTGCATTGGAAGGACTTGTTCTGAAACTCCTAAATATACAGTACCTTGCTTGCAATTGTCTTTTTATTTGTTTTCTTATATTCTTGGTACAGTAAAGAACAAAAAAATGAATGGTCTCAACCTCAAGGTACACGTGGTACTCAAAAGAGCTGAGCAGTCATCAGGAATTCTTATTTTTGGCTGATACTGGTCATAAGAGATATCTTGATTTGTTACTAATTCATTCTAACAGACAGATACTGACAAACATGTCGTTGCTCTTTGGCAAGCATTGTTTGAATATGAGTCTGTATCATGCTGATGTTTCCTTTTATATTTGTTTAAGAACAAATGAGACAACTATATGTAAGATTCCTAATGGGACGAGGGATCAGTCCTGACAGAAAAATAAATTGATTAGTATAACATAAATGGCTTTATGCTTTTTGCTCATATGTATGCACATTTTTTTTAATGTCTAAAGCGAACTGCCTTGCTTTGATTTGATTTTTTTTTTCGCTCGTTCATTCTTACCCAAAATGTCTATTGCTTCGACTCATTCTTTGAGTTTGTCATGTCCTTTTCTTACTCTTGCTGTCTCTGTGCATATGCGTATGCATGAATGCAGCTCCCTATTTTCCAAAGATTTCGAGAAAACTGCCATGTTTATTAGAGTAGTACAGAGGCCCAAATATTCGTGTCTTGATGGCAATGCAATGCAGTCTCGTGTAAACACAGACAGTCTAGCTGCTTTGGACAGAGGGCAGAGTTTATCCCAACAAATTTAGGTCCAGTTTGATACTGCAGTTTTATATGTTGAAAGTGTGGCTTCAGGGGCTGTACAAAAAAAAAATAACTGTAAATGGGTATCTATACCCATAACCTAGGACTCAAACCTGGGCCTTTGACATGTTACTGTTTTTGCCTACCACCTAACCAGTGCTGTTAATAAGCTTTTAGACATGGGATAGACCTGTTCCTGGTTTGATAGAGAACATAAGAATTGGTGCTAATTTGACCTACACTGGCAACGTAATCTTGTGGTGCTATTCTCTTTTTTAATTCAGTACGGATTTACACTTGAGTGACTGTGACCTAAGCAGGAATAATCCACTTTATTTTAACACCATTCCATATTTGTACATTCGTGTATTGTCTGATGAATCACACTTACCAGATTTAATATTGAAATCCTTAAGGGAACATTCATTTTGAACCAACCTTATTATCAGTTTGCACACTAATACATGTGTAATGATGCGGAGGTTAACAGACGAGCTTACTAGCTTTACATACGCGTGCTGTTCTGTGGCAGTGTGCCAGTCATTTCCGATAATGCCGTTCATTTTGCAGACCGGTTTCTTCTGTAATTCTGATGTCTTGATGTTCTCAGTTCATGTTCATTGTCATGACTTTATCTACACCTGTATTAATATGCATTCATACTCATTACATACCAGTTACATACCAGATAGATTTAAACATTAGGGGAACAACTAAGAGCAAAAACCTTTCTACTTTCTTCCTATATATTTTGTTTTCTTTCTGGCATTACCCTGGCATGTTTTTGTGCTGTATCATTTCATCATTCATTTCACTGATCAATAAACACAGTTGAACATATTTTCATGAGTCATGATCATTTGTATGTATATGTGCATTGTGGGTTTTTTTTTTCCCACCTCCATATAATTTTTTTTCTCCCCATATTTTCGTTGTGTTTTATCTTACTGTGTATCACTCAGGCCTGGGAAAATGCTGTGAGCTCCAGTCCTCTCTTTCGTGTATTGCGCATAAATCTCAAGTCACAATAATTTATATATCGCAATATGAATCTCAAGTCAATCATTTAGTCTGCACTCATTTCTTTCCTGCGCCCTTTGAAGTCCACCCATGTTTGTGTATAAACATGTTTAGTGTTCATGTACAGCAAAATCCATCCATAAAGAAGCAGAGGGAAGTTAAGTGACAGAGGCCCGGTGAAATGATTTTTAACTGCAGGGGAAAATTAGCTCCATTAATCGCTGTATTGACTCCATGGCACAGCTTGTTCTCATCTCACACCCCACTGTGCCTTAGTTACCATCTTCATCTTGCAGCTTTTTAAATTGTATGTTTTGCTCATGTGATAGATGAAGTTTGTCCAAAAAAAAACGAGAAAATTTAGATTAAATCTTTAGGGTTCTTCTCTTTGAGCCTTAGGGGAACCCTTAAAGTGTATCCTATCTGAGAGGATTGTAAGTTTAACTCCGTTAGGAGGAATAATTAACTGTCGTAAGAATGCTTGACAAAACCTTTTTTATAAGATTGTACTGCTGTCCAGCAAATCTCACTGACCTAAGATTTTAGCTAGTCATTCATTTAAGATATGATTAGATGCCTCATTATCTAATACATCACATAGAATAACTAATAACTAACCTGATTTTGGTCATTTTTCTAGAATTAGTCCCAAATTCAACCACATTTTAATACTGTTGCCAAAGCAATAACAGAAATCCTCAAATATATATTGAAAGTATTAAGTGATTTATGTGTCTTGCTCTACTGATACAAAAATAGCACATTATCAGTCACGCTGTATGCAGAACGGGGCACATGTGTAAGAGTCTGTTTTAAATTCCTCCTACCTGTGAAAATGGCCTCTAGTACAGGGTAAGTTCATTCTGGCTGGTGTCCCACTTAGGCTACTAGAAATTTACCTCAACCCTCTGTTTCACATATCACCTTATATCCTGCCTGTTCCTCTGGGTAATTAAACCATTTCTTCTTAATTAAAGCTGCCACAGAGGATGAGAAGCTGGGGACCTAACCATCACAGAAAATCAGGGAAAAGAGAGTAATAGCAACAGCCCAGGGAATAAAACACTGAATTTTCAGTGATGCCTACAGAAAGGACAAAATAAACCCTGAATGTAGAATTCAGAGAATAGATTATTATGCAGTTGTCTTCAATTTAGGTCACATCTATAAATACTTCTTCCAGGAAAATGACATTTCCAAAAATCCAGATATGTTTGCTAATATGATAAACACGAGTTATGAATCTTGTGATTATGGTCCATTCTAACCAGGACACCAAGCTGGAGCTCAAGAATACACGCTAAGGAAATCTTTATTAAGGCAATCAAAAATAAATGTGCATAGTTAATGAAAATCACATGGTTTCTGACTCCTCATCTCATCCACTGCTTAGTGTAGAGCATCTGATTTGTAAATGATACACAGCAGCCAAATACACTTGTCACATCATTATATTAGATCCTGATTGAGCTGAACCTAACACAAATAAAAGTGCATCATTTGCCATCCTATAATTCCTAATTGGGCAGTACCATTAATAAATCTGCTTTTTTTTTCTTTTGTGAGTAGTGTGATAAATGGAGAGCAACTACTCAAGCACTATCTTTTTGAGTCAGCAGTCAAAGTCAGCATTTCTATTTGGGGTTAGACTGCTGAATGTGTTCTGCTATGTTAATGAGTGCCATTTAAAACAGTAAGAATCATAATGGATTGCCTTCAGTGTTGAATGTAAAAAAAAAAATAACTTTTTGAGTTGAAACTATGTTAATACATTCCATTGCCTTACCCAAAACATCTCTAACACATGAATTGTGCACTATATTATGTTCTTTTTTGTGTGTTTATGTTGAGTGCTCTCTTTTCCAGCACTGTGACTCACTGAGCCTATGAATTCCATCAGGTCTTCATCAGATATCATGGCAGGCCTTCTGATTGAGCGTCTAATTGAGCTGTCACTTGTATGGTCACCAGGCTATATTACAATAATCTCACTGAGGTTCATGCCCATTTGGCCCAACATTGTTGAGGTAATGTAAACAGGAAGTTTAAATGAGAGGACCCCAGACTATAAGGCAGGAACTTGCAATAGTCCCGAGAGACAGACAACAGAGAGAGAGAGAGAGAGAGAGAGAGAGAGTTCAACCAGAGTCCAGAGCATTTTCTGAAGCCTCAGTCTCAGAGACCAAGGCTACAGGGAGCAGCAGCTTCCTCAAGGGTAACTGTAAGAGTCTTTTTATAGTCACAAGCAGAGTTAAATATATGTGGTATGCGTATTCACAACATACTTATTAATTACAGTGATTAACAAAAATTGGTTAATACCCAGCTGTGCAATTCTACAATTAGTCAAATCCTTTTATAATTAAATAAATTATAATATAATTAAATACTAAGTGTATCACATGGTCACACTAGCTAGTGGTGTAGCCAGAATTCATTTCAGGGGGATGTGGAAATATGCTAAATAAAATCACAACATGATCTGTGCAATTAAATTGATAAGTATGATGTGTTCATGCATTTTGGGTGAATGCCAGAAAGTAGTAGAAGTGGTGATATTAATGGCATTATTATTTAATTAATTAAGGCATGATCTACCGTCAACCGTTTTTTGCCATATTAAAAAAGTTAACAGGTGTAGTTCCACTGACATTTATTAAAATACCATGCTAGTAGGGAGGAATTACATCTTACCTTATTAAACCAGATCCACCTTTCATTTTCTCCTCCTGCAGTAAAACCTCCAGTATTTCACCTTCTATCTCCTCGTTATCCCTTAGCATAAGTGTGGTTAATTGACTAGCAGTTTTTTAAACATAAATGGGAAAAATAAATGCTCATGACCGGTTGATCCTTTTTCTCACCATAGTAGCTGGTAGGCAATAAAATGTGGTTAAACAAACTAAGGGACACGTTCATTTGATATCTGCAGCGGTTAAATATGGAATTGTAATTATGACTTTCTTGACTGTTTATGAACAGCACAATTACTATGCAAAACAATGCTATCTGACATGGATATAATCACAGATATCAAGACTGGAGCAAGAATTAAATGTACATTTAGACCTGTGGCCTCCACAAAATCTTAATATCAAGAGTGTGATTAAAGCAGTGGAGGAAAAGAACCACAAGGGAAGTGAATAAATGTAGAGTAATGGAAGTGTTAATGCAGTAAAAGCGATGGGAATACAAGAAGTCGTCTCTTGGAATGCATTAAATTATGATGTAAGTACACACTTCTTCTGAAGTACAAACTTTTTTCTAAGATTAGGTCTTTTTTCCATCGAGACAGATCAGCCTATGTCTCTCATGCACAACAAATTATGGGCTCATTCAGTTTGCGGTTCCGGAACACCCGAGGCTAAGTGCAACTACTGTGGTATTAGCAGGGAAAAGTAATTTAACATTATTCGTTAATTGACCCAGAGTCTGGTCAGTCCAGTGCAGCAATCTCACGTGGAGCTCATGGGTGCGGTTTGTATTTTTAGCTACACTGGGCTGACATTCAGACTCAGTAGGTTAATTCATTTCCGATTTGTTCACAACAGGAGGAATAACGAATAAATCTCAGCCATCACTGGTTTTGGCATCATGCGATGGAGCTCATACTGAAATCATAACACTGACTATTAGACTGTGATGCTGTGAGTACAGAGGCTGTTAATGGGAAATAAATGAGTGCTGCTTCAATGAGGGAAGGATAAAGCACAAAGTGTGTGTCCTCTCCCAGTTCCTCTGAAATGAATACGATACAAGGATGTGTGTGTTTGACCAGTAATAGAAGACGCATTAAGCTGAAGAAAAGTAAAGGCAAAGGTACAGTTTTAAGGGCCACATACCCAATTTATATGAATAAAGCTATTTTATGTATTGCCAAATTGAGGCCTGCATTAACATCACTCTCCACAAATACATGGGAAAATGTCCAAATGAACAGCAACAAATTCTAATGCTTTATAAATGCAATCTACCTGTAGATTCATTAATTCATGTTCAGTATCCCCTTTTTCCTGGTTAGGATCATGGTGGACCTGAACCCTATCCTGGGAACACTGGTTGTGAGGCAGGAGTACACCCTTTAAAGTGAAATTGCAAACTATACAAACAACACTCAAGTCTTTTTGGGTGAGAGTCTATCAGCATGGCACATCTTGACTTGGCAATATTTTCCCACTTTTTCTTGCAAAAACATTCTATATCCATCAAATTGTAAGGGCATCTCCTGGGCACATCTGCTTTAGGTCACCCCACAGATTTTTAGTTGGATTCAGGTCTGAGCTCTGGCTAAGCCATCACATTGATCTTCTTTTGCTTAAAACATTCCTTTGTTGATTTGGATGTATGCTTTGGGTCATTTTCATGCTGAAAGGTGAAACTCCTTTTCATCTTCAGTTTACTAGCAGACGCCTGAAGGTTTTGCACTAAAATCAATTGGTATTTGTAGCTATTCATAATTCCATCCACCTTGAAAGCCCCTTCTGGCTGAAGAAAAGCAGCCNGCAGCCCTAAAGCATGATGCTGCCACCACCATGCTTCACCATGGGTATGGTGTTCTTTTGGTGATGTGCTTTTTTGTACCAAATATAATTTTTGAAATTATGCAATTATTATAACTTTTGGAATTGACAGGCCATAACACATTTTACCATATGGTGTAGGGTTATTTAGTTGAGCATGGTTGTTTTTTGTGAGATAGTGCTTCCCTCTAGCCACCCTACCTCATAGCTCAGACATATGAAGAATATGAGAGATTGTTGTCACATGCAGAGAGCAATCAGTACTTAATAGATATACCTGCAGCTCCTTTAATGTTGCCGTTTGTCTCCTTTGCAGGTTCCCTGGTTAGTTTTTGTCTTGTATGTTTATCAATTTTGGTGGGACATCCTGTTCTTGGTAATGTCACTGTGGAGCTCGATTTTCTCTATTTGTTGATGATGGCCTTCACAGTATTCCAGGGTACATCTAATGTTTTGGAAATCAATACCTTTCAAAAGTGAGATACCATACAGGCTTGGTAAGCCCTTTGCGGACTATGGCTTCAGCAGTCAGATGAAACCAAGATGTCATCAAAAGAAACAGCTGGTCTTTATTTGGGGTTAATTAGAATAAATTCATTGATGACAGCTGTATGATAATTACTTTTGAACATGAGCATGAACGTGATTGGTTCATTCTGAACACAGCCACATCCCCAATTATAAAAGGGTGTGCACACTTATGCAACCAGGTTATTGTAACTTTTTTTATTTTTACTATTTTTCCCTAAAATGTTTCTGATTGTTTTTCACATTTTTTTATACATAATTTCACACTGAGGGTGGGAAAAGTTCTGACATGATTTATCTTGTTTTGTTTGTTTTTTTTCCATTCATTGTATTTGGGGAGGTGTGAGGATACTACAAAACCTGGAGGAAACCCACACAAATACAAGAAAAAGGTGAAACTCCGCACAGAGCTCTGGATCAAACTAGGGACCCTGGAGCCCTGTGAGGCAGCAATGCACAACTATGCCACAAACATTCTATAGTCTGTAGTTCAAAATGATTCATTCCACTGTAGAGGCTGAAGAAGGGATCAGTGGACTAAGGTTAGACAGGCATAAAATATTAGAAAAGGGTATGTGTGTGTGTGGCTGGGGGTAATTTTACATACTTCAGTCTGCAGCAAGTTGATTATTCCTGCATGACCACTCTCAGCAACTCTTTAAACTTTTTATCACACATTTTAAATGATCTGTAAATGAAGCTTTTAGCAGGAATCCTTCAGTAAATGACAGACACTGTCAATGTCCTCACATAAAAAATTGGAATAACATAATCAGGCCTCAAGGGACATAGCATTATAGGCCACCAAGAAACCTCACTCTGATTGGCTGACATCTCTGAAGGCTTGTTCATCAGCAGAACATGTACACACAGATGAATCATAGTCAGCTCGTTAATCGGAAACTCACTAATTGCAAATTCCAGGAAAGAGATAATGAGTGCCAATTGCTCTCTCTCTCTCTCTCTCTCTCTTATGATTCAAATAATACCTACAGCACATTCACAAGACATGTTCTTAACCAATGTAGTTGAAACATTTGTAATAATGCATACATACAAAATGATTTTATGATTAGTCTAAATCTTTCATTTGAGGCAGTAAACCACACATCAAAAGCACCATATTGGCTTTGTTGACTGCAGAAAAAACTAACACCTATACACTTGTGTTTGTGTGGGAGTGATATTCATCAGTTCGTCAGAGCTACTTCAGAAATCACTCAGCAGCTCATGACTCATTGATGAAATAAATTAGGAAGTGGTATGGTTGTCACACTTCATGTTTGTCATGTTTTCTTCAAAGAAGTATGAGTTTGATTTAAACTTTAAAATGAATGCTTTGAACTGGCTAGATGTATATAACTTACTATATATCACACTTGAAGTTATGAAAGATGTTTATTTCTTTGATCTTTATTGGTATGCCCCTGTGATCATTATTCCCACTGATGTGTTTTTACTCTTATACAAATGAAACATTCTTTTTTCTGAGACCATACACTTGTTAAGAGAACATTTTTCACAGTGGTATAAAACCAACCTAGGCTTTGATGAAACTCACTCATTTTAATTGACACTTTTTGTGAGTAGGGAAAACATAAATTGCTTCCCCTGGGTTGCTGGTTCAAATGGAGGAAATCGGTCTTTCCATTTGAAACTTGGTTCACTGGCTTTTCTTGTTTGTGTGCTGTAACATAATTAGCTTTAAATCCTAGCAAAGCTCATTTCAATTTCAAATGCAACCATTTTCATTTTTTAAACAGGTACTCAGTCGAGTGAGCCGTGGTTTATGTGAAATGCCAGTGCCATACAGGTGACAAGTTATCAACAGGCTGGAGAATGTTTTTATACCTGCCACTGTAAATTTGTCCGGATAATGAAATCTTTGCCTAAGGTTAAGAATGACATGTAATGAAAGAGTAAATTATAAAGGACCAGTGCTACAGCCATCTCCCACTAAAGCAGCTATCCCATTAGGACATGGGCACTCATCCCTGACTCATCACTCAAAGTGCTGTTTCTCTGGAGGAATACATCTTTGCTGATGTTTCAGACTATTAGATGACAAGTGCTTTGTTCATGACCTGGGATATCCCATAGTCTCTGAACACAGAAACATAAAGTTAAATTGCATTTTTTTAAAGAAACCTTTTTTCTCTGCATTATTCATGTACAGTCAAACAACAGAGTTCACAATAAATGAAAGTTAATCTGTGCTTTTGACGCTCTTTCTCTAAAGATTATACGACATTATCCATGAAAACATTATTATAAAGCAAATTCATGATTCTTTACCATATGTATTTACATGTGAATCAGGTCATTATTCAATGGAAAGTTCGTGTGACATTTCTGCAAGAGCTGAAGCACTAAGAGAATTGGGGAGTGTCAAATACACAATACTCCCAGATGTGAGTTTGCTTCATCACTGTAGGCTAGCCACATCAGCATTAGTTATCCCCCTGAGCTCTATGATTCTAATCCTTTAATGACAAACTCAACTAGCTTCATGAGTAACCGCTCTCATGCTCCATATGCCTGATATTCACACAGCTCCAGCCCGTCCCTTTGCAGAACTCCCCTATATTATTCCCTTCAGCCAAAAGTCTGAAGTCAGAGCTCCTGTTCTAAGACCTCCACCACTCCCTAATGCTCCCTCCCACCCAGATGCAAAGGGAAAGATGTTGTAATTCAGCAGCTGCTCACAGGGAGAAAGCAAAACTTCATTTGTGTTTGTGTGCACGGTAAGGGGCAGACTGTGTGTACACTTCAGCACAGGACCAATAATATTTTCCAAAGGAGATGAGTCTGTTTTTCTTTTTGTGGTCCTTCTGAGTTTTGCTGAGCTAGTGGAATGGGAGGGCATGCATTGTTGCTGCTGGCTTTGCGGGTCACCCTTGCTCAGAGAGTGACGACAGAGACTGGGAGAGATATAGCAAGAAAGTCAGAAGCTAGGGCAATATGGGAAAGATGAGTCAAGGGTGGAGAAAACTGGTCAGCCTGGAGAGTCCAAAGCAGATATTTAGACTGAGAGGAAAAAATAGTCACACACAATATGGTTATAGCATAAGATGACAATGATACACAATAATTATGTGGGACGTGATAAAAACAAACCCAATATAAATTCAGTAAATTATTTTTGTGTAATCAGTACCCAAATGAACATACACAGTTCCTCATCCAGTGTGAATAGCAACACTCAGTAACATTTTTCAGTAAAGTTTTGCATAACAAAAATGCTTCCATAACAAATAGTTAAAACTCCTTAATCAGTAATCACCTTCAGCAGAAAATTAGCATTAGCAATGCAATTTATTACTTTGAGTAATCTGACAAATCTGGAAGAAAGAGAAGAATCCTGTAATTCTTTAATTCAATATTCAACCACTCCATCAAGTTCAACATTCCTGGAAAGAAACAGTTCAGCATGGAAAATGCATAAACAGAAAAAGAATCAGAATAACTAGAGTCAGCCATAGTGCAGTCATGCTTTCCACATGTCATAGCAACAGTATAAGCAAAATAATAGGCAATGTATTTGCAGTCAAACTCAACACCAAATGTGAAACATCCACAGTATGATAACAGTATCGTGAGAGTGGATCTGCTTAGATGTTTTTACAAAAAAAAAAATAAATAAATTGGTTTGTTGAAAAATTGTTCTTCTTTCCTGCAGGTCCCTGTAAAGGACTGAGAACTCTTTCATCACTCTAGGGATGAGTGATGTGGCAGAATGAGAGAGCTCATTAGACAGGTCCAAGTTACGACCCATGAATAGAGTCCATTCTGACTGTAACGGGTTCCAATGAGCATGTGCTGAAGGGATACAGAGCTTATCAGATCAAACTACTGAGAGAGAAGTGAGGACCTAAGAATGTGTTCCTCCTGGGAGCACAAGTTATTTCTTGCTTTAACTCTTTTTACCAGAGGCTAAAAAATGGAATTTCCACCTGGTTTCCGGGTCCCGATGTTCAGCAATGAATTTATTTGTGATGTCACACTACAAAGTCAGGGATTTAAGAATTAACAGTTTTTCATAAGCAATTCTTTTTTAACCTAGCCTACTAGGTTTAAAAATACTAATTTTATTGTGGCAGTTTTACTATCAAAAAAGCTTTAGTTGTGCTGTCCATTTATCTCTGTACCATTGTTATTGTGGAGAGGTGTGAATTGTTTGCCCAGCAGCTAAACACAGCCATGATACTCTACACACAGAAACCTAACAGTTTCTTGACTGATCTCATAACAGACTTGTGGTGATAAAAGTATTCATTTGTTTTTACTGATAGAAAATGTTTGATAAGTTGATTTCCATTCTGTCGGCGTAATGGAACGCCAGTCTACTGCAAGAAAGGACTATCCATATTTAAATATGGAATGGTTGGGGTTTCTTGAGGAAAGCATCAAAATCATGAGACCTTAAAATTCTGGGTAAACATTTGAAACAAAATAGAGCTCAGTCTGTTCATGTCTTAATTGTGACAATGCCTTTATCGAATTAGAAAACTCTTTCATTGGAACATTTGCTCTCTCCCCAGTCTGTCATATTTCTCATTGTGCTGTCTTGTATCGTTGTGAGGGTCACCACTCTACATTTTCCTTTTATCTTTTTCTTCAACTTTTCTGTTTGGACCATCTGGTTTGAATGAGCAAGATTCTGTCAGAAAAGCCAGTGATGAGGACAGTGAGAAAGCAGGACCAGATGTATCCTATTATATGGACATGGTTCCAGAAGAATTGGTTTTGGTCATCGACATGGAGTGTCTGTGATACTGCAGCACAAACACCAGCTGCCACACATTTCACAGGCCATTGGGCTCTGTGGTGTACTCCCACACTCCTATCATCCACCACTTCTATGATGGAGTAACCCTGTACACTGCAGGAGGACGAAACGCATCTCTAACCATCTGCTTTAGGAAAGGAGGACCTCAAAGCTATTCAACAGCTGCAAATCATTCATCTCATATCTGTCGACCTTCAACGTGAAACTGAAGCAACTGATTGTCTCTATCTCTTCATTATGAGAGAAAAACACTTTGATCCAGCTGGTAATGCACTGTAATGAAATGGTTACTGATTGGTTATGTGGGTGTTTGGTCTTTTAGTCACTCTGTGTGACAAACATGCATGTTATTGTGATGCACAAATGGCAGAGCACACTTGCTGAGTCATATGTTTAATTAAAAGGCAATCTGGAATGTGGCAGAGAGAATCAATAATTACTCGCTGAGTCATTCAATGCAAATCATCTTTATACTGGCATTACATGGCAACATATTGCTAAACTATATATTTCTATATCATATATTTTGCATTTTGTAGCTGAATGTGGCATAAAGCAGATGCTCCTAGTATATACGCTTGTGCGTCTCCATTAACTAACTGCTGTGCTCCACAGTTATACAGAGTGTGTGAGTTAGCTTATGGGAAGACAAGAATAGATGGGGCACAACATGGTACATAGTACACACCACTGTGCATTTCATTTCTCTTCTTCTTCTTCTTTTGATAAATGCCCTGATCTCATGCATGCATCTCTTAGGGAACAGTGTAATGTAGTGGAAAAGAATCCTCAGTGAAGATGCACACTTTCCCGTGCATTGTCTTTTCAGTGTAAGAGAGCCCAGTGACAGAAGGATTGATGGGTGAAGAAATGCTGCCTGATGGTTTGAGGAGATGGAGCACTTGGCTGACACTTTCTCATCAGTATATCTGTTCAACCATAACTGCACAAGGCATAAAGAGGTATTGGCAGAGTCAAGGCATTGGCAGAGTCACCTGTGGAGCTGCCGAGAATGAGGACCAAGGATGGAGAGAGGGATAATGGAGGAGCCGAGAGTTCCTTGGAGTCAAGTGAAGATGTAGCCAGGAGAGAGCATCAGACACATAGACAGCAGGGAGGTTAAGAGAGGAGTGTTGAAGGATAGGTGTGAAGATGAATCAGCCAAGCAATAATACAGAGTGGCTACAGAGATGGCATATCAGTCAAAATGCATTAAAATGGGTCAGAAAGATCTGAAAAAAAGCTAGAAGGTTTTAAACTTTTTTTTATATGATCTACTTTAAACTGATACAAAAACTAATGGGTTTTCCTGTGAGAGAGATAAAGAAAGTTTTATTTCTTACCAGATGTGCATGGCTTTCAGAATGGAGAGTAGTGCCCAGTGTATCATTAAAGGCCAAACATGAGCTCATTTCTAGAACAAGCCCAGAAAGAGAGAGAGAGAGAGAGAGAGAGAGAGAGAGAGAGAGAGAGAGAGAGAGAGAAAGAAATCAAGGCTTTGGCCCTGGTCAACCCACAGGAAAGAAAGCAATAGAGCTTGATCACTAACAGGTGGCTAATGCTGATTGATTCCTCTGAGAAAAAACAGAAACATTGCAACTCTTCCAGCTCCATGACCCCATAAAACCTTTTTGTTGTGATGATCAAAATGATTGGGCTGGTTGGACATAGTTTAATTTCTAGTTCCAAGATAAAGTCATTTTTTGTGTATTGTCCCCAAAGATAGAAGGATTTCACTCAAACATTGTTTTAATTTGAATCCTCAAAGCTGTTTTATCGAATCGTCAAATAAGCAAATATTAGTCAATATTTTGAGGGAAAACAGATCTTGTGGCATTTTTTAAGTTCTGTTTGAAAAAAAAAACATTCATACCTCAAAGGAGGAAAAGTTATTATTATAAACATTTTAGAAATGGGGTTGGGGGGGTGGGGGTGTCACAGAGTGTTGATGCCTCACAGGTCCAGGGTTCCAGTTACTGTCTGTGTTCTCCTCATGTCCATGTGGGTTGCGTCCGTGTACTCAAGTTTTCCCCCAATTCTCTGAAACAAAGCAATAGATGGATTGGGTAAATTTTATGTAGGTGTGAATGTTTGTATATGTGTGTAAGCTCAGTGATGGACTGTAACCCCACCCGGAGTTTGTTCCTGTTTATTCCTGCTTAGTGTTCCTAGCACAGGCTCCGGATCCATTATAACCCTGATAACCCTGATCAAAAAAGAAAAAAAGAAAAAAAAGAGATATTTAGATATGATTCTACTCAGGAAGCATAGTGGGTAGGTGACATTGGTGTACATAGTCTGATAAAATACTTTTGCTTAGCAAAGAGCCATTGTTTGCTTAAAACAGTGATGTGATAAAATGGTGTCTAGACCAATTTCAGTATTAAAGAAACTTCCCTTTTCTTACCTTTCAAAACATGATTGCTGGAATGAGGGGCACAGAGAAGAGCAACAAGAAGAGGAAATGGACTCTAATAAAAAAAATTTTAAGAGGGCAAATTAAATTAAGCCTGTGATACCAAAGAAAAGTAACAATGGGCAACCTAACTCTCCACCTCAGCATTCCACAACACCGCTCTCAAGGCACATTTCAAAATAGTCTCTTGTCATTAAATAGCATGTGGGGTCTATTTGGAGCAAATATATTTGCATTATGAAGCCATTTGTACCTGGTTGCTATAGGGACTGCATCACACTAGGGCTCACTTCAGACAGAAAATCTGAAATGGGTCAGAGATAGTGAACTCTGCATGGAGTGTTTAAAGGGTCTAAATTGCACCTCTTTAGTGTCATGACCCTCAGGCTCATTATATCATGAATAATTAGAGTCCAGAACATTATTTCAAATATAATTTATCAAGGTCTTGGTGAGATAAAATTATTAAAAACAGAAAAAAATCCATACCTGTGACAAGAGATGGCACTGTAATGGCAGTATAACTGATTCAGTGTCAAAAGCTCAGTGTAGGAGGCCATATAAATGACCCCATTTTCCACATGTATGGAGAGGATAATAGTAAGAGATGACAGTGAGGCCCATGGAACACTTTTTGCAAAATGAGGCCTGGTCCCATTAGTCTTATACTTATCAGTCCTTTCAAGTATCAGCTCATCTGGCATGGTTACTGGTTCAAAACCTGAAGCTGGAGGTGAAGGGGGAAAATTGCTGACCAGTTTGTTAAATAGAGAAACTGACCAGTTTCTCTTTTGTTTCTAAGAGTCAGAGCCTGCCCTTCTCCAACACTAACCCCGCAGATAAAGAAAACATCTTTTCCCAGAAGAGGCATAGCCAGTGGTGCTCCTGATGGGCTTTGAGGGATGGTATGTGAATTTTTTAACTAGACAAGACACATTTGTTTAGTTATTTAAAATATCTAAATCATATCACAGAATAAAGATATTTTAAATAACTGTAAATAAATATTTTGAGGTATTCAGATCAATTAAGCCAATAAAGATGTTCCTATTGGTTGTCCAGTTACATGATGGCAAAAGCTAGTGACCCAGCTGCACTTTATTGCTGTTTTCAGTAAGCCCTGATGTCTCATGTAGACTGAGCTGAGCACAGCCCAATGAAGACATCAGGTAGCATGAAGCTTAAAGCTTACTGTTGTTTTCTGTAAGCACTTTTTAATGTTCTCCCTCTTCAGACTGTTTCCCAAAAATTAGAGCATGCTCAATAAATGTGCCTTAGCTGCAAATACACAGCCTGTTTATGACTCTTGCTCACGTGTTCAATTTGAGTATGCAAGTGCCAGGTTCTAATGCTGCAGTAAAAGGGATGCCTATTCACACTAACACAGCTAATTTTTCAGCCCACAATGAGACATGAAATTGACAGAAAACTGTTGGACCCATGATCTTTACATAATTTCTGCCATTTTTCTTTGTTTTGACAAGATGCTTTCTTTCAGATTCCAGTGTCACTTATATACTATACACTGCAGTCAAACAAAGAATTCAAACACCTAATACAGAAAATAGCGTCATAATTGGAATCTCGGAATGTTAGCATTTTCGAAAATCTACAACACAAAACAATGTTTTCAGATTTATCCACTCTGAGTGGATTTGAGGAGTTACATTTTGAAAATGTCATTTTAGTGTGAATGAAAGAACATGTGTTTTAAAATTTCCCTGTGTTAGTGTGGACTAAGTGTTAGGCAAGTTTGGTTTGGTTCAACACTGTTATTTTTAATGTGCACTAATCTACCACTTTGTGTCTTTCCTTCTTTCTTTCTTTCTTTCTTTCTTTCTTTCTTTCTCTCTTAATGCTAATACACACACACCAGTCTTTCTTTCTCTGTGCCATACTGTGTAGCAACACTGATGTGAATTATTTTTAAATGGCATCTGCTATCAGGAGCTGTGCTGTTGTACGTGTTGTGATTGGTACAGGTGCTCATGCTGTTGGCTTGTGTGTATAACAGATGGTTCACGTTAAGAGAAGTGCAACATGCAGGGTTTCAACATCATCGAGAAGGCTTCTTGCATTAGTGTACTTCAGAATAGGGGTCCCAGTTCCTTTCTGGCAATGCCAGAGCCCAGAGGTTCAGTAGTTGAAAGAATGTAATTTGTTTCATTCTGTTTTCATTTTGTCACCTAATGAATTCACCTGCAGATAGATATTCTTTGTACTCTGACATTTAATCTCCATCAGAGGCTTCTCAATAATGAAAGTGAGCTGAGTGGAGGAATATGGTATGAATTAAAAGAACCGCTTATAACAGCCAAGCAAACATCAATGGTATCTTCTTCAGCAACTGATGTTTCATCTTCATCAGAGCACAAGAAAGATTGGAGAGAGTGTAAACCCTCTGACAAGCTTCTCCAAATCAATCACATTCTATTAAACACTGTTTTAGGATGCCCACAAATGCCTGACGTCAACTCAACGCAAATGTCAAGCATGAAACATGATGAATTGGTGGCAGAACACAAAGCAAAATAAATGTCAGAAATGATAACATGCAATCAATCAGCTGGAATGCTAGTTATAATCTTCTGATGGTGAGGCTTGTCTAAGGTGATACATTTCACGCGTTCTTACTCTGCCTTAAGAAAAATCAGCTGTGCCATGCACACACTTGGCAATTTTCAGGTGATTGCCATTCATCAACATACATGGAGAACAAGTATGGAGAAAATCAAAGTTTCCCAAAGTTTTAGTGCAGCTTGGTTTACACAAACATTGACACACACATCTTTACTAAAAATGGATAAATGAGGCCAATTGTACATCTTCTTAAACCACTATAGGTAAAAGAGCATGCCTAATAATTTTCATTCCCTTCTCCTCTCTCTCTCTCTCTCTCTCTCTCTCTCTCTCTCTCTCTCTTTCTCTCTCTCTCTCTCTCTCTCTCTCTCTGTCAGGCTTCAAGTTACTCCTGCTGCCTGGTGAGATGCCGGTGACCTGAGCTTAATCCATCTTGATGTTCTACTTCTGTTTCCTTTACCTGAGAATCATTCACTATTGTTGAGGATGACCCCAGAAGGATAGCCTAAAGATTGCCATGGAACTGCTGTGGATGGTACACCACAGATACCCTAAAGGTTGCTGTGGATGGTTTCAGTTAGATAGCCTGAATTTACTTACTGAAAACAGTCTATACTCAAGTCTCATTCATTTTTCAGTGGATAGCTTCATGCTATAGACTTAAAGCTAAAAGCTCTGATGAAATCAAAAAAGACCCTGATGCTTGCTGACGATCCTTTCACCTAAAGATCCTTTCAACACACTCAGTAGTACTGTTTTACTTAATAGTATACTCATAATCTTACTATCAGGTGTCGCCCAGAGGAAGATGAGTTCCCTTCTGACTCTGTTTCCTCTCAAGGTTTCTTCCTCATGTCATCTCAAGGAGTTCCCCTTCAGGAACTCAATCTGCATCGAAACACTATGGGAACGCCTTCAGGGTGACCACGCTCTAAATCACATGTGTAATCAGTCCAAGACATCATGGGCGGGGTGACGTAGCGACCCGGAAGCTTAAAAGCACGTGCGGAGGATACAGCAGCAGCTTTCTGTCATTCAGCAAGTGCTCTGTGTGTGTCAGTCTGATTTTGTATTGTTTGTCTCTCAAAGTATTATGCCAAACACTATTAAAAAGACAAAACATGAGGGCAAGAGTGGGCAGCCTGTGCATTGTCTGCTTGGGAGCAAAGCATGCAGAGTCGGCTCTTGAGGGAGCCGGCTGTCCGCATTGCGAGCGTTTGCCGCTGCATGCGCTTCGCTCCCAGAAGGCTCTCTTTGAGAAGGGAGCCTTCACCAGCGTTCCTCGCGGTGCTCGCAGTTACACTCGTGGGGTTTGCAAATGGATTTGGCAGAGGGAATGGAGATGGGTGAGTCCCTTTCTTCTTCCTCACCCGCCAGATCCACTGCCCACTTTCTGGGATTGGAAGCCCACTCTGCGGTTTCTTCACCCCGGGGAGAGGACTCGGCGCTCCACCTGTCTTCCTCCGAGGAGGTTGACGTGGAGGGTGCCGGTGAGAATTCGCCCCCTCAATCTCCCCAGTATGAGGAACTGTTGGAGGTGGTTACTCGTGCTGTTGCCAAGCTAAATATTGACTGACCCACCCTGAAAAGGCTGAACCGCAGAAAAGCAAGGCCAATGAACACTTTCTGCAGAGTAAGCCGCCACCTCCACGCCAGAGCCTCCCTTTCTTCCCCGACCTCCACATTGAGGTGCTGAGGTCATGGGGGAGACCTTTGTCAGCCTGTATCTTCAGCCCCACCTCCAGTTATTATGCCAATGTGGTGGGGCTGGATGATCACGGTTACAGGGCGATGCCCCAGTTTGAACAGATGCTTGCGAGCTGTCTATCCCCTGGCGCGGCAACATCCCTGAAGGCTCCGGCACTACCCTCCAAGCTGCTACTGACCACCTCAGTGCTGGTGGACAAGGAGTGCATGGCAGCAGTTCAGGCTGGTGCTTCCTTGCACACCATGGTGGTTTTGCAGGCTTACAAGGCTGATCTGCTGAAAGAGCTACAAGGCTTGGAAATTACATCTGAGCATGTCACCAAGCTCAGACGAGCCATCTATCTGTCTCGCTGTGCCACCAAAGAGACCGGGAGGCTCATACACAAGCGTCAGCATTCCAGCAGTTCCTCCCTCGCCGCTCTCTAGCTCATGGGGCTGCCGGGTGCCAGCTCCTCATACCAGGAGGCACAAAAACAGAGCGTCGCCTCTTGTGCTCCCCCACTTTGGGACCGGGAGCCCCAGAGCGCTCTAGGCCGAGATCTTCTCAGGTGAAGCCAGATCTGTGGATCGTTCTTCTGTCTAAGAAGACCTTGGCCAAGAAGTCCTGATGCTTGTGGCCCAGGACTTCTGAGAGCAGGTCCCTCTGGGGAAGAACAGTGTACACCTCATCATACGGTGCCCATCTCTCCTCAGTGCCCTCGGGAGATTGACTTGCCAACCCTGCCACCCATGGTACTTCAGGGCACAGCAGTCTCTGGTGAGCATTTCTCTCAGTTTCTGCCTAGGAATGTAGCAGTACTGGGAGGCTCGCAACCTCTGCAGAGCTCTCCAGCGCAGTTAGTTTGGGCATGTCTCAGATCAGCTCTGAGGACTGGTTTGTCACAATCAATCTAAAAGACAGATACTTTCATATCTCAATCCTTCCTTTGCTTTCAAGGGTGATGCTTACCAATATTGGGTTCTTCCGTTCAGCCTGGCACTCTCACCCCGCACTTTCACAAAGTGTGTGGATGCTGCTCTGGCTCCTCTGCAACTCCAGGTCATCCAGATACTGAATAATGTCAATAATTGGTTGATATTAGCGCAATTGGAGCAGGCCAGAAATTGCTGGTTCTGATGGCAGCTGCGTCCAATGTGATACCTTTTGGCCTGCTGTACATGAGACCCCTACAGAGGTGGCTCAAGACCAAGGGGTTCTCCCCGAGAGGAAGCCCACTCCGCATGATCAAGGTCACATGGCAGTGCCTACATGCCTTAGACATGTGAAGGAAACCTTGGTTCTTGTCCCAGGTGCATGGAGCTCCTTGTCGCCATGTAATGCTAGCGTCATGAGTGGCCACTCAGCCCACATTCTGTGGAGTGGCCGCTATCTCACATGGCACATCAACTGCCTGGAGTTGCTGGCTGTGTTTCTAGCATTGAAACACTTTCTCTCGGACCTAAGAGATTGGCATTTGTTGGTGTGCACCAACAACACAGCAGTGGTTTCTTACATCAACCACCAGGGAGGTCTGTGTTCACGCCCCTTTACAGGCTGGCGCACCAGATCCTTGTGTGGTCCCAGGGGAAACTCCTCTTGCTGAGAGCAGTTTAAATCCCTGGACATCTCAATATGGGAGCAGACGCCCTGTTGAGGCAGGGACTGAGGCCTGGGGAATGGAGGCCCCACCCCAACATGGTGAAGCAGATATGGAGAGTGTTTGGCCAGGCTCAGGTGATCTGTTTGCAACTCAGGAGACATTGGCCAAGTCTGTGTCTACATCTGAGTTCTGGAAAGGGGTCTGTCTGTTGCTAGTAACCCCATTCTGGCTGGGCCGAGTATGGTTCTCTGACCTGATTTTCCTTCTCAACAGCTCTCCATGGGAGATTCCTGTCAGGAGGGGTCTTCTCTCACAGGCGGGGGGCAGCATCTTCCACCCCCTCCTGAAGTTGTGGAAGCTGTGGGTGTGGCCTCTGAGGGGGCACAACTCTTAGCTTCCGGTCTCTCAGACGAGGTTGTTGAGACCATTCTCCAATCCAGAGCTCCCTCAATAAGGAAACTGTACACCTTGAGGTGGAAATTTTTCACCTTTTGGTG
>CM074945.1:14951187-14969649 GCA_037577455.1 Pangasius macronema
AAAATCTTTTTTTAAAATAAAATGTATTAAATATGCCACAAAAAAGATTAAATTTCATTTAATATGAGGTGTATATTTTTTCACATATATTAAATTCAAATTCAGATATTTTTGTCAGCTTCCAAGCACTATAAAGAGGAAGCACATGAAGGTAGGTCAAAACATTACACTACAAAACCTTGGAATTGTGCCATTCTTTCTGATTTTTGGCCAGACAACTTGTTACAATGTTACAAACATACTATGTAGATTCCACTAAATATACAGTACATAAAGAATTATGTAAAATATAATATGAAATATTATTTAAAAGATTTATTTAATATAAAGTTAAAAAGTTGTATCTGCTTTGACCTTACTGATAGTCAGAACTTCATGGCTCCACATGTTAAAATAGAACTGTCAGGAAAAAAAATTCCAAGGTATTGATGTCTTGATTAGCAGACTGGCCATACGTATGTACAACACAACACTCCAATGCTGTTTTTGTGGGTTTGACAAACATGTAAATGTGCATGGAGGATATAAAAAGAAGGATTTTATTAAACCCGCTTTGCTTCCTTATTTTTTGGTTTTAGTTTCTTCTGCATGGGAGCTGCTCTGTGTAGCTGCTGGAAACTCAATCATTTCCCTCTATTTCATTTCCAGCCACTGATGGATTAATTCCCTAAACAATTGCCGGTGTGTGGAAATCAGATTTTAAGGACTTATTTAAATGCAGAATTGTGATCTTAACTGCGAAAGTGAACTATTTGTTTCTCACACCTAAAGCACTTCAGAGTTAGTGCTATAGTAGGACAAATATCATAAAGTCTAAATCCACTGATTTCTGAAAAACTCCTATCAATCACATCTCTTTAAAGTGCTCTCAGTAAATGCAGTGAGGCGCTCAGTCTGTGTCTGGAAATAGTGTCCACACTGTAACAGAATGGGAAGTGGCTGTATTTGTTTGGGATCGACTTGAAGTGCATATGGTTCCACTTTGCACCAGTGCCAAAGGCCTAGAGGCCAGTCACTCTCTCTGCTTTCCTCTCTCTGTTTCTGTTCCCTATTTAGAATCACATCTAATAAGGTCCAGGCATGCATAACCTTACATATACTATATGCAGAAGCAATGTTTTGTTTGGAAGCCTGCACTTTTGGACTTTTAATCCAGGTGTATATCTCTGAGTGTCTAGGAATGCATTCTTGTCTAAGAACAATAGGTGACAAATTTCCACATTGTGATGTTTCTTGAATTGGGCCAACCTTTTCTGTATTTCTCCATTCAGCGCAACAAAAATCTTCCTCTGCACAGCAAATGAAAAATGTTACATGCTACTCTTCTTATCAATTATTATTGTAAATGAAAAATCCTCTGCCAGGCTTCTGGAAGCAAACTACCAACACACAAGAGCACAGACAAACTGAATTTGTGACACAGGAAACTTACTGTAGCCTTGCAGTTAAGAAAATAAACAAGCTCTTAAACAATATTAATGTATAAAGCCTGGCAACCTTTCAGTTCCCATGAATACTGCACAAACATAACTACTGCCAAATTTAATGACTCACTTCCACAAGCCAGGCTCTAAATTTACAAATGCCATGTTAACATTAGAAATTAGAACTAGATCATTTATGTGTGTGTACCTTGGATGCAGATAGAAGCACTTTGCCATTTGCTCAATTTCTCTCACTTTCATCATACCCTGCAAGTGTATTGCTAAAGAGGCTGATTTGCTTAAAAGTGCAGTGCAGCAAGCTAATGCAAGTATTGGACCATCAAATCATCACGCTTAATGCAACTGCATGAAAAGGCAAAGGGACTCTACAATATAGCAGTTTGACAAAAATGACACACTATATTACACCTGCCTGTGTCAGCCTGAGAGAGAGGAGGAACCACATCGCACCTTCTCAGTGCTGCTCAAACACAAACCATAGCTCTTTATTTCCCCTGATGGATCTCCATCTGTGACAGCACAGGGTAATCTACAATGGCTGATTAGATAGAAACATGGTGAAGATACTATCAAAGTATGTCAAAGGTCTAAGTAATGAAAGCACTTGAAATTGGGAGCAGACCCATGACCTTAGCACGACCCACTTCTCCTGAAGTAAACTCCTGTCACACATGCTTTGGTCTGTGTGGGAGAGCTTTGAAGCAAGCAAGCATGAGATGAGATCACTTGAGATCCGGTCACTTTGAGAAATCTGAGTAATATGGAGCACAGTATTCACAACACAGACAGCTTTGTCACATGTGTCATCCTTTATTATAGTCAAAAGTTGATATTGGAATGTAAATGCACAGCATATGGTATATGGGTTAAGTCGTATTTAAGGAATTGGGCAGTATCTTTAAATATCCATGCAATTTCACATTATGTACCTCTCCATTTAGGTTGATTTAATCAAGTGTACATTGTAAAAAGAAATAAGATCAAATGAAAATAGAGAACTGGTATTTACAACAGCATAACAATAAGTTAATATTATGGAAGCAGTAAAATATGTTACATTCCAGATAAATAATAAATAACTAAGTGAAAAAAAATCTACATATTATAAAGAGAATGAGCTTCCCAGCCATCTAAATCGATTATCTATCAGCTAATAGGAGGAGAGAAAATGGGCAGTTTAATACTCAGTAAGGCAGTCATGAACACATATTTGCTGTCTGTACTCTGAATTAATGTGAGGTACTTGACACTGTGTGTGTTCATGTGTCACTGGGTAGAGGGGTTATGTACCAGGAAAGCATGATGGATGGTGTGCAGACTACAGAGGTTGGCATTCATTAAGACAGAAGGCAGACACCATGCCAGAGTAATTGTACTGTTTATTACCATTTCCGTTCATATATCAGGCTCAGAGAAAACAATAGTGGGTGTCAGTGGGTGCATGTGTGTGACGTCTGACCACTCTATGTGTCTGCACAGAGCCATCAGTTAACATCAATTCTGAGGTCATCATGGCTCTAACTAACATATCCAAATGCTAAAATAACAACCACTGCATATGTTGCTCGGATCCATAATTTATTATTGCGCATGTGGCCATTAGTCAAATGTCGACATGTAAACAGCAGACCAAAACAGGGCCTAGTTTCCCACAAAAACAGAGTGATGCTGACCTCTTAATATCCCCAGGAAATAAATGTTTATAAAAAGTCACTGGCATACTTTGTGCTAGAGTATTTCAGAACTGGGAAGAGTTTAATCAAAGCAGCATAAGAGAACAGGAGTGCTTTCTCCAGGTTTCATGCCATCTTAATGAGGGTGGAATGTAGATTAATGAGGCTGCAAAGTAGAGCAGGCCCCCATGTCCACTGGAGAGGGCATGTTAAGTTCATTTTTTATTTAAAGGCTCATCATCTATTTCCTCCCCTCATATCCTGAGATGATAATGCCATTGCTCCTCCTGACACCTCTCTGTCCTCAGCACACACTGATATTGCCTCTTCCAAACACAGGAAATGACCTTAACTTCACCTTATTCACCTCACATGCACACACAATTACTGTACTGCCACCACTACCAAATCAGGAATAATTTATGGTAATGCTATGTTAGCATATCACTATATCTCATGCACAGGAAGCAAAAAAAAAAAAAAAGAAAGAAAGAAACCCTGCATTGACTTCACCTGATGGTGAAATTTAAACTGATTTCATGATGTTCATTTGGGGCTTCCTTGAAGAAGACCAGGCAAAATCACTTAAAAACAAAAACAACCAGAGATCCCACCAGTACCTCCTTAACAGCACTGTGGGACACTGTAGTTTATCATCTGAGGATACAAAAAGGATTTTATATAATTTGAAAAGAAATTGAGCTGTTTCCTAAGGGGAGTTAAGAACCAGTTCCCAAGAGGGTTAACTGAGTTTCCTTAACTTAAATACATGTAATGTAATCTTTGCTCAATCTCCATATGGATTTATTCAGGAACAGCTTATGACGCTAAAGTGGAGGTAATGCACTGTCAAAGGTCAGTCCAGCTTTATGGCTAAATCATTATGTTTACATCATGTATGCCAGACATGATACTACAAACTATTCCCTACAATGATTTAAACTCTCTTGGCTTTGTTCAGTGGCCTTTTTTTCCTATAACATTTTGGTTCAGAAGACATTTAGCATATTTACAGAGCACACAGTGACAGGGATGTGATGAGGGGGTGAAATCTGTGTTTTGTCTCACTGAATGCTGTGCATGCTGTAACACATTACTACACAGATTTGGCTAACTGAATGACAAACAAGAACTTTTTTTTGCTTTTGTCAAACAAGGTGATTAAAAAAAAGTCTTCTGATGACAAAGAACTAAAGAATAAGAAGAGAGAAACAATAGGATGAAAATCACATTTCAGTTGTTGTTTGATGAAGATACTGTCTGCAGAGATGAGTGAGTCTTTATGAACCTGTAAGTTAGAATCCTACAGTTTTGACCCAGATTTCTAAAATACAGCAGTGTCTAGGCTGAGTAAGAGCACCTGGGATATGACCGGTTCTGTCATGGTAAGTGGGTTAATTACAGCATTATATTTCTGCCCACCAGTCTCTCTGGCAAACGTCACAGAAGCACTGTGGTGCGAGCTGACTGATTGAGAATAATTGCCTCGAGTTTGAAAGGCTCTTGAAAAAGCAACAAGAAGGAGGGAAGTCTTTTTCACAATGACGCAGAATGCAGTTTTTACGGTTTTTTTTTCTGTGAATGGAGCAAATGCAGAGCTTGAATACAAAACAAGCTGAAAACAAAGAATTCCTCCTGCCGACATTTGCTAAAGTTACAGGCAGTGGGGATTCAGAAAGTCATATCTACCAAATACATCAAACTAAACTCTGACAACACAGATGTCTTAGAACATTTGTTAGTTAAGATTCTCTAGTTTTCTTCATCATTCTGGCATGGGATGTGCTTGTGTGTATTTTTGTACATCTATGTGGAGTGAAACATGGAGGTTGTTAATTGTAATCATCTGTGAAGTGCCCATTTGACTTTATCCCTGCTGAATGTTGAAAAAGAGAGCATTAGACAGCACAGTCTTAGTTTGTTGTGGAACAGAGAACATCATAATCATGATAATGCATCTCATGGAGCACTGCAATATGGCATATGTTAAGTAATATGGCTACAAATTATTAAAAGAAAAACTCCTTGCCTTGACAATCTGAAATAAAACAATGGCTGAAAAATAGACAGTATCCTTATTAAGGCTGTAAAAAAACAAATATTTTAAAAATCAATTATTCATATGAATTAATCAACAAATAATTGATTAATATTAATTATAAAATACTTAAAATTACATAAATGAGAACAACTGAAACAAATAGCATTTGAATAATTTGCCATTTTTGTTGACTGTTTTTTTTTTGAACCCAAAATATGAGGAGCATAACATTTTTTAAATATTTTTTTGCAATAATTTAATGATTATTCCCTTTTACAGTAACAATAACCAATGTATATTTCAAATAAGGGGTATGATAAGAAACTTATTTAAAAGCACAGGATGTTTGAAAATTGTGGATATAAATGGATCTGTACCTCTATATAAACTGTACCAAATCACATTTTAACAAGCCAAAATTAAACAGATTATACATAATTGACCTCATTAAACCATCAAAAAATATCAAGCCCCTTAAATGAAATGTAACATGAGGCTATAAGACCAAACACTTAGTATATTTCACTCACCAAGCAGAGTTTTTGAGTGCTTTCTTTTTTAATCGTTGTGCATCATTGTGCTGCTATGAAATTCATCTCTGCTTTGCATATGCTGCTTTATGCTGTGTGTTTACCTTTTTTATGGCTGAAACTGTCTGCGAAAAAGGACAAACCTTTTTCCACATTTGGTCTGACAGCTTAGTTCGGCTTCTTGTTCTCTAAGCAATGGATGCTGTAAATGCTGTAAAGGACAAATGTTTTGTGTCCTTTAAACCTGGATTAAGTGTGTTGGGCCTGAAAACAGTGCTGTGTGATGTAATAGTAACAGTGATGATGCTGCCCCTAGCGGTTTTACTATAGTATTACATTCTACGCAGAAATGGAGACCTGTGCCGTCTTACATTCTTGCAGTGGTGGAAAATACTTGAGTAGTTGTAATTTTTTACTAAACTTAAGTATTATTTTGTTGTATTTATTCTCTGCTTGAGTGTTTTGAGGAAACTGAGTACTCTTAATTACATTCCCAAGGAGCTTTTCACTCCTTATATTTTTATTTAGACATTCAAAGTACTCATTATAAATCTTGAAGGTCTGTTCTTCTCTCGGGGCCATAGTGTGTAAATAGGTGTGGGAGTGTGTGTACATTTGTGCCCTGCGATGGACTGGTACCCCGTCCAGGGTATCTCCCACCTTGTGCCCTGAGTCCCCTGAGATAGACTCCAAGCTCCCCCATGAGCCTGTGAAGGACAAGCGGTACAGAAAATGGATGGATGTTCTTCTTTCATCCAGCCAATGACCGTGCACTTTATATCAATTGAATGAGCTCAGTTTAACATCCAATCATTTAATTTTAGCATCCAGTTATTTCACTTGGGCATCCAATCAAGTTCATCAACGTAGAAAAAAACTAACAAAAACCTTCCCAATTCATCATCATTTTCTCATGCTACACAGTGAAGCTATGCTATAGCAATCCATGTTTGTTTGAAGATGGATAAGCCGTCCGACTGCAGCATTGACAGTGAGGATGAATGCCCCTGTTACTACCTCAGTAAAATATGCAAATGCTCATATATGTCTCCTTTGCCTCCCTAGAAAGCATGAACACCATCTAATCTGAAAAAGCTTTCAAAGTAAAATCATCCAACAGTTTTAGAGTAAGTAATAAAAGTTTTTTTTACTTTCATTTGAGTACATTTTTGGCTGGATAATTCCAGTTTTAACTGAGTAAGATTTTGACATCTACACTTTTGCTTAAGTATAATTTCTCAGTACTTTTTCCACCTTTGCATTTCTGTTACTGGTTAAGTAAACAACTGGTCAAAAAATAAAAATCCTTGTTGATTTTTTCTTTTAATAATCAACATTATCTATTATTCAGACTGATTGTTGCAGCCCTTCTTATAAAGCCTTATACTATTTTTCTCTTCTATCTAAAAGTGATAATATAGTTTAATTCCAAAAACAATATGCTGAAATTGTAAATACCTTTAAATTACAGCAGCGCTTATATTTACACACCCACACACTCACTTACAAATAAGACTAAACATGTCACTCCACAAAATATATTTAGTCTCTTGTGACCACTTCATTGTTTGCTGTCTTCATTGTCTGCTATGGTCTCTTGTGTAAGCAGACCATGATGACTAATTGACTAATTTATTGTTCATGCTACATGTACAGAAAATGGGAACACACCTCATCTGTAATTTTAATTTAGGCTATTTAGCTACATATTGATTAGTTCATCCCATAGGGCTTTGTCAGAGGAATTAATCTGTCATGATTCAAAAAAAGAAGCAATGTCATCTCCTTGTTATTTTTTAAATTAATGAAATCCCATTTAATCTACAATTAGCAGAGCAATTAACTTCCTTAATGGGATAAAGATTTCACATTAACACTTCTTAGACATTTGGTCCATTCTTTAATTATTCAACTATTATAATGTATCCAATATACTGAGGTTTGTATGTTAAGCTCTTCTATACTAGTGTAATATAACAGTATCCTTGTTGGATTATGAGATGAAAGTAGGAAATCTTTAGGACTACATAAATCCCCTTAACAATAATTATGAAACTTTGGATTGTTTCATCCTATTTCATTACTATTACAGACAGTATTAGACAGACATGATGACTGTAGTTATTGAGTTATCATACTTTCCAATATTAAACAAAGGTTGGAATGTATATTTGTTTAGATCTTAATCACTTCTCTCACACCCTTATAAACAGGCCTCTGCTGAATCTGAGGGTTCACAGATATAGAGAGTTATGGTAAACTGGGATGTTTTGATACAATTAACCCCCCATGCTGCTGTAATCGTAAAGGCTGTCCTATGCTTATCCCAGGACCCTTATTCACAATATGTTCAAAAGAGCATCATTTCAACACTACCACTGCTAGTCTTTGTTCTTCTACAGTTGTATACTCTATAACCCCACTCCAGTGTCACCCTGAAGAGGATGGGTTCCTTTTGAGTCTGTTTCCTCTCAAAGTGTTTATATCTGCCGTCTACCAACTGGTGAGAAAGTTAGTCTAAATGCCACTGATAGAAGTAGCTACAGTACTGAGGGTGTTGCAGTGCTATGAAAGTTTCTCTAACTAACCACTGAGTTGCTCTTATTTCCACATCACTCACCTGTGAAATATGATCAAGTTTGCATAAGCATCTGCTAGTTAGAAACACCTCAGCACTGTTTCCATGTCATATGAATTGCTTCCCACATGTGCTGCAAATTGACTATTGGTAGAGCTTTCCTCTGAGTAATTTACTTAGTCATTTCTTCACATATGTTGGACTGGATTGAGATCTAGTGACTACAGAGGCCTTGGCCTTCAGCTGTATAGCCTGGATCCAGAATTACTCCTGGGCAGTCTTTGCTGTACAGCATGGCGTGGAAGAACACATTCTGGTTTGTACACACTGCAGTCATAAAGAGCTATATATGACATTTTGATATCTATTGGCACTGTTAATATCTATTGGCACTCAAACACAAAGAAATCAATCTAATTTTAAGCATGGGAAATAAAGTGAGGGAAGAAGAATGAGCAATGTCTGCTTTTAATATGTCAGTTTAGCCATTAATGTCCCTAATTATCAGCTGTTAATGTCATGGCAAACTGGCTCCTGTCTATTGTCCATATGGAGTGCATGTGGTAGAATGGAACATATAATGGAGTGTATAAAAGCTCTGAAGGTGGGGGAGGGGTGTTAAAACGGGTCAAATAATCTCATTCAAGGTTGCTAAGGGAGGTGAATGTATTTTGGGCTATGTTCAGAGGAATAGTTCTCTTTTTCCAAAAAGATGATTTCTTCTTATAAAATGGATGAATTAGAAATTGAATAGCTGACATTAAAAAAAAAGAGCTGTCTCTTAAAATCAGATAATTATGCCAATATAGTTATAGATTCAGCCACCATATTATAATGTTCCAGGTTTGGCTTAAATAGAGAGTGTACATCATGTAAAACATGAATACTTCATGAAAAAAAATCAATACACAAATCATGATAACACAAAGATCATTGTTATTATGGCAGTGTGAACTTCACATTATACACTGTCTCTACTAGTTAAGATTTATGGATGGGACTTTAGAATGCTTTTGGAAAACTTGGGCCCAGAGAAACCCTCCTATAGCCAATTCTCAGCCCTGCCCTTGTGATCTCTACTACTGCGCTGCAGACCACACACATTAAAATCACAGAGGTGAACAGCTGTGCTGGGATGAGCTCAGCCCCCTGATAGAGACAGCATATAGTATTCCTGATGAGTTATACACTTGACCTAGTGAACACAGACAAAACACAAAGAAACTAGAATTCTGTGAACCCAGACCAAGGTGGGTCATGTCCATTTTCTCTATTTTATTCCTAATGAATCCTCATTTTCCCCAAACACACACACCTAGAGCTGAACCTACCAAGCAGCAACATACATGAGGCCTTTGTCAAACTGGCATGGAAAGAGACAGAGGCTGAAAGAAAAGTTTCAACTCTGTGGGAACAATAGGGAAAGTGAACGGAAGTCTGGGAATTAGTCATTAAAATGATGCCAGATTTTTTGGGGCGAGGGCGAATTGGATGAGATCCAGAGCCTGGCCTTATTTAAGCATCCAGAAGCTATCTGCTAGCAACAAACACCCTTGAGCTTTCTATGAGAAATGGAGGAAAAGACACAGAATATGGTTTGGGTCAAAAGCAAAGAAAACTACCTTTATATGATCCCACTTCTTGCTTTTCTCTTGTTTCATGTACTCCTTATTTATCTCCTCCTACAAAAACAGAAACAGGCAGATTGAAAGCACACTGTAGGAGTGGGGAATGCCAAAACCAGCACAGCTTGTGCTCATATTCCCAGGGTTTAGATGAACCCAGAGAGTTAGACCACATGATAAGAGCTTTAAGGGGTTGGTTGGGTTGTGAGTGCGAAGAGCTATGCTACCTGTAGCCTCCAACCTCCCCTAACCTGACCAAGATTACTTTATGTAGCATCATAAACCTGGTTAATGACTCAAACTCTGTGCAAAAAAAATCCATTAGGAAACAAAGCAGGACATAATTCAGATTTACACTAAGGTCACATATGGACACTTTGTCTATGGTAATCATAATTGATTACACAGTGCACCACTGACTTGGGGTGAACTTTCATGATTTCTGCAGTGTATGATGAACGATCACTCTGAAATTGAAGGTTGACCCCAACAGAGCACAGGGAGGCCATAGAGACAGCAGAAGTAGATGAACCATTCAAACCTGATTTACAGTAGCACCTTCTGCATAGGTGCCACATTCATAAATTTGGACTTTCATCCTTCATTGATGTGCCTGTGTTTAACTCTTACACTCTGTCTAGTTTAAAGTTTTAATAAAAGTGGAATTATATTTTTTTCCACAGCTCACCTTTACAGTATGTGTGTCTCTAGTTTAAAAAATAAACATAAAATCATAATCTTATCTAGATATTATCTCTTTTGCCTGAGAATAATGAAGTGAAATATTAAATGTCATGCCTGGTTCTTGTAAATATGTTGAATTAATCATGTGTCAGTGTCATGTGACCTGCCTCAATTTATTTACACTTGCACATGTGTACACACCATAAAAAGGTTCACAGTAATGTGTGGTGTGTATATCTGGTATGTAAATGTGTATGTTTTGGGTTAGAATCATTAATCATAACCACAGTCCATAGCAGTGGTCAAAACACAGACAGACTTTGTAACACAGAAAACCCATAATCATAAGTCCAGGTGCAGAGTTGTGGGTCAAAACCATGAAAAACTATAACACTATTCAGAATAGAGGGCAAAATGCATAACAATACTTTGCATCCATATTGAGGGGAAACAAGAAACAAGCGTACACAACTAGGGAACAGACCAATCACAAGACAGGGATGGAGACTCAAAATGAAACATAAACGAGACACACATGGTGCTGGTTGCCAAGAGATCCATGACATGAAGGGCAAGATCATGACAATCGCCATTCATATTGCTAATACTTGAAATACTGGCCATTTTAAAATGTTCTGTTTGAAAATATTTGCCTATGGAATGCTATCAAAAGATTGCTGCCTAAAAATTGATGCCTATATCAAAGCTATCTTTTTTATTCTGTATGGCTCAGGAGGTTGATGTATTCGTCCCCTTGAATGTAGGCTACGAAGGCATGTGCTTGGCCTCCTTTCACAAGCATGCATTGCACAGATACAACGGAGTTATTTGAATGGCACGAATACAGCTTCTAATAATGTTACCATGAGTATGTTTGTATACTGTGTATATCTTTATTGTTTTATGCTACTTATTACACCTTGAACTCTGGTGTAAGTAGCACAGTGCTATACACCCTGGTGTAACAAAATAGCCCAGAGTCTAGGGAGTATGATACATTGTAAATGACAGAAGTAATCTTGGTTTTGGCAGAGGCACCAAAAGTGGCAGATTATTTCTTCATGTGACAAACCTGTGGTTGGTTTGTGGAGGTGAGTGTTAAACTGATTTACAGTGAAGCCTTAATGGTGAGGGAAACTCTATATATCAACTTTGATAGTTTTTTTTTTTTAATCCTGCAAATCTCTGTGAAGCAGAGAGCTAGACAAAATGGGTCAATTCATCTGCTTGATGACAGCTTCAGTTTGTGGTGTACAACAGAAATCCAAGAAAACATCGCTTAGAATCACACCAAACACCAAGTGTAGTAATTTTATGTGCCATCCCTACCCATATCTCATCATGCATCTGTAGTAAAGCTCACACTAGCCCCATATCTCCACTTACAGCCACTGCAAGACTAATGTCTGGATCCTGGGAGAAATTACTTTACTTTCTGGTGTATGCACAACATTAGCCTTTAAGCTATTTCACTCATGTGCTGCTTAGATGAATCCTGTAACAGCATCACTGATCATAGCTGTCTCTAGGAATGCATTTATGCAGAAAATTTAGACTCTGTTTTGATTCTTACCCCAGACTTAACCAAGCATATGGGCTTAAGCATATAGACCTGTTCCCCACATAACTGTACTGGCCTGTGTTCAAAAAAAAAAAAAAAAAAACCTAACGGAATTCACCTGTCAAAATGCCCCCTAACAAACAACCATCTGCATTTTATGCTCTTTATTTCATTTAATGAGAACAGAAAAAATAAACATTTTTGTGTGATATATGGCCTTATACTGAGCCTCAGCCTCAAACTACAGTGTCAACAGATGCTTTGTCAGCTGGCAAAGATTGTGAACGAGATAAGTGTAAGCATGAAGAGAAGAGAAGAGAAGAGAAGAGAAGAGAAGAGAAGAGAAGAGAAGAGAAGAGAAGAGAAGAGAAGAGAAGAGAGACCTGAATAAGGTTTGAAGGTTGAAGACACTGTTTGATTTCACTTGAAGTATGATTTATCTCTATGTAACATTTTAAAATGAAATCCTGTAAATCCCAGCTAATAAAATTCAGATGGTTTTCTGGAATCAGCATCTTGGAACTGCAAAAGCTGCTTGGGAAGAGAGCTGGGGAAAGTGGGTAGTGCTCTGTTTCTGGTGGCTTTGCTTCATCTACTCCCAGAGATGATGGTGCAGTCCAACTGGATAAATGCAGGTCAGCTGCTGCCTTTAGGAGCCAACAAAACTGATGTAATCCACACAGAAAGTGGAGCATTGTGTAATATATCTGCACTGTAAAAGAGCACATTAGGATCTTGAGGAGATCTCCATCCACACTCACACCCCTCTTAAGGTGTTGTACTGATGATTAATCCAAGAGTCAGAAGGCTTGTGAGGTCAAAGCCTTCACTTCACTCCAGAACATTCAAAGCATTGGAAAGTGTGAAGGCAGAGGGAGGAAGAGGACAGCTGCTCATGGCAGCCAGTAAAGATGCACGTCACAGATATCTCACTCCAGGAAGTGGCCAAAGAGTCATCCCATTATTAGCCCCTAACTAAGTTAACATTCATCCCCTGACCTTTCCTCCCTGTGAATCATCTCACACTTCCACATGCATGAACACTCCTCTCCATCACACTGTTAAAGAGGACACAGTGACACAGAGAAAAATGACAGCATTAGAGAGCAAAGTGGAGAGAAGGCTACAGAAAGGAGTCCAGAAAGTGTCAGAACAGAGAGGGGGGAATTCTCACGTGGGCTCCTGTTTTAAATATTATAATCACTTAAAAATAAAGATAGCAATCTTTTAGATGTATCCCCCTCTCCTCTTCAACAATTTCCCCTGTTGCTTGTGGAATGGTATACCCTGTTTAAATAAGCACTTTTGCTGCACTTTTGTGCATTTCAAGTAACTACCCGTGATCATTTTAGTATGTGTTTTCACACCAGCTTCCAACTTGAGAATTTTTTTCATCCTGCCAAAACAATTCTGTAACGTACTTGATATTTAAACTTAATTAAACAATATTTGCTCAATACAGTATTCAGTGGTAGTTTCTAGACAGAATTATGTTCTCATATTCTACGAACAATCACAAAATTATTCATAATCCTCTGATAATCATCTAATCAGCTTAATAATCATTAAACAGTGCTTAAGCAATATATTACATATTGTTTTCTACAATATTCTATTTCACCCCATGGGAAGTCAAAATCACCGCTCACACACACTATCATACCCTCTTACACACACTACCATATCCTCTCTCACACTACCATACCCTCTCACACACTACCATAACCTTTCTCACACTATTCAATTCAATTCAATTCAGTTTTATTTGTATAGCGCTTTTAACAATGGACATTGTCGCAAAGCAGCTTTACANTAAATGGATTAACAAAATGTATATTATAAATACTTGAATTTATCACTGTGAATTTATCCCTAATGAGCAAGCCAATGGTGACGGTGGCGACGGTGGCAAGGAAAAACTCCCTGAGATGGGCTCAAAAGGGAAACCCATCCTCATCTGGGTGTGGGTACCATATCCTCTCTCACACACTATCATACCCTCTCACACACTCTCATGCCCTCTCACACTGTCATACCCTTTCTCACACTACCATATCCTCTCTCACACACTATCATACCCTCTCACACACACTATCATACCCTCTCACGCATTATCATACCCTCTCACACACACTATCATACCCTCTCATACACTATCATACCTTTTCTCACACTACCATACCCTCTCTCACACACAATCATACCCTCTCACACACTAACATGCCATCTCACGCATTATCATACCCTCTCACACACACTATCATACCCTATCATACATACTATCATGCCCTCTCACAAACTACCATACCCTCTCACACACACACAATCATACCCTCTCACACACACACTGTGATTCCCTCTCACACACACTAACAGGGATCATCTAATTTCCCTCTCATCAATCTAGGAAGGCCATCATAAGGCCATCTCCAAACAATTTGAAATTCACCATTCTACAGTGAGAAGTATTGTTTACAAATGGAGAGACTTCAAGACAGTTGCCAATCTTCCCAGGAATGGGTGTCCCAGCAAATTCAGTCCAAGGTCAGACCATGTAATGTTCAGAGATATAAATAAAACCCCAAGATCTACATCATGTGACCTATTGGCCATAATAAACTCCACTTTATACCAGCATATTCTTGAGACAAATGTGAGGCCACCTGTCCAGCAGCTTAAGCTAGGCCAAAACTGGGTGATGCAACAAAAGAATGATCCCAAGCACACCACCAAATCAACATCTGAATGGCTAAAGAAGAAAAAACTGAAGGTGTTGGAATGGCCAGGTCAAAGTCCATGCCTCAACCCCATTGGCGATGCCTTGGCAGGATCTACAGGAACTACAGAAAACTTCAAGTTGTTGTTTCTAAAGATAAGTCTACATTACTGAATTATAAGGTGTACTTATTTTTTCCCACCTGGTTTCTGAATGTTGGTTTACTTTTTGGGGGGAAAAATGACTACATTTTGGAATCTTTTTTTTTCACCTGGGGTTATTTGTTTCTTTATAGAAGATAGATAAATAACTGAAGGAGGGTGTACTTCCTTTTTCCCATGACTGTATCATATATCTTCCTGGTCCCCCAGTTCCATGATACAGAAAACTTGAATCAATACTGATGACAATAGGTTTAATAACTTAAAGTACATAGTTATTAATTTCATGTGTTCTGTTAATAATGAAGTTATCAGCAGGGCAAGAAATTTAACATCTTAAGCAGAATACTGGTTTGATAATGTCAAAAAGCAATGCCATTAGGATTGTTTAGTTTCTCAAACTGGTTATTTTGATGTATACAATATCTGATTGTTTTTATATTTTATCACAAGATACCAAATGAGTGTTAAACTCTGGGATGTAATCAACTTGCAAGACATCTCTTCTCATTTCAGCCTCTATCTATCTATCTATCTATCTATCTATCTATCTATCTATCTATCTATCTATCTATCACATATACAAACACATACACACACACCATGCACATTGATAAGAACGAATGCTACTATGGCTGATAAGATAGGTAGGGCAGAAAGAGAGATTAGCCAAGCTTCCTCCATTGCAAATGATCTAGAGTCTTAAAGCTCTCATTTGGCAATCATGTGTCAGGTGCAGGCTCTGATAAGACCCAGTCAATCCTGCTTTTACATTCTCCCTCACTCACCCTGTTAAGCTTTTTCCTACTTTTTCATTCTGCCTCACCTGCCCTGTAAAAAATTCTCTCTAATCATATCACCTTTCACAGGTCTTGCTATGGTTCACTTAGCCTGTCTCTTTCCCACTGTCTCTAATGATAGCAAATTCCAATTTCAGCTAGAATTTAAAAAACCCAAGGCATAAGAAAGTTAGACAGTACTTATTACAGTATGTGTATTCAAGTTTATAATCAATTTAGTGGAAAAAATCTGGATGGAGTGAGACACATGAACACATCTGAGCCTTTGGGAGAACACCAAAGAGAGAGAGTAGTGGTGCTGTGGCGAGACATCGAAATGAGGTCTCTGAAGTGTTTAGCCATGCTGCCTTGGTTCTAACTAATATATCAATAAAGCATGGCCATATGTTTTCCTGTCACCTCCAGAAAAAAGAGCAGGGGAAGGATGACAGAGGAAAGAGGATGGAACTAATTTGCTTTAAAACCTTTCCCTTTTTCTATAAGATACCATGACAGCAAGCATGGTTGCAACGGTAGAGCACTGAAGTACTTGTCAAAGAGAAAAAAGTATTGGATTAGTTCTCAATAGGAAGGTGGGGTAATGTAATTATTATTGTCATATCTTTGAGATTTTAGTCTCATCTAAATCCAGCATCTGTATATTTTCACAGACAGCAAAAGATTACAACCTTTTCGTTCCCCAGTATAAAATGACACACAAAAATAACCACAGGTAAAATACAGTATGTCCCATCTGGACTGATAAAAGATTAAACATTCCATCATATCCTGTGGCAAAAAGGTTTTGTGCTCCTGCTGAAACCAAACCAAAACCAAATATTAGTAGAGGTTAAAACACAGAACAACAAAATATAGACATTTAAAAAGGACTTGACAGAGAAAAGGCTGTTCTAGGGGTTTTAAGTTAAAATAATCAGTTTGAATTAAAGATACATTATATGGCCAAAGGTTTTTGGACACCTGAACATCACACCTATATTTTTGCTTTTTGAACATCCCACTCCAGACTCCCCTTTGTTTATTATATTATAATAATCTCCATTCTTCTGAGAAGGCTTTCAACTAACCTTTGTGGCAACAGTTTACGGAAAGCCTACATGTGGGTGTGATAGTGAGGTGTCCACACTCTTTTGGCACACATCTGTAATGTATTAATTAACAAACACATGTCTAGAAATCTTATCTCCCATATAAAGTCATCACTCACACTACATACATGCAAGTTCTGGGTTGAGCAGAAAAGAATGTCCTCCCTGTAATTAACTGCATTTGTGCTTGTTCATGGAGTAGCACTTCTCTTGGCATGAAATCATATTGCAGCTCTGTTCATGAATAAACTATTTCATGTAGAGTCAAAGTGGGCTTGAGAGTGGAAAGTGATTTCCTAATTAAGATGATGATCAACATTCAGAGAACACACGCAAATTAATTATAGGAAGGAAGTTAAATGTCTTAAGCTCTATTTGGACTAAATTAGTTTTACATGTGGAGGTAGGGCAATGTAATTATTTTAGTTCCGTCCAAATCTGTCATGTCAGCAATTTTACAGATTGTGTTCCTGCATCTGGAAAGATTACGCAGTCTTTTGATGCTGTTAAATATTCTGTTACATCCAGTGGGAAAAAAAAGGTTTTATGCTTTTTCTTCAGTATTAAGATACTCTAGGAAGCCAAGAGGAAAAAAAGGTGGGTATTTTGCATTCATCTGCTGATAAAAGGTCATTTAATAATAAAAGATCTGGTTAAAATATTCTGCTGTTTGGTTTCTTTGATGTTTTCATTTCATTTCAGTAATAAAACAGTTTTTCAAAGTCTGAAGCCTGAAAATGCATTTGTGTTCATTTTGTAACAGTCGTATGACGTAAGCTTATACATTCAACTGGTTGCTTATAAAGCCCAACCTTTCTGCAGATTGAAGCTCAACCAGAGTGTTCTATCATTTATGTTGTTATCATCATGTTGTTGCCATCCACTGACCTACACTAGGGGTTTCTCTCTGCCTGCTAGGATTTTCTTTTAGCAACATTGTCATCTCTGCATTCCCCATCAAACCCGAACTGATATTGTCATCTCTGCATTCCCCATCAAACCCGAACTGAGATCAAGTATTGCCAGAGTTTAAAAGGCTGAATAATAATAAATAGACAACATTTAAAAGGATTTGTCAGAAAGTTGATGCTTCTGAGGGTTTTAAGTTATTGACTTCCTAGCACAGGTATAGCTTAAAGGCGTATTATGGTCATGTAACCTGCTAATCAAGTGCAACTTGCATGGCCACAAGCCATAGAGCAATCAGCATTAAAATGAATATTATGTAGTACACATGGAACCTTTGGTGTGATGACCATGCATACATCGTGAAGACACGCCCATCTCTTTGTACAGAGGTCGCTTATCCCATGTAAATCAATCATAATTATTACAGTCATATTCCAGCAATATTACTTAATAGATATATTTCTGGAAATCTTATTGCATCTGAACAGTATTATACTAGATAAAAGTGAAAGAGAAAAATTTGGTCAGATAGTTTTTCACAATTGCTAAGACAATAAACTCCATTCTCTGAACCAAATTCTCAATAGCCTAAACCAATTTGTCGAATAAATCACTCTTTCTGCAAAACCTTAAACAAGTTCAGGCAGTTAG
>CM074945.1:14971204-14981808 GCA_037577455.1 Pangasius macronema
ATATATATATATATATATATATATATATATATATATATATATATATATATGTGTGTGTGTGTGTGTGTGTGTGTGTGGTGTGGAGCAATGTGAGTGTGTTCTATGAACCTGTTATTCTCGGAATTAGGGATAAAAATGATACACATTGCTCCAGACAAATTTTGTTGAAACACGTTTGCCTTTTTTACTATTAATTTCTTGAAGTATAATGGGGAAATTTTCTTGAAGTCAAAATGGGGAAAGAAGTCAGGATCTGGAGTCTGGGAACACTGGGTGCCTGTCAATCGCAGAGCACCATGTACACACTCGTTCACACACTCATTCACTCATCTAAGGGCAAATTAGCATAGCCAATTGACCTAGTGGCATACTTTTGGCGGTTGAAAGGAAACCGGAGGAAACCCACAGACACACAAAGAACTCCACACAGTAACCCAAGCTCAGGATTGACCCAAGAACCCTGGTGTGAGGCAGCAACCTGTGCTATGAGGTAGCAACGCTACCCACTATCGCACTATATTCGGGTCCTATACACAACATCAACAGTGTGATTAATATTATGGCACTTAATTAGCATAACAACATTAATGATTAAAGCATTTTCATTAAAGGAATTGTGTAAACTATGAAAATATTTTCCTCTAAATATCAAAGCAATTTATATATCATGTAAAAAATATATCCTGTCTGAATAAAAATTATTATAGCATTGCTGGAATATATATAAGGCACCAAACAGGATTCAACATAACCAAAAATAGATTTAAAAAAAATACACACACATTTGAACCGATATGTGTAAACATGCACTTAGGCTATGTTCACATTAGTAGATTTAGTGCTCAATTCAGATTTTTTTGCTCTGATCTTTTTGCCTTGATGTTTCACATTTGTATTTGTATGTAAGGGCATAAACTAGGTATGGCAAAGTACAGCACTTGCCATACCTTAGCTTTGTACAGAAAATCAGTGTGATCAAATCAGACTGAAAAAATCTGTCTTCTGGGTTCTCACAGCTCTGTGCCACATTTAGGCAGAAACAGTACTTGGGACACTTAAATTCTGTAATGTGAACATAACCTTAGTGAGGAGTGACATGGCACTTCTGTCTTTGTCTGGATTATTAAAGAGCAACTCAGAGCATGAGCTTATTGGATTGCAGTCAAAACATTTCTTGTTTAAAAAAAACATATCTTGAGCACATCTACCTGATTCGAAGCACAGTTGACTATTGTTTTCGGGTGCATTTAGTGTTGGGGTGTTAACTGATATAAATGAGAAACCAGTGAGATATGGTCCAGAAAAAAAACAGTGCAGATTTCAAAATCTAGTTTCTGCACCAGTTTCAGCGAATGTTTTAGTGAAGTCTTTCAGATTCATTCTGCAGTGTCAATCTGGATCTGATGCTTTTCAAATCACACTGCTGCAACATTTGACTACCATTCATTACAACTCAGCATGCAGGTTAAGTTTTCTTGAGATAATTGAGTAAAGTGTAAATGTATGTACTGGACTATGAGATTAATATAAACATTTGCTACAAGTAGATATGAAGTGTATTACCCCAAATAAGCTGTGTGTGTGAGGAGCTGCTTTTTAAAGTGGCAAGCTAGCATAGACTTTGTAGATCTATTTACATACTTCCTTAGAGTGACTTATTTAGCAAGGGACAGCACGCTGGAAAGGAATAAAGCATGGGCTGGAGCTGGTGAGGTCTCTTATTCGTTGTTGCTGAAGTACCATTAGGCATTAATCTTCATTTGCCTGTCAGAATCAGCTACAGGGGTACTGGATTTAAGAGGGCTGAGCTTCAGCATGTTGAAGAAAGTGACAACCTGTCCAGGAACCTCTGCCAGCACACTCTGTGCCAATGCCTCTTTAGGAGCCTGCAAACACACAGAGACAGAGAGAAAGAGAAGATGGTGTTAAGGGTGTTAACAGCATGATTATGAGGTTAGTGATCATAAGGTGAGAAAGTCACAGTAGGCACCAAGAGACGTGATGCATTAAATCATCATTCATGTTACATTTTCCATGTCTCTTAGGCTCCAGTCTATGCAACCTTGATTGCATAGAAAAGCAAGGTGAAGTCAGCAGAGACTGATTTGAAATAAGAAGCCTATAATAGCCCTACATGTCTATGAAGGGGTTGGATCATGGGGAGGATGCAGTTTTTTTAATGTGAAGTAGGACACTACTTGTTGAGGCAACTCTGCCAGTACACACTGGGCAAGTGCTTCCCTGGGTGCCTGAAAAGAGATGGAAAAAGAGGGAGAGGCTGGCAGAGCTTCAACGAAAAAACACACAATGAAGTGAGCATGCATATAATCAAGATGTTTTATGTAAATATGCTTATGTAATTACTAAAATTCCTATGAAATATCAAGTTTACTTCCTATGTACTACACCTATTTGTATATACAATTAAAAATTTGAGGAAAACTAGTTGCAGAGATTGGTTTAGATTTGTAAGCAGCACTAAAGCAAAAAAAACACCATCAGCTTGAAAGACAGGTATACAGCCAGACCAATACAGCTGTACAGCTGCACATTCAGGCCAACTTACATTCTGGAACTTTCTGTATGGCACAAACTGCACAATGTCCCGCACGGCTGGCTCTCCTGATGGAGATCTCAGACGTCCGTCATCCCCATCCAGGATCTCCATGTCAGAGAAGTCAGCCCCGCCCACACCCACGATTATAATGGACATGGGTAAATGGGAAGCAGCTACGATGGCAGCTCGGGTATGGTCCATGTCTGTGATCACGCCGTCCGTGATAATGAGCAGAACAAAGTATTGCTGTCTCACGGAGAAACACAGAGGGAGGAAATGAAAAACAGTGTAAAATACGAGCAGCTATAGTACACTCATAGCATATACTGAAGAAATCATGAACTTCAACACAGAGAAAATGAAATCGTTAAAAAAAAGAATATTTCAAAATGTGTTTATTATAGTTTAAAACAAGCCGTAACTATATTTTACAACACAACTACATTTATCATAATTATTAGTCTATTTTATATAACGGCATGGTTGTATACTTGAATCTGGTTGGTTGGAAGGTGTGCATTATTTTTGTATAACCGAACAGGTAGTTCCAGCTGTAACCTGAATGATAGTTTAATATTAATTTGCTCATATCTAATACGTTAGAAAATATTGCTCAGTGCTCCATAGCAGTCAGAGGTAAAGCTTTCCGCCACAGAAAAGGATGGAGGATGTTACGCTTCACTGTTTCTCTTTAACAAGCAGCTTTTTTTTCTCATTCGTATTTCTTATATATTTTTCTTTTTCTTTTTATTATTCTTATTAAGTTCAAGAGAAAGTGAGGGAACGACTGCTATAACTCATTTCTTTCAGGGGCATTCCATGACATTAAATGTAACTCTAAAATTAAAAAGAATGACATATCATGACATTAGAAAATTATTAGAAGGCGACATTCGAAGGTATTATTAGAAAATAGTCAACTTTCAGCTTCAAGTTGGGCCTCATCTCACCACTCCATCATTGATTATTTTCCTATAACAGCATGCCCTGTCATGTTTTATTCCTTAATACATATAGATTGGTGAAGAATCTGATACATAATGAAGTTGCCATGTTAAGTACGATAGTTGAGTTTGTATAACTGATCCTTGGTGTGACTTGGATACCTTTGTGAGATCACTCTATCCTTTTATCTGTTGCTCTTATAAAAGTAAGGTGATTTTGTTCAAATATATATTTACATAATTAATGTACATAATGCTACATCAGCCATCACTCCACACACACACACACACACACACACACACACACACACCAATGCCAATGCCTAATCCCTTTGTGAGAAACCCTATATACAGTACACCAACCTCACCATCCTGTAGGTACCACATTTGAAAAAGGTATTGTATATGCAATTTCCAGTGAAAGGGGATATTTTGCTTTTTAAATGAAATGGTTTTAACTGAGAGATGTAATGCTTGTGTTCTGTGTTGATACTCACGCTGGCTGTATTCTGTTGCTGCGCCTGCTGGGCAAAGTTGCTCACATGTCTGATGATAGGAGCAAAATTTGTAGGTCCATAAAGTTTGACCTGGGGCAGGCATATCCTGTAAGCTTCCACCAAGCCCTCTACTCCTACAGTAGCAACATCAGACACACACCAAACATCATCATCTTCCATTCCCCCTCTGACCAGTTATTCCATATCTACAGGAGCTTATTGTCCTGCCACTTCAGATTACTTCTATTACATACCAGCACAGAATGGATTAGATGGATTGAAGTTAAGTGGAAACTCATGAGACACCTGTAAAACAAACATAGTCATAATGTAATAATATTCCAATACCTTAATTACCGGCGCTAAAGTTAGAATATGATCATATTTACCTGCCAGTTTGGAGGAATCTGTGCCCCAAACCCAAAAGCTGGGAACAGTTTGTCGCTGCAAAAAACAAGACAGTATTCTTTGTATAAAATGTTTAAAAAAAAAAGAGAGAGAACCTTCCAGCATGTTATTTTAACCTGAATAAGAAATATAACCACTGTAATTGAACAATCCAGACATGACCATTTAACTTTGTAAAAGCCAGTAACTGTGTTACCATCACTCAATGTACTCTATATCTTAATGAGTAAAGGCAAACAAACAGTTTTTCCTTTTGTGTAGTAGTGAGGTGAGACACAAAGGAATTCTCAATTTCATGCGGAAGAAACCATTCATAACCTTTTTTACGCAATGGTGATAAATGAGACGGCAGATCTGTAACTGCCCCGCTGCTAAAATTATTTGCATGGATCATACTCCATTCTTGCAACTTCAATCCTTCGCCCGTCTCAGTCTGGTCTTTTAGTTGTCCCTCAGACTCGTTTACAGTCCATGGGTGACAGGGCTTTCTCATCTTATGTTCCTAAACAATGGGTACTCGCTTCCAGCTGATACTAGACACACACAGACATTACGTATTTTTAAATCTTATCTTACCTTACTTTTTCAGTTTAGTCTTTACTTGAATGCTAGGTTAGTCTTTACTTGAATGCTAGGTTAGTCTTTACTTGAATGCTAGGTTAGACTTTACTTGACTGCTAGGTTAGTCTTTACTTGACTGCTGAATTCATTTTGCATCTGATTTATTTTAATTGAGTTATGTATGTTTATTTTTTATGATTTGTGCTTATGCATGATTGTGCTTTTTATGTAATTCACCTCGAGAAGCTACTTTTAAAGCCACTATATAAAATAACATTTATTATTATTATTATTATTATTATTATTATTATTATTATTACCTGTCATAATCCTGAATCACCAGGCCAACAGACCAGATGGCAGAAAGGTACTCATTGACCCCATTAGGACTGATGTAGTGCAAAGAATCAGGAGACTTGGGGTCACCGTTTGACCCTGTGAAGTCCACGCCAACCTGCAGAAGAGGAAGCATGAGAGCTTGGTAGCCTGGCAGCTGAGGAAAATACTTGGCATACTTCAATAAAAGTCTATATGACTGAAAGAGACTTACAGTGAAATTTATCTGGCAGCCACCCATGACGTAATCCAAAAATGAGTACTCCTTCACAACCTTAGCCGTAAAAAAAACAGGAAAATAATTTTAAAACAATTTTACATGATAAAAACAAATTCAGAAACAGCCTCTCTTAAAACTGTGTAAAGCACAGCTAGCTCAAACAGCAGAAAAGGGCATGAGACAGGTACAATACCTGGCAGAGTTTCACACTCACAACACCAGAGTTCTTATAGTTCTTCTTCTTCTGCTTTTTCTTTATGTTCACACAGTCAAACTCTGCCTGTATGACATAACACAACCCATTTGACACACAGAAATATAATATAATGACATTTAATAGCTGTTAAAGTAAAATGAAAGTACTTTCAAGGCGCTCTCACCGGAGACGTGCGTGTAGCCTCCTGCAGGCGTTTCATATTGGTCTCAAAAATCCCAATAAGGTCATGTGACCCGTCATTGTCATAGTCGTAACATTCCACCTTCGGAGGCATCAAAGTAACAACATGACCATCTAAATCTCACTCTCTCACTTCATACTGACACAGCAAGCCAGACAATAATAGAAGGCATGCATCAACACCAAACCAAGAACCATAGATAGGCAGATATCTATGATTCTCTCTATGACGTTCATTTGTGATTATGGCTTGAGTATGATGCTGCTTAAAAAAGGAACAGCAGAACAATGCTTTACAAAAGCACTAGACAGGGTAACATTAGTTATGAAATCAGTAATGTAATGTACATATTAAATGATAACATATGTGATATGATATGATATGATTAAAAAAAAAGCCACCATACTAAGCACAGTAGCCAGATATCTAATATCAATATCAATTAACAGCTTAATTAAAGAAAGCACGTCAATCCAGAAGTGTGCAACACATCACTCTAGAAGGAAGATGAAATAACTGCACTACTCTACTGGGAACACATTGAAGAACATTACAGTTAATGCAAACCATGGGATATGATTAAACTCAACTCAACAACCACTTTATGACAGTCGTCTTTCCTTTTTGAGACTTTTGGAAATAAAACAAGAAAAACATCAAAGTATTATTAGACAAATAATAGATAGCTATCGAACAACTTTGCATGTATTCATTCATTCATTTAAGAGGAGTTCAAGGTTTAGAACACACTCCCAAATGAGCTGCAGAAACCTGTATATTAGTAACAAGGCTACCATTACCATGTCAGATAAAGTGCCTTAAATGCAATTAAAATGCCCGAGCCAAATTCAATACTGTGATTTGCTAGTTGAAGGATACACTACCTTGATGGGTTTCTCCATATCTCCTCCACAGAGAGACTGCAGTGGGATTTTAAAAGGTCTCCAACAGGGGTTAAGATTGTTCTTCACCACCTAGGATAACAGAATGAAGGAGAGATGCATCTTCTTCAGTCAGCACAATATTTCCACAGAAAGTATCCCGATTATGTCATCTGATGATACAGCAATTTAGCAAAGTAGGAACCTTATTTATTTGATTATGACAATAAAAGGGTCAAGTAACGCAAGAATTAGCAGAGGATTGAAAAAAATACAACACAATATGTGACTAAATCTTCAAAACGACAAAAGCCATTAACAGGCTAACGAATTAAAAATATAACTGAATATAAAAACTGACCATAGGGTGGGTTCAAAATAATAATACTTTTAAATATATCTTACACTCAGAGTCATTGAAAAAAAAATTACTTTATATTACTTTTTCATTCTTACTATACTAATAGGCTTTACATACTCATTCATTAATAGGCTTTGTATTTTGAATGCAGCATTTACATCTTACGTCAACTCTTCTATTTATCTAAAAATATACACTCATCAAGCACTTTATTAGGAACACCGGTACACCTACTCACTCACGCAATTATCTAATGAGACAATTATCTAATCATGTGAGCAGTACAATGCATGCAGATACAGGCCTGCAGCTTTAGGTAATGTTCACATCAACCATTATAATAGGGAGAAAATGTGATCTCAGTGATTTTGGCCATGGAATGATTGTTGGTGCCAGATGCGCTGGTTTGAGTATTGAATATAACTGCTGATCTCCTGGGATTTTCATGCACAACAGTCTCCAGAGTTCACTCAGAATGATGCAATAAAGAAAAAATATCCAGTGAGCAGCAGTTTTACAGACAGAAACGCTTTGTTGATGAGAGAGGCCAATGGAGAATGGCCAGACTAGTTTAAGCTGACAGAAGGAATACAGTGACACAGATAACCACTCTGTATAACTGTGGCGAGCAGAAAAGCATCTCGGAATGCACAACATGTCGAACCTTGAGGCAGATGGGCTACAATAGCAGAAGACCACATCAAGTTCCGCTTCTGTCAGCCAAGAGCAGAAAGCTGAGGCTGCAGTGCACACAGGCTCACAAAACTGGACACATGAAGACTGGAAAAACGTAACCTGGTGTGATGAATCTGGATTTCTGCTGAGGCACACAGATGGTAAGGTCAGAATTTGGCACCAACAGCATGAACCCAACCTGCCTTGTGTCAACAGTCCAGGCTGGTGGAAGTGGTGTAATGGTGTGGGAAATGGTTTCTTGGCACACTTTGGGCCCGTTAATACCAATCAATCATCGCTTGAATGCCACAGGTTGTTTCAGTATTGCTGCTGACCATGTGCATCCCGTCATGGCCACAATTTACCCATCTTCTAATGGCTACTTCCAGCATGATAACGCACCATGTTACAAAGCAAAAATCGTCTCAAACTGATTTCATTAACATGACAGTGAGTTCATGTTCTTCAGTGGCCTCCCCAGTCACCAGATCTTGTGGAATCCAGGCAACAAAGAACCTGTTTGAGAGTAAAGGGAGGCCCTACCCAGTATTAGTAATATGTTCCTAATAAAGTGCTCATTGAGTGTATAAGGAATTTTTTTTCCATTTCCCACTGAAGCGGTGAAGTATACCTCTGTTCTGTGGGCAAGCTGCCATCCTGAGTCCATTTGCCTGTAGAATTCCAGGTAGGGGTCTGATTTTCCAAAGAAATCCTGCAAACATGGCATTCTGCATAAATTATTTAACTTTGACAGCTCTGCTGATTACAATTTAAAATCAAGTTAGGAATTAACTTTAATTAAAAATATTCAGGCTGATCCATTAATGTGTTAAAGTATTTGGACTCAGTGTGATCCAATATGATTAAACCAAATTAAATCACAACAAACAGTTTCTATGACAAGAAAACATATTTGGTTTAATTGTGGTAAAAGAGGTGCTGGTGAGAGTACAACTAAACCATGTGTACATTAGTCATTCTTGTTGGAAAATGGATTCATTTAGAGTATTAATTAAATCTGTAATTTTAGAACAATTTAAATTATGAAAGAGATTTTATCATTATGCCTTCACTCTAATGTAAGAAAATGTGAATTATTATGATTATTTTTTATTCTTTTTCATAAAAGCTAGGTTATATCTTACCTTTTTATCCAGTTTCCTGGCCTCAACTTCAAAATTCACCACCCTATTATCCTTAATTTCCTCTGCAATGATCTAGAACAAAAACAAGCATTTTCAACAGAAGAAAATAAAATGAGCTCAAACTAAAACTGTCTGGTCTCTTTTTCTACAATTCCTGCAACCTCAACTCGTATTCTTTTCTCCCCCATTTTGGTCAATTCGGCCAATTCCCACCCACTAGTCAGCTCTAACTGGGAAGCTAAAGGCTATCACATGCTTGCTCCAAGACACATGAAGCCAGTTGCCACATCTTTTAATCTCTGGCTGACAGGAAAGAGAGAATGCCATCCCTCCTACACAGAAAGCGGAGCCAATTTTGCTCCCTAGGCTCCCGGTCATTAGTGGCTGTGGCACTGGTGGGATTCAAACTTGTGATCTCCTGACAACAGGCCAAAACCCACACTAGTATTCAGCAGTGCTGTCCTTCTGCCACAACAGAACACTAAAGACTGTATCTGAGATTTAACATTAGATTATATGACAGATTCAAAATGCAAATATTAAGGTCCCTTTTTTCAAAAACAGGGTTTGATGAAGACCAACATTTACATGAACATATATCATGTAATATTTGGTGTACAAAGATAAAGTTTGCCAGAAAGCAAGCTTTCATCTTTATGGCAATGTTCTGGGTCGAAAATGATACAAAATGATGGTGCAGGTAAAATTTAGGGCTAAACTGATATAATCACCAAGTTGATTGTCTTCCTCTCTCTCGTTAGTCACTCAGGTTTGTGACGGCAGAGTGACTGTATGCCTTCAGGGATATATCAGGGATCTCTCACGTCTGTGCTTCCCCCTGGTTTTAGTTATGCTGTTATAGCTAGTCCTACCAGAGTCCCCTGCACTCCTCATAAAGGTTTATCTCCACACGGTGACTGTGAGCGTGCCTAACTGCTTTACTTCTCTTTCTGCCGAGCTACACTCCTGAGCTGCCGNCCCCTTCACTCTGGACCTGTCCACCGGCAATGCTTCACACTGCCACGAAGACGCTTCAGCTGTTTTCTATGGACTACCCAAACGCACATTGTACACACACACATGCGCACTACAGTGTAAACCCATATGAGGATGGGTTCTCTCAAGGTTTCTTCCTATCTCAGGGAGTTTTTCCTTGCCACAGTCACCCTGCTTATTCATCAGAGACGTCACACACACACACACTACACTTTACTTTTGTTTGTGTAAAGCTGCTTTGAGACAATGACCTTTGCAAAAAAGCGCTATACAAATAAAAATTAATTGAATTGAATATTTTTGCACAGATTTTAACTTTTAAAGGCTATGGTGGTAAACTTTTGATCAGCTGATGCCCAGCCTGTTTGAGTTGAAATGCAGTTTTCAATAAATTGCCAACTCTCTATTTTTTGTCTCTTGTTTCTTCTTTTGGCATTTTGAAGCAGTTCTTACAATCTGGTTACAATCCACCAGCGCGAAATGCGAATACTTGGAATGTTTCCCCAGGCTTAAGATTTTGTTCAGGAGTGTATGCATGTGTGTAAGCTAGGCATGGGGGTCACAGTCCAGTGACTTCTGTGCTGGTCCCAAGCCCGGATAAATAGAGAGGGTTGCGTCAGGAAGG
>CM074945.1:14981908-14997042 GCA_037577455.1 Pangasius macronema
TTTGTGTAAAGCTGCTTTGAGACAATGACCTTTGTAAAAAAGCGCTATACAAATAAAAATGAATTGAATTGAATTGAGAAAGGGCAACACAGTTAATCAGATGGGACAAAGATACACATTGTTTTTAATTTTAGCTGCTCAGCTAAGGAGTATGCAAACATATGAACCATATCAATAACTACACTGGTTCTATAAGCAGTCTAACAAGTCTAGCCAGGGTATGTAACTGCAGCCAGTTTATAAATACAAAAGCTAGGCAACATATCTCAGCTTTCTTTTGGCCATATTAATACAGTATAATGGGTGAATATTCACTGTAATGGTTCCTTTTCCTGCTGGTTTTTTGTTCTTCAAGATCAGTGGTCTGGTCAGCTTCCCACTGGACACAATCTGTGTTTAAACAATAAAAACAAAAAATTCTTTAAATGTGCTTCATATACATGCAAACTTGAAGCACCCTACAGATTTGAGATGCATTATGATATGCCTGAGTTGTGGGCTTATAGTCCAGAGTTGGGTATCATTAGAATTTTATTCCTATTCCAGCTTTTAACAATTCCCGGGTACAACTCCGAAAAAAAAGAGGCCAAATGTTTAGATATGTGTACAACTGTTAGTTTTGTTAAGAAAAATAAGCATATCAGCCTTTTCTTGTAGTATGCATGATCTTTCAGAACAAACTGATGGGCGAGGATCAGCTGGTTAGTCAAAGTGAAAGTATCTTTACATAACGACCCAAACATGAGTGGAAATATGATTACACAGTATATGATAGGACAGTGTAAACACAAGAAGTTACCAAAGACAGAGTATTGTAACCAACAGTAAACAGTAGCTGTTCTTACCTGACCCATGGAACACTCCAACTCTCCAAGGAAGTCATCATCACTCAGATCAATGGTTTTGTTGTCTATATCATAAATGCCAAATTTAAGTTTCTGTACAATTTCGAAGTGATAATCGATGACAAACTTCTTGGCAAATTTGGGATTCAGGCAATTTTTTACTTTCTCCGTGCGGTCCACCTGAGAAGCCAAAAGCATTCCCTTTGTTATAAACTGGTTATAAACACTGCCGTTTAATTGACACCTGGCCTTTACCCACCTTTATCTAGTATGCCAGGTCTTAAATACTCACTTCAAACCACTGACTTCCAGATGTACTCATATGCAGGACACACAGGGGGTCAGACTTGGAGCCCACATCCATGTCCAAAAGGTTTTCACAGGAGACTGTGAGCTCCACTTTGGTCACACACTGCGTCGCCATTGAAGATAGCTTTAAAACATCATACAGTAATTAACAATTTTACTAAAAATGTTTGTTTTCAATATTTTACCTGTTCATGTTTTGCCCTCAATGTTTTTAATTTGAAATATGGTGTACTCTCATAATAAATGACATACTGTACAGCACCTTTCATACTTATTTACAGCAGAAAATAACTGTTAGGGCAACGTGTATCTAAGCAGTGTGCTAAGCAGAGTACCTTCTATAATGTAATGCAAGGCATGAAATCAGTTTTCCATATCACTTACGTTATTGCATCACTTCATGTTTTCAGTCACCAAAGTCTACCTCCATAAACCCCCTAGGAGTTGTGTAGTAGTTCTGTAACTTTGGAAAACCAAGGTTACACAACACTTAATTAGCTCATCCTCTTCCCTTACCGCAGCAATTAGACCTCAAACTGAAAAGCTTACACTCCACGTACGCCTACACGATGGTCCTCTCCCTAACCATCATCAAATTTCAGTTATATTCCGATGACTCTGAATGTAGCTCATTCAAAATAAGGATCCACTTTTCATTAATGCACGTAACAGCCTGTCTATCATCTGTGGGGGACGAATTAAAGCTGAACGTAACACTGACTCTTCCGTGTGCAAAAGGCTGTCTGCAAGTTTACCCTAAAATACTTCATTATTCATATGAGTTTCCTCCAGGTTCACTGGTTTCCTCCCACTTCCCAAAAACATGCAGTTGATGTCGGTTACTCGGCTTCGATANTTAAAGCTGAACGTAACACTGACTCTTCCGTGTGCAAAAGGCTGTCTGCAAGTTTACCCTAAAATACTTCATTATTCTAAAGGAAATTCTAAGGGGCACGATGGTGCAGCAGGTTCCTGGACTGTCTGTGTGGCATTTCACATTTTCTCCTAGTGTGTGTGTGAGTGTGTGAGTTTCCTCCAGGTTCACTGGTTTCCTCCCACTTCCCAAAAACATGCAGTTGATGTCGGTTACTCGGCTTCGATAAGCTACGAATGTGTGTGCCTAATGCCCAGTGATGGATTATCGTCCCATCCAGGGTGTATTCCCACTTCATGCTGTGTTCCTGGGATCGGTTCTGGGTCCACTGCAACCCTGACCAATATGAATCAATCAATCAATCAAAAAAGGAAAATCTATTCCACATTAACTTATGGTGCATGTTGATTCAGCCTGTACGAGTTTAGCTTCTGAGTCACTCCTAAATTAACTATATTAAATGGCTCTGTTTTGCTTGGCCTATGCTCTGCTCCAGTGTGTAATCTCAACATCAATCGCCTAAATTCATTTCATTCTCGTCAATTTTTCAATGTGAAAGTAACGACATAGCAACAACTACTTTATTATTACTTTTTTTAATCGTGTTTATGTTTATCATATTCACTCCTAACTAACTAACTCGTATTCAGGCGTTTGATTAGGTTGATCTTTCTTCCAAGTGATTTTACACAGCTTAGTGAGCCCAGTTTACTAACATTAGCGACTATAGTTACTGCTATTAAATATACTGAATATTCTAGACATTGTCGGCCTCGGAGATCTCATACTAATCTAGCTAAGTGAATAATTCACCTCAAATGACTGTTGAACCGTTCAGCATCAGCTTGCTAGCAAAGTGAACTGGCTTGGCTAACGTTACCTTAGCTTTGGTAAACTTCTAAATGGAAATGGGTTCAAGTGGCTAACCTCAAATTTGTTTTTAACACTTACAGTTACCTCTTCGGCTTCAGAGTCTCAGTCGAAGACTGCACTATAGCAGCAGCCAGACGGTAAACTTACCAGTGTAAGTATCAATGTATTATTTTCCTTGAGATTTCGGACAGCTCTTTCAGCTCCACTCCCTTCCTTCAGCAGACTCCCTTATTGACAGCGCCCAGTGCGCATGCGCAGATCGCTTGCGTGTGTGTGGTTTTTTTTTTTTGTTAAGTTTTACAGTGTCTCAGTGCGCAGAGGTCTAGTCACGTGTCCTCTGCTCGGAGTCATTTTCCGCCATAGGGAAAGGAAAATAGTCCCTGATTCAATTATTTTCTTATAACAGCACGTCCCAAAGTGTTTGTCCCATTTATACAACATCAGTTTGCCAGTACATTGTTTTTATTTATTTATTACGTCGTAGTTTAATCGTATATAGTTATATTTAATGTTATTTAACGTCCGCAGAACTAGTTCCTGTTGCCACTTGGAGCAGCTGTAATAGCAGCTGTAATAGCATGTAAACATTCTCTTACCACCCTCATTTTCTCTCTAGTAAGTGTTAAAGTGCAAAGTCTTCTGTCCTGAAGAATCTCCTGTAAAGCAAAACTTAGTTAAATTACACGAATCTTCACCACATCAACTATTACACATTTTTCTTTCTTAGTAGCTGTTACTATAGAAACGATAGGCATTAGAAACAGCACACAACTATAAACCTCTCATTTACTATATTTAACAGCCGTAACTATTTTCAGAGCCATGCTGTTATAATAAAATAATAACCTCTGTCCTTTAGTTAGTAAGTTTATACAATGACAAAAAATCATTGGGCCTTTCATCAGGTGTATACTGGTGCACTTTGTAGGGGATCACCATGGGAGCACCACTCAGCAGATATGATTTGGGTGGTGGACATTGTTCTCTCAGGTTATTCTGTGTTGTAATTGCAGGGCTGTGAGATAACTACTGATTAAAGGCTTAAGGACCATTAACATAAATTGCACATGAAAAAAGGGCCAAAGTCTGTACACAAGCATGTCAGACCAACCAGGAACTTGGATCCTGATGCAGCTGCACCTGATACACTCCCACCAGCACAATACACACTAACAAGCTACTACAAGAATTTCAATGTCATGTGTACAAATATCATATTCCATTTGTTATACAATAGCATCTAACAAGGCATTATATATATAATTATATCACAGTTCCAGGGTCCTCGGTTCGATCTTGAGCTCAGGTTATTGTCTATGTGGGGTTTCTGTGCATCTTGTCCACATGTCCGTGTGGGTTTCCTCCGGGTTTCCAAAACATGCTGGTAGATGGAATGCCTACGTCAATTTGCCCCTAGATGTGAATGTGTGTGTAAGGTGCCCTACAATGCACTGGCATCCCACCCAGGGTGTATTCTCACCTCACTCCCAGTGTTAGAGGGATAGGCTCCAAACCCACCATAAAGTGGTTACTGAAGATGAACGAATGAATGAATGAATGAAAATACTGCATTATGGCTCCATTTCAGAACTAGATGGCATTACTTTCTTTATACAGATTCACTACAGAAAAGGACAAGGTCATGTCATAATCATCATCTTCAAGGTACCAAAACTGTAAAACTCTCACTCTCACTTACACACCCACACACAAAATGTTATGCAGTTATGTACAAAAATCTGAAAAATTAAGTGTCAAAAATATATTTATTTAGGATTAAAATACACTACATAGACAAAAGATCCAAAATCACTTCAATATTTTAGTTCAATGTTGATGTTCAATTCAATCTATATGTAATGTAGGTACAATCAAATATACAACGGACAACAGCTTCGTTAATATATAGTCTATCCTTATATATATATTGTAAGCATTTCAAAGTGAAACATTGATAAAATAATAGATAACAAATTTCTTTTGTTAAAACCCAGGATAGCGTGTTTTTTTTTTTTTGTTTGTGCTGGTATATTTCTTTTGTCCCAAAGATAGCTATAAAAACAAACTGGAGCAGGAGATTAAACATGCAGAACAAGTGAATAAAAAAAGAAGAAGCAAAGGCAAAGCAATGAGGCAGTAACTGTTAAGACCTAACTTGACTTCTCAGCACAGATTCCCTTCAGATACTTTAGCTCTTCCATGAGCTTCTTGTTCTGCAGCTCCAGCGCGGAGACATGGACCTCAAGGCAGTTTACATACTCCCTTTTTCTGCGGCGACACTCTTTAGCCGCCTGCCTGCAAAAAAGCACAAGTGACAAAGGCAAAATACCGCGTTCACTGGTTCAGTGCAGCAAATCAGCTCTGTAAGACAACCACCTGACACTCACATACAATCTTCACAGTCGTCAAGATATAAAACTACATAAACAATGCATCTGTGGCCTTTTTTCTGCAGCTGCGGGCAGTGACTAAACAGAGAGTGAAAAGTGCTTTTGCTCAGATGCATTCAGTAATCCGTGAAGAGCACAGTCTCTTGTGTGTGACCTCCAACAGTTTTTTTTTTTCTTATTCAGTTTTGCGACAGTACAAGTCTTTTAAGGCCTTGAGTTCTTCGATGAGCGTCTTGTTTTGATTTTCAAGCACGGCAACACGATTCTCGAGACATTTGACATACTCTTTCTTCTTCCGGCGGCATTCCCGTGCAGCTTCCCTGGAAGCGATAACAAAGACCCTCCAATGAGCATGATCACATCCAACTTGACTTCAACAGCCACTTCAATCAAGGCAACCAAATAACAACTATTCAGCAGTTCAGTCAAGCCATGTGAGTGGAAAGTGCCATGTGCCATGTGAGTGGAAAGGAAAAGATCATAATCTGAATGAATGAATGNTGAATGAATGAATGCTAATCCAAGAATAAGAATAAAATCCACAACCTGCCATCAGAACCAACCAATGCATGGTTTTGTGTTCAATAAAATGTCAAGATTCTGAGTTCTAACGTAAAATATTTTATCAATATATTTCCACCATTCCAATACCATGTTAAATACAGTATATTAATGTTCTGGCTTATTGTGTGGAGTGTATTATTTGAAAACACGGTACTTTAAAACTGCTTTCTTAAAGGGGGGAGTTCACCGTTTTTCACATTTAACCCTTTCTAAGCACTTATAGAGCAATTTCTAGGCAGCTGTTATTGCCGAGTGAGGTAACAAAAACCAAGTCGGGTTGGATCATGTTCCACACACACTATTTCCTTTTTGAAATCAAAAACTGAAGAGGATTCTCCTGCCTCCAGCACCCCTAAACTATAAACCACAAAGAAGCAAATAGTTCAAATCATGAGGTGAATACATTGACCATTGCAAAGAAAAGTAGGTATTTGTTTGTTTGTTTTTTTGTTTGTTTGTTTTTTACAGTTTTATGTCTTTAAAAATTATGTTTTGAGGAAACAGATACTGACAACTCAATTAGTGTACTCAGAGCTATAAATTCATCTGATTCTAATTTACTTTGCAAAACAATCACTGATGGGAGAAAAAAAAAATGAAAAAAATCTTAGAACTGCATGTATTGACATAAAAAACTGCCTGTTTTTTTTATCCATTGAAATCGTATAAATATTTAGAATTGCTCAAATGTGAAAAATGAACTTCCCTTTAAAAGGTGGATGATTGCTTCTACAATTTGTGCCAAAACTGACTCCTTAACACAGCAAATTACATTTCAATTGCAACTTAAATGTCTTTTCCTTTCAGATGATTTGTACACTTCAGAGCAAAATTTAGACTTCAGCAAACTGGCTGGTTCTTGACTGAACAGGCAATGTTCCCCCAAACCCACTCATCACATCATTTCCTATTTAAATCACTTCAGTTTTACTCTCTGGGATAGCAACATTAAAACAATTATTTTAACTAGATATAAAACCATTCTTTGTTATAAGATTGCTATTAGCTGTATTACATTCAATTTGCTTTTCTCAAAAGTAACTCAGTGGGGCAAGATAGAGCCCCCCGACAGGATTTTAAGGACTCAACAGCAGTGTACATTCCCTGGCCACTTTAATAGGATTAGTCAATTATGTGGCAGAAGCAGAATGCAGATACAGGTCAAGGCCTTCTGTCAATGTTCACATCAAACACCAAAAAATGTGATCTCAGTGACTAACAGTGGCATGGTTGTTGGTGCCCGACAGGCCGGTTGGAGGTCAGGTGCAGTTTTTCCAGTCTTCAACTGTCCAGTTTCGATGAGCCTGTGCCCACTGAAGCCTCAGATTTCTGTTCTTGGCTCACAGGAGTGGAACCTGATGTGAACTTCACGTTCGACGTGTTGTGCATTCTGAGATGCTTTCTGCTCGCCGTGGTTGTAAATCGTGCTTATTTGAGTTACTATAGCCGTCCTGTCAGCTCGAACCACTCTGGCCATTATCCTCTGACCTCTCTGATCTGTCAAACTGCTGCTCACTGGATGTTTTTCGGATAATTCTGTGCAAACTCTATAGACTGTTGTTTGTGAAAATCCCAGGAGATTAGCACATTTCTGAAATACTCAAATCAGCCGATGCCACGGTCAAAGTCCCTGAGATCATATTTTTCCCCCATTCTGATGTTAGATGTGAACATTAATTGGAGCTCTTGATATGTCTCCACATGATTTTATGCATGCACAGCTGCCCCATGATTGGCTGACTGGATAATTACACAAATTAAAGTGGTCGGTGACTGTAAGTGCTGCAGAAGTAAGTAGCCACCAACTGACCAAAATCAGGTGCAATCACACACAAACTAAATACTAAATACGTCTCCATAATTTATGGGAAAGATAAGTTCCTTTTCCTGTTTTGATAATGTAACATTCCATCTCAGCTTGAATGATGCCACAGTACATAAAATAGACTGACACTGCCTACATCTTACTACTGCAGTGAAGAATTACAAGCATTGAATGGAACTAAGATAAATGAAAACCAAGCTATAGTCAAAGTAGAGAAAGACAGTATGTAGAAAGTGTGCGTTGAACAACTAAAGCCACTGAGCTGATGGAAATGGAATCGTCATGCATAAGATGAGTTGGTGAGAGCAGTTACATGCTGAAAACTTATTAATATGGGCAGCATAGTGTTTGTGCAGGAGGGTACCATTTAATACCATAACACAAGCTAAGTACAGAACTAGAGTGTGCTACCTGTTCTTCATCAGGCGGAGCTCCCTCTTGCGTGAGGCCTCCTCACCGAGCTGCTGAGAGCTCTGCAGAGGGCCTGGTGAGCTCGCCATCGCTACACCCTTCGGCAGGCTGGTGGTGGGAGAACAGATCTGATAGGCTGACACGTCTCCAGTAGCAGCTAAAGTAACCCACATACCCACACACAAACAAACAAAACTGCAGTCAAGAGCACTTCCTATATCTGTTGAAATAATTTATACTGGAAAATATAACCTAATGTGCCAATGATACAACAAGGCAGTTCATTTGAGCCTTGCCTTTCTTAATGAACAGTGAGGCATTCTTTGATATTGATGGACCAAGACAACGGAAAAAAGTGAAGGTGTAAGTAAAGAAATAAAATACAAAACAGAGTATAAACCATAAAAGTGACTAAGATTCAAAGTGGGGGGTAAAAAAAGTACCCCTGTCCTGCACTTTCATCCTGCTCTACTACACCCATGTTGGCTCAGGAAGTGCATGTTAATTAGGTGATTAGTTTGATCAGCTGTGTTTGAGCAGGGACAACAACAAAATTGCTTTACAGAACATTGTGGAGATTTAAAGGGCTAATTATTATTATGGAATAAATCACTTACTTCAGTAAACAACAGAAATTGACAACTTTAACAAACCACCACCATTTGATCAACTGACAGACAGTCTTGACATATATAGTCTTCAGTATATTACTACTATTTAAGTAGAAGAGATAATAATCCAAAGCAAACATATCAGTTCATAAACAATGTCATGCATATGAAAAGTCTTTGACTCGGTTTAACGTAAGTATTTTGCAAAGATCCACCTGACTACCGAGCAGGATGGACAGACGGCTGAATAGTGGATTGTACTTGTGGACTGTACATACAGTTACCATCAGCACCTGGATTACAAGCTAGTATGAACTCTGACGTGAGAGCTAGTCATACATGCTCAGCTCTTTGTTTGCACTCAATTGTCTCTGTATGATCACTAAAGATTAAAGTCACACTTGTGTTTCCATTAAGCAGATAATGCTCAACATGGGATCTGCATTATGTAAGTACCGCCCCCATTAAAAAGAACCAATCACCTTGTTGGTAAAGGCATTAGCAGAAAACATCTGGTCTAACAGTTTCTTACACCAACACATGCACAGATATAGGATGCTAGGCTCCATTCGATATGGAGAAACGCCCATATTTAACAGGTATTTCAAATCTTTCATCTTGTCAGATCAGTTTCTGGCAGATTGGAGTCTCCCCATTCAAGTAGATAGAAAATAATGGCCCAGAAGCATTGGCAAGATCTCCACAGAGTGGACTAACTTTACTAAGACGACTTTGGGTTTTGCTTACTGCCTCACTCAAACTAGTTAATACCAAGTACATGATAACGTCAAATGAGAGACACCGGGTTCCATTTAACTTTTTCTTTTCAAGTAGTATTTCAGTGCTTGTGCCTATTAAAGTGAAATTCTGGCCAAAATAATAAATGTAAACATGCCTACTCACATCTTACAGCAATGATGCAGCGGGCTCTCTAGCAAGATTTGCCAGTTTGAATACTGGTGAAACCCTCTCCTGATTACAATTCTTGGAGGTGGATGCAAAATTTGAAAGATATGGTGGATATTTTGGTGGGATATTTGGGAGGGGAATGGGGGGGGGGGGGTGCTCGCTGGATAATGCTATGTTCAGGGAAGCTAGAGAGCTTGCTGGCTACTGCTAATAAGCAATCACTTTGCTTTGTATGCAATGTATTGCGAGGGACCAAATGGATTACTCAAGTAACAGAAATGACTCAGTGGATGAGGATTTTTTTTTGAGTTACTGTCACACAGTGACATCCAACCATACATGTTCAAGCCAGAATATACACAAGAACTGCGTCAACAAGAAAAGCAACAGGAGGCAAACACAGGGCAACTTTAGGTCGTTCAGCATTACAACGAGCCAAATAACTAATGTTAGCAACAATACAAGTAGCTACCATAGCTAGCAATGCAACATGATTATCTACCTTTTTTGACTTTACTAGCCATCTTACTAATAGTTACATGGGTGAGGACAAGCATTTGCTTACACACCTCAACTAGTTCTCCTACCTCAGTTAGGCTCCTTTTGTTCCAGTCATGGCGCTTCTCTGCTCTCTGTTTTGTACTAACTACATGCAGAATCGTTGTTTTTGCCAGAAGACAAAGTAACTCTGCTTTCAAACCTCTTTTATAGCTCTCCAGTTTGAAGTGCTGGCTGCACACTCGTAAACATCCATAATTTTTCGATGGTACATAGACCATTTTAGGGTTTGTAAACAAAAAGAGTTGTGTGTGCAACCTGGCTGGAAAAAAGACATGATTCCCCTAGCAACTGGGCTGCTTGATTATTATCTATCCAAAGAATCTATCAAGGATTTTGTTTCGAATTTTATTTATTTATTTATTATAAGGCTGTCCTTAGCTAAAATGTTATCCAGTTTTTAATTTGGATTAACACTAAAATACAAGGAGTGCAATTTGGCTAAAGCAACACTTCCAAATGGTGTAACTCTAGGAGATTCGTATAACTTCTTGGCGTCCTATCAGTGGCTAAATAATCGTAAGCGGTGGTCGAGCCTGCAATGATTGGACATATATACATATTTCATATAAACTCAAAGCGTTTATACTAGACAGAAATGAATGTCAGCACACAAGTCTCTTGATGCCTACAACTTTGTTGTTTGTGGGAACATTACATTTTCCTTTAGAATTACATCAAAGACATTGAACACTGAAAGCCAGCGTGCTGCCCAAACAGATGCTCTAAATTCTTTTATAAGCTGAACAAAGTTAGATAGCTAAACATGTCCATTGTAGGCAAAAAGAAAAAGAGGAGGGCATGAGACAGAACCGTATAGGCAAGAAAGCACTTGCTGGAACTTGCAGGAACTAACTTATCTCTTGAACGTTTCATAACATTAAACCTAACTATAAACCACTAAAATGCATGAAGCGTCATTAATTTATAAATTAAACATTGTAATCATTGGCAAATCGCTGTGGTATAAGCGGAATAACACAACTCAAACTGGGTTATTATACGAAAATAATGCGCTTCAGAGACGCTCGCACTTCGTGCCGCGTCACACACATCCCCAACCCCCCCACCCCCCAGCGTGCATTATTTTCGTATAACGGCATGGTCTGTCCTGTGTTATTCCTTACGTTAGTTAGATGCTTGGTTAACATGCCAATTTTATTATAGGCTAGTTAGCTACTAACAATGCATTGCAAAGACAGAGCAATTCGGAACAGAATTATACCTCCAAACTGCCTGTAAATGCAACTGTTGGTTTGGAAAGGTATCTGGTTTGATAGTATGCACAATGTGACATTTTAGAAAAAAAATTCTGGCTTGCCTTTAAAAATCATTAAACACCCGCTCTGTTTATTTCCAGGATATCACAATGTTATCACCGCTGTGTTTTGTTCCTATCAGAGGGAGACGTTAGAGTGACGTGTCTCACTCGGAGGTGCGGATTGGTTGATCGGTACGGATTCCCAGTGGTTGAATATGTATTGGCATATTACATGCTGAGTATTGTAGTCTTCACCACACTGATGGGTGGAAACAGGAAAACGACATAAAATCATGAATTCTGCTAAAACCCGGGCAATAACAGATACAATCCCAGGCAACAAAGTGCTACATACCCTGACAAATACAATATTACATTTTAGTCTTATGCCAGAATTGTCTTTTAAGTCACCAACCAAGTACCTTCAGAGTAACTCCTCCTACTTTCAAATGTAGAATTATGTGATAAAAAGTGGCGCACACACACCAAGCAAGGCCACGGATCGTCATGGTTTGGTTCAGATTTGTTGACAAGCTGCGGCAAGCCACACTGTTCGGCAGAAAACCAGTAAAATGTGGTGAAGTTCCTGTTTTAACTATAGCTACTTCCAAGACCCCATAGTGTCTTCTAGTAGCAGAAATGCAAACCACAGAAAAAAGCACTAGTCTTTAGATTGGAAAAAAAAAAAGCGTTCAAGGTTTCTTTTACCTTTTCTTGCTTTTTTCTCACAGAGCTATTTCCCTGAAGCTCTTTCCCTTTTCTTTTCTCTGTTGACATCTCAGTCTCTCAGAGGCAGCAACGGTTTATTACCTAACAGATGATTAATTTTGTAATGTCTTGTTCTTGCAAAAGGAACTGTCGGTAATCACAGCATGACTCTGGACTGACGTCAATGTACATCTTATTTGCTGTTCAGCATTTACATTTCCCTGCTGGCGTCCAGTTCCAGGAAGCACAATGACGTCAGTGAGTGGGTTGAGCATTCAAGCGTTGCAGGGAGTGGGGGGGGGAGAGACACAGAGGGAAAGAGAGAGAGAGAGAGAGAGAGAGAGAGAGAGAGAGAGAGAATGTCTGTCTGTGTGTGTGTGTGTGAGAGAGAGAGAGAGAGAGAGAGAGAGAGAGAGAGAGAATGTCTGTGTGTGTGTGTGTGTGTGTGTGTGTGTGTGTGTGTGTGTGTGTGTGTGTGTGTGTGTGAGAGAGAGAGCAGGAGAGAGACACAGAGATAGAGAGAGAGAGAAAAGGTGCAAGAGGGGGTGATCGAAGCAAAAGTCAAAAAGAAAAAGAGGAGGGCTGGAGACAGAACCATATAGGAAAGAAAGCACTTGCTGTTATTTAACTTACTGCGGAGGTTTAAAACATAGCCTTTGTATTTCATTACTAATAAGTGATGAAATACAAGACAGTTTAATGTCTCAAAACAAGCTGAAATGGTTCATTTTTTTTAATTCTCTTAACAAAACTGGAAATTTTAAAATGTCACCCAAGTCACAAGTCTTGGTGAGTTACTATTTATCTTCAGAGTACCCTCATTCTATCAACATTTAAAAGGAGCTCAGCTAAAAACTGAAAGTTGCCTAAAAGATTATGCTGTTTGCAGTAACACCATCCTATACTGTTATGTACTGTGTACAATATTTATGCGCTGTAGTACCATTTAGAACATTAAAATAAAAATCAATAAAAACATACCTGATTCTGTCTCCTCTCTAATTATAGCCATGTGTTTCTCCGTCTGCCTTCAGCATGCACTGACTAGCTATGTGTGCAATTACAATTAAAGCTATTGACATCACTATGACATCACCAGCCTCCTGATGTCAGTAGCTCAGTGGCTGTCTGAGCAAAGCCCCGCCTCCCACCGTCTCTTCCTCCTTGCTCAAGCCAAAAGCCTTTGTGCTGTTATTCTTAGCTTCTAAGCTGTATTGCAGCACGCAGCAGGAAGAGTTTCAAATGCCAAATTCTAACACTGACTTTTAAGAGGTTGTAGAGAAATTTTAAACAGATAACCGATTTTTTATTTATTTTATTTATTCAAAGGTGAGTGTGTAGCATGGGAATGTTTTTTTTTTTTCCTTGCCCTTCTACTAGAGTTATGATGTATAGTATTTTTGGCACCCACCCCCTTCCTAAATACTTTCCTTTCACGATATCCTAATTCAATGTGATAGTCCTTTAAATACAACTACCTATGTCCATTTACTTTATGTTAATTACAAATACATGACAACACATTAAATGCTGTCAATGTACATTTTACATATTGGAAAATAATCATTTGGTCCATAATATTAAGACATTACTTTTAATCAACTGATGCAGTGAATAAAGTATAACTTTACCTTTGAATACCACTTTGTTGGCAGGGGCACAATATCGAGTCCCATCTCCAGACAGTGGATGGCACTGGACAAAGACAGGGCCAGGCTGTGGGGCATCTGAAGTGGATATGGTGAAGCTCTGATAACTCGGATCGCTGCTGCCAATCTGCATTCCACCCTCAGGCTTGAAGGCATCTACAGGCAAAGAAATAAATTTCCAAATCTCTACAATCACATACTTTTTTAGATAAGAACTGATAGGTGAGACTTATTTTTGATACAAATCAAAATACAAAACAAAGCAAATGCAAAGCAGCAGCTTAAATAACGTTTTTTAAATAATATTTTTATTGGATTTTTCAAAAGTCTTACAAATCTGGCCCCTGCTGGTGCTGTAGTAGGTGGGCGCTTGTACACTAGGGGGAGCAAGTTGTTCATTTGACAACTTTTCTGCAACCATCATGGCCAAAGGTGCAATCGGACCAAGCTCATTCAGATGTTTCCTTGAACACACAAAACATTTCTGTTTTTCCAACAGTATAATTTACCTATAAGCACAATTTAAAAAAAAAAAAAAAAAAAGCAAACTGTCTGTTACCTGTAGGAGCTACCTGGAACAAAGACATCCTCTCTACATTTCTCATTTCTAGAGTCCACCGCCGCTTGCTAAAGAGACATTCAATGTCTTGTGATTTTTGAAATTCAGTGTGGTAGAGGAGTCACAATATACACCATACTGCCACCTGCTAATATGGCTACAAAATTTACAACACATGAATACATAGAAATGTTTATCCTTGAGAACAGTTTGCTCAAGTGGATTCCTGAGTAAATAGTTGGTTTCATCTGGAAAGTACACACAATATGTCTCTAAAGAGGACNCAAAATAATAAATAAATATTTAAACAAATTAATTCATGTGTAAAAATATTTTTACAATACACACATAATTATGTATGAATTCTTCATAGAATTTGTATTTGCCTTTATTTAAGAATGTCTTCCAATATTTTTGTCTTGTATTTCCTTCTTAAAAAATACATTCCAGAGAACTGCAGGTTTATTAGCTAAATAAAAACATATGTTCAGTCATCTAATATGTTAAAATGGGAAAAGCAGTTAAAAGAAATGTGAATGCAAGTTACTCTGGCAACCACTAACTCTTTGTGAGAAGTTATTAATAGGAAAGGGCAGTAAATGTACACTCATTACCTAATGAACTTAGTCAGTTTCATGCAGAAGAAGAGGCTTAAGGTCAAAGAAACATAAATTCCAGATATATTTATGTGTAGGCCTTGGAATATACACCATATTACCAAAAGTATTCGGTCACCCATCCAAATGATCAGAATCAGGTGTCCTAATCACTTGTCCTGGCCACAGGTG
>CM074945.1:14999403-15036886 GCA_037577455.1 Pangasius macronema
TATATATATATATATATATATATATATATATATTCGCAGTTAACCATTCTTCCGCTATTTTCAATGCACATATGTCCTGATATATTGTGCAAATGATAAATAATCTTAACTTGACTACACAGTTAGCATCCAGCAGGGTTCAATTAGCCAATAAGCTCAATATGCTAACTACAGTGTTTGTTTGTTTGTTGTTTGTTTGTTTGTTTGTTTCATTCTTACTTTACAGTACATACTATGTAACGTTGTAGTAAGTGGTTATGGATGTAGCACGTTTTACTCTCTGCCATGGGCGCCTGATTAAGCTGTTGTCCAAGTGAAGGGGAAATAACTTCCTTCCCACTGAAGTAAACTAGTTATTAGGCTAATTTTAAAAAATAAAAAGTAAAAAAAAAAAAAAAAAGGTCCATACTAGTTTGACTTTATTTTGAAGAGCGACGCACGCGCTCAGTAGCCACAGAAACAGCTCTTAATGACGTGGAATGGATTACAACGGTCGTCGTCTTCTTGTGGTGCGTTCAAGTTATGTCGGAAAGACCCTGTTTACGAGTGGGACGCATATGAACGCCACCACAAAGCCATAATGACGAGTTCTTATAGCTCAGAGTTTCCAAGTTGGTGGTGTTGTGTCAGTAAGAAAACATGGTATAATCAGTGGATGCAGTTATTTGTTAATGGTTATTTAGCAGTGACATGTCTATGTCAGGCTTTTTTATTTACAATAAAACAAACAAATTGTCTGCACAAAATACAAAATGTTAAAGTTTACAGTGGCTTCATAAATTGATTAAAAACATAAAAAAAAGTGAAACACACCTGATGTGCATTATTTGTTCTTTGTTTTCTAGAAGTAGAGTTTAAAAACTTTGCTGTATTTGTTTGTTTATTTATTTATTTATTTATTTAAGTTAATTAATGGAAGGTACACCACCATTTATGCTCCAACCAAAGTGACTTAAACGCACCTGACGTCGTAATTACCATTTCCAAACCCGTAAATACGAACTTCTCAGGAGCACTTGAAGGCACATTTATTCCCCATCTTCTGACTGGGATTTTCCTTTCGACCTTAAAAGGCTCAGTAGTTCCTATCCAGCGCCTGTGGATGGCGCTAATATCACTTACATTGTGAATAAATACTCTGAATAAAAGGGAAAGTCTGTTAAATTCTTATGCCATTATCTCATAATTCACAAATCCTCTCACAGATTTGACAATCACATATGAGATACAGTGTAACACATGTTCAAAATACTTAAGAAGAACATTCACTCTGAGAGATAATGTAGGAAATAGAAGGTGAACAGATAGAACAGAAGGTGTAAGTTGCCTATGCACATAGTTTCACATGCAGTTATTACAATACACAGGGAAACACAATAGATTTCTTTTTATTGAGTATTTTTATAATGTGTTACACTGTATGTCATATGTGAGATGTGCCTAGTTCTTCAAAATAAAGTCGGACTACACCCCATATTGTGTATCTTACAAATAAAAAGTAACATAAACTTCAAAAAGATCTCAGTGGCTTCGTATTGTATGATCTAGGATATACGAGTTGGCATAGAGATTGTTGTGTGTGAAGATCACAGGAGATCAGCAGTTTATGAAATACTCAAACCAGCCCATCTGACACCAACAAACATGCCATAATCAAAGTCAGAGATCACACTTTTTCTTCATTCTGATGTTTGTTGTGAACATTACCTGAAGCTCTTGAACTGTATCTGCATGATTTTATGTCTTGTGTTGCTGCCAAATAATTAGCTGATTAGATAACTGCATGAATATGCAGGTGTTCCTAATAAAGTGCATATACCCTCACTGGACCACACGTCCAGGGACACTTGTACATGTTTATGTTTCATAAAGTTGTTCAATCAGAAATTCCTGTGGCAGCATGTTACAACATGACTTTAGGTCATGTAATCATGCAGATACAGCTCAAGAGCTTCAGTTACTGTTCAGACATCAAAATTAGAAGATTATGTGAATCTAATCATGACATGGCTGTCAGTGCTGAATAGGCTGGACTGGGCACACCAGAACCCACTGATCTCCTGGATCATACAGTCCCTAGGGTCCACCCAGAGGATTGAGGACCCATCAAGTGAGCAGCAGCTCTGTGGGCAGAACTGTGGGCAAAAATGCCAGGGGTACAGGGAGGATCCCTGCCAAACACCTGAACCCTGAGATGGATTGGCCATGACAGCAGAGGATCACATCATACACCATTGCCATCAGTCCTGAACAGGAATCCAAGACCCCAGCGGGCACAGGTCCACCAAAACCAGACAGTCTAAGACTGGAAAAACCTCACTCAGTCTGATGAATTTTAACTTCCTCCGCGACATACAGCTGGTCAGAACCTGGATTCATGGACCCAACCACGGCAACAGGCAAGGTAGGACGTGGTGGTGTAATGGTGCGGGGACACAACGGCCCCCTCAATACCAAAAGAACATTGTTTGTATGCCCCAGCCAATTCACAGGCTCCAGATCTACTTCACTCCTGATCAGGACAAAGCGGTTACTGAAGACTAATGTATTATTGATTAAAAAAAATTCCATCAAAGTTCACTTAATTTCAAAGACCTACACCACTAACAACAGAAACAGCTTTTAATGACTTGATCAGGGAATATTTTATGACCGTTCCAAATGTTTGTTTGTAGATGGTTAACATAACACATGTTGCACAGATGACTATATGTACTTCTCAAGTAACATGTTTTACAAAGTTATTGTGCTAAACTAATGTTCCAAAAGTGTTAACCAATCAGCATTGTGAATTTTTCTGCTTGAAAGAAAGGTGCAGTCTGAGCTCAGGGATATAGAGGTGACAGCCTGTGAAATACTGGGGATGTACGAGAAAAAGAAGTTCATGTCTAAGGTTTTTAAGATAAAATGTAATTTCCAGGAGAACTGTCAAAAACATTTCATGGCAATGCTTTTAATAGGGCGAGACAGGTCAGCAGTAGACTGTGCCTTAAATGATTATTTAAATTCATGCCATCTCAGACTTCTGCTGATTGACACCCATCCAAGTTTGCTTCCCCTCTAATAAAAGTGGGGGTGTAGGTGCTCCACTTGCTCTGAGACCTATGCTCAGTCACCATGCTTTATGTCGCTGCTGCTGACCTTCTGGTTTGGTGTAGCTTTTTTTTTTCAACCTGGCTTTTTAATTCTTAGCACTCAAGACCAAAGACAGCGTTCATCATTGTATTTATTTTTGGTCTTTCTTGAAAGTACAAAACAAAAACACAAACATTACAAAACATTCTTTAACCAAGGCGACATAGGCAATATGAATAAGTAAAAAGACAATGAAATTCAGTCAGTAATGGTGCAACCTTGAGGTAACAAGCAATGTGTTTCGGGGTTTCTTAACCAAATGACTCCAATAACTTACTATGTCCTCAGTAGTGTTATCAAATATGCCTGGGTTATAAATTGACCACATAAATTTGTTTTTTTTACTACATCTGAAAATGTGTTAGATAAGCAATGATTCCACCATCACTCTTTCTGTCAATTCCTTAGCAAATACAAACCCTAAAAGCACAGAAATAAGTAGGCATGCTTTCAGCACCAATACACCGGTACGTTTGGCAGCTCAGCCAACCAATCTGTTTCCACACACAGGCAAAGATGTGCAATAATTTTCTGTAGCAAGAGCATGAGGAATGATAAACCATCATAAGAGAAATAGAAATCTGTGTTTGAGGCACAAAAAAAAAAAAAAAAAAAAAAAAAACCATACCCAACCCAACATTCACATACAAAGTGGCAGAAGAGCAACGTGTGTTACCCAGATAGACATGTTACACTTACAAAAATTAAAACCCATGTTAAAACCAAAGCAACGTAAGAATTTTACAACACTGTTTCTTTCATTTTTTTCAAAATTGGAAAACATAATTTATATTTTCTATGCAATAACAATAAAGACACTGCATTAGAGATTTGAAGTTGCTGCGTTGACCCTAACCCTTTGGATGTTGCTTCTTATAACCCTTTGATGGTTTTGCATCAATCATGGCAGGTAGATTCAGCTAGCATTATTATTTTCAATACGTACATGCACTCACTTCAATATGGATTCCAAATACAAACTAATCCCATTTCCCTTCTCTCTTTTTTTTTTAACCACTTCTAGAGTTAAATGCTATAAAAACTGCAAGACAGTCCACAAAACACAAGTCTGCATGAAGAGCTAGTCTTCTGATGTGAGATATGCCAGAAAACATGAGTAATGCTAACAAATGTGATCGGAAACGGAAAGGTTCTTATTCCCGCTTCAAAATTTTCTTTCTTCGTCCAACGGGGTTCAGATTCACATTATGCTTAGAAGGAAGAACGACGGGCTGGGAACACATGTGGCATCAGCCCCAACTGTAGCTGTAAAATACTGGACTGTGCAAATGCATATCTATCGTCTTCTAACCTGAGGGAGACAAGAGGGACTGTTAGAGAATAAAATGTTTCATTTTCTACATTCATATGTATAACAGAAGGAACTGAGATATGAGTGTGTACTCACAGTGCTATCTGTTCACCACTGAGGGGGCACATAGCTGTAGGTGGGCGTGCCAGGGGGTCGATATGTGGGCACTGTGACGGGGTGGGGAGCTACTGGAGTTGGGGAGTGAGTTGTTAATAAAGTCCCTGTGGAAAGAAGGAGCCATTACACGCCACATGACCATAGAAAAACGCAAAAAAAAATCAATTAATAAATAACTTTTAAAAATTCCACCCATGCTGTGAAATACAAGTTAGACTCTGTTGACAGGACGGCATAAAGTGGATGCAGAATGAGACAGAGGCATGATACGCAATCAATAATTCGCAGTCGGTAGATTCAGCTGGCTTTAGTACTTCAGAAATGTATACATACACGCAAGTGGGCAGTATTTTAATACACATATGTTACACAAATATAAATTACAAATATCAACCGACACTGATACAGTTCTGAAAAAAAGCGGCTCAGAAGGCAGCGTCTATTGTTTGTGAACAGTTCAGAAATAACAGCAGCTTCCAAACACCTGACTGTCCGAGAGAAGCCAGTTGTTTTGTCTTGTTCATTTCCATCCAGCATGTTCTGACTGTTGTTACTGAATGTCTACTACTTATTTAAAAGATTTCCTATGATCAGTAAAATGCTTTATTATTCATTATACTTTTCGCTAGCTGACAGGCTGGAGGCATTCTCAGCACACTGGAGAAAAATATAGCAGCAGATTAACATTCTTGGTACAGAAACATTGGTACTTGGGAAAGTGTTAAAAAAAAAAAAAACAGTGAGATAAACAGTTTTTAAGAAATCAGGCTAAATATAGTTTAATATTCTGGAAATATTGAAGCTGGTCAACTACACACTGGGCAACACTCCACTGGAAACAGTCTTCCTTTTGCTTTAATGGAACTATAGGGCCTTTCACACCGCTTTAGTTCCTGAACTAAATGTACAGTACTAAAGGACTGGGCGATTTTGCGTAAACTATTTCCCAGTACCATTTAAAGGGTTGCATTTACACCGACAGCGGTCACTAGGAAGTGACGTAAGCCGGTCGACAGCGACGTCGTTTGTGCGCGGTGTTCAAAAACGGAAACAGAACAACGTAAACAACCGGAGGATGGAGGACGCTGTGATCGGAGTTGTGTTGCACTTCAGCGTCCGTCCATCTATCGCTGTTCTCTATACTTGTGAAATAAGTTGACACAATATGTTTTCACGGCGTTTTAAATCATGGCGGGTGAGGGCGTTTTCCTACACGTTTGGCCAATCATCTATTTACATCACGGATAGTACCAGTTGTGCTGGTTAGACCCTGCTGCAGAGTAGGAGCTAATTTGGTTCACAAAAAAGGCAGTCCGGTACTAAAAATCAGTGCGAAGACGCCAAAAAGTGGGTAGTTCCACAATTAGTATAGGTACAATGAAAAGGTTCCCGCGGTGTGAAAGGCCCTGTTATCACTTTCATGTGATATGCTTTTTAATCCCAAGCCCACCTGCTTCTGCAGTGATTTTTATTTGTACCTGTCCATGACATTTCCTTACGAACCTGAATTTTCCAAACTTATAATAAACAAATAAGTACAACCACATTGACCTTGATCTGGATAAACCATTTACTAAAGGTCAAAGAATTGAACGAATGAGTAAATTCCAGTTTACACCAGGTGACGTAAACATATTACACAGAGCATTGCGAGCATCACGATGTAAATCAACATCTTAAATCTGCCTGTAAACATGTCTTTCTTTCTCACAAAATATTCAGATATGCAGATTCTCACTCATTAACGCACACCTCTAGTGAAGTCTTTGACATTGCAGCCTATAAAAAGCACTGAAGATAGAAATGTAGTTTGAAGCGCTGGTTAGTAGCATTTAGCTACATCATAATAAGCCCTGGTTATGATTCTGATGTCCTAAATCAGTTTTTGCGTTATCTGTGGAAAAAATGACCAGTCGACTACTTTTTTTTAACTGTCTTACAGCTAGCAACAATGAACAGTTGTGCAATCTTAATGCAGTGCCGTTCCTGAAGCATAGTTGAAGTTCAGTCAACAAATCAACCCTAACGCAAACATTACTCTTTATCAACTGTCATTCTTGATTGAGTACATTTTAATGTCTTTCTTAATGTATTTGTATCACAGCTATATTGCACAATACTTTTTGTAGTTTATTTTGACTCACTGAAATTTTATGCATTCTTTACATTTTATATTTTTGTGTCTTTTTGCCTATTTTTGTACACACATTCAATGCAATCTGGAGTCCAAATACTAACTAACACCCTCTCCTATTGTATTAAAAGTGCATTTATGACTAGTGTTATGTAGTATAAAACAAAAACACATCAAAACCAGGGCTGGGCAACATGATGAAACTATCAACTAACAAACAACCAGCAAAACTATAATGCTGAATTTTAAAAATGACTTGTGGAAAAACTCGGTTATATATCTATTCAACATCTGCAAAAAAGTTTTTAATTTACCACTGAAAATTCTGTACAAATTTTAATTTTACAAATGTAAAGATTCAATACAAAAATGTTTCTAATTGTCAGAAGAATACTATTGTTCTACAATACTACAATATTGTTCGCTTACCCGCTGACATTGCCATAGTAGTGCCTGCTACCATTCCCATGGCGACTCCGTTAGGGCGTGGAGGAGGGATGGGAGGAGCGTATATAGCCGCTGGCATGCCATTGGGCTGAACCACTGTAGTGTGATGAATGACATGAGGCGGCGCGGCGTACAGGGGCTGTGTGTAGTAAGTGCCTTGCTGCTGTGAAAATGACACATTTTAAAGAAACTGGCATCTGCATGCATATGTTGAAGGAAACATTCATGTGTGACTTGCTTAAGCCACTCACCTGAGCATAGGGATTCTGCTGAGGATAAGAGCTCCTCACGGGGTACACAGCAGCAGGGTACGGGTTAGGGGAGGAGGAGTAGGGGGGTACAGCACCTGTTGTTGGAGAGCAGGACATTTTGAATGGTGTCCCTTGGGCATAACCTAGAAGGCGGTGAAAGAAGAGTTAAATACATAATCTTTTACTGAAAACCACACAAAAACTAATCACTGAAATGTGCATTTAATGTCTTAGTCATTGCTATGTTTTTCTCTATATTATTATTAGTAGTACACAATATATAGTATTATTATGTCATAATAACATTATTGTAGTATTCATATAGTATTTTGTATATGTATACAAAAGCATCTAATTCAGGAAACTGCTGTATGACATCAAAGCAAGACAGGACTTGTGTGGAACTGACGAATCAGCTTCAGCTCATGGACACAAGCTCCTGCCCCCTAGACCCTTATTTACATATCACATGTACGCAGCATGCCCCAATTTAGCTTCCGTAGATGTAGCAATGGTAAGCCAATAAAAGGTATGCATTCAGCAAGTTACAGCAATCAAAGATCCTTGGAAACAAGTAAATCAAGATGGGAAGAGAAATACAGCGAAGCAGAATTGTTGGTGCTGGCGCCTGTGTCTGAGGCAAATATTCTTTTAGGTGACAGAAATGTGTGCACCAAGTAAAAACCTGAAATAAAATATAATCAACTGCTTTAAAAAAAAAACATCATCAATTACCCAAGACAGGCCACTGTCTTTGCAACAGTTCCTTTTTACTGAAGTTATTTTTGGGGTGATTAGCCAATAATGAGGTTCTTTCTTACAAGGACACTACGAAGTTTATGTTCTATGAGGTGTGAGCTTCCCTTACCTGTAGGAAACGCTGGGTTTGCTCCAGAGTACATGCTGGGGGAGTATGCAGGGGCAGCCGCTGCATAGCCAACTGGAAACCCAGCTACAAGACATAGAAGAGGAGGTGATAATACATCCTATACACTACAATATTCACTCACACTAACTTTACAAACCATTTAGTCTACAAGAGAAGAAGACCAACAGTGAACAAGAGCGCTTCAGTGCTTACCTGGGTATCCTATTCCTTTAGGGTTGGCATAAGGAACCCCTGTTGGTGCAGGGCTGTAGACAGGGTTCATGATGTTGATCGTTTGGCTCCTCTGAAAACAATTACAAGGCATTGAGTAATAACCAAACCGATAAGACACGTAGTGCAGAATTAGGAATCAGTCACTGCAACATGTGAACCTAACCACTGCACTACAGAAGAGACTATTGTTAAACACCATTTACTCTTAGTACACATTACATATAGTGTTTTCATCCATGATCCAGCAATACAACACATACAACAGGGTACTGTGTGGTAGGTGGCATGTTGGAACTCAGTAAACAATATCCCTTGACTTGTGTTTTCTTTTTATCGTCCCTGTAACAGGGTTTCGCCTCGATGGCGTTCTTAGACCCTGATTTATTGTAAATATTTTTGCAAATATTTGATTGTGACTTAAAAAAAAGTCACTTTGAAAAACATAATCTGCTAAATGCTGTAAATTAAAATGTCCACTCAATCACCATCGAAGGTCACAGTGCTGTTATTACTGCTTATTTATTCTACTGCAATACTGCACTTTCAACTATTCATGAATGCTTTTAATAAGCTGCTCAATAATCATATCTCAAACTACAGTTTAAGGTCTAAACACACACACACAAACATTTCTACTGCACACTCTGTGTATCTTAGGGCTTTTCTATACTGTAGTTGTACCATGACTATAAACATATTCTAAACAGTGCACTTTCAGTAGATGTAATCCGGATCATCAGGACCCCTGCAGTAAGAACAGAGGGCCTCTCTTCCGTACACTGCTGAGCTCCAGTGAGTCTGATGCACTACAGAAACATGGCCACTCACCTGTCCTCAGGACTGCAGCACACTACAGCTTTGCTAGCACACCTCTCTATAGTGTTGTCTAATTACTCCAGTTTCAAAAAATGACAGCTATGCTGTTCAGACTGTGTTTTATTCCCAGTAACAGTCCTATCACCAGGGTCTTCACTATGTCTTAGAAGAGCCTGGCTCTGGTTAGCTGACTAGCCGCCTGAGGAACCAGAGAAAGCCGCGAGTCTCGAGTGTAAATAATAGTTAACACACACACACACACACACACATGACTGAAATGTTTTCAGCATGTTGTAACTGCAGCAGTGAGCCTCGCCGCTCCTGTGTCGGTGAATAAAGGATAACACGGCATGCTAGCGGTGTGAGGCGGCGGCAGCAGCAGCATTAGTGTAGGCCGCGGATGGCGCTGCTTTGCTTTGCTTTACACCGCGCTGCTTCATCCTCCCGCATCCCCGGATTGTGCCACCACTTTCTCCCACTCACATCTACACCGCATCCATCTCCCGCTCACACACATCCCCGCAACAGGCCCCCGCACCAAGCGCCCGTCTGGAGCCACACAGCAGCGCTGACGGTTACTTACGACTGCTTGTCTTTTCTTGTCGACTGTGACTCCTCCCTGCAATAAATGTATCTAAAAGAAATAGCGCTGTTGTTTTGCTGTTGTTTTTTTAAATCAGCACCTGATGTCTTGCGCCCTAACGTTTGCTTCGAACACTGCGCAGCAAACCTAGCGGCGACGTGCGTCACTTCCGGATTCAGTGGCGGAAACTGTGTCGGGTGGAGACACACAGCGGCGCTCAGTGGTGTGTGTGTGTGTGTGTGTGTGTGTGTGTGTGTGTGTGTGTGTGTGTGAGTGAGTGAAAGTGTGTGAGAGCTCAGCAAAGCACACACAGGCTCAAACAAACTTACAAACAAATGCATGTATTGTTGTTGTTGTTGTTGTTGTTGTTTTCGGTTTTGTGACTCTGCGTTACAGGATTCCTGTATGTCTAAAGACAATAATATTTTCGTTATTATTTTTAAGTCTTTATAATCCTCATACCGCCTCAGATAAAGCTGATTTAAGATTGTATGATGGTTTACATCGTATATTAAAAGTTATAAAAGCACAAGTTTAAAGAAAACTTCTACTGAATAATTTGGTGTTTGCTACCAAGAGCAAAGCTGAACATCTCACAGGATGTTACAGCTATTTCATTATTTATTACTGTTGTTGATGATGTTGTTAACTGACATCTACCACTCTAAATGTCTTTGATAAATTAAATTAAAATTTAGTGTTATATATAACATTTGCTGCTAAACCCACTCATAAGTGAAAATGTAAACTGCTCACATGACATTATTATTATTATTATTATTATTATTATTATTATTATTATTCATTTGTTTAAGTGACAGGAGAATAGAGAGTTTGTATTTCTCTTGCCTCACAGGTGTCCCACAAAACATCAAGGTTTTAGTAGATAAGTCAGAACATTTTTAGTAGCTTTTTTTCTTTTTCTGCTAAAATGGCTTCCTGTATCCTATTGGGTTTATATTTGAAAAGGACAACAAAAATAAATAAACAACAAAATAATATCTGGTATTTTGATTATGTGAGTAATATTGGTAAATTAATTTTGTGTAGTATTAGTAGTAATAGTATATTAAGTGTATTATCTGATCACTTTTAGTTCAACCCTAGTTGGTGTTCTTTCACATAGTAGCTGCTGTTCTCTTACAGTTTTCTGGGGTTAAATGCATTATTATTAATAATGTGCAATATTTTATAAATTTTATTTTATATAATTTTATTTCTTCTATTATTCCTAAGGTGTGTATATACAGTTATAGTTTTAACTTTTCTTTCTTCCTGCACTTTATCTGTCTGTGAGCTGCTGTGACAAGTGAATTTCCCCAGTGTGGGATCAATAAAGTTTATCTTATCCTATATTATTATTATTATTATTATTATTATTATTATTATTGTTGTTGTTGTTGTTGTTGTTGTTGTTGTTAACTTACATATACGGCTCTAAATGTCTTTGATAAGTTAAATTAAAATAAAATGTATTGTCATATATAACATTTGCTACTAAACTCACTCACAAATGAAAATGTGAACTGAAAACGTGACATTATTATTATTATTATTATTATTATTATTATTATTATTATTATTATTAAGTAGCACTATTAATATGTGATACCTACAGTTCTAAACGTCTTTGCCAAGTTAAATTAAGTTAAAAGTCGTTGTAATGTTCATTTTGTCCTCAGGACACTGGCTGTGTCTTTGAGGAGNGAGGAGACGCTCCTGTACACACCGCTAGAGGGCGAGCGCGAGGCTCCTCTGTCAGTTTCCCGGCATGCACCTGCTGATCCGGCCAGCCGTCTCGCCGCAGCAGGAAACATGGCGGTCGTCAGTAAATACTTGACAGCAAAGAATTCCTCGATAGCTGGCGGTGTCTTGCTTGTTCTGTACCTGCTTAAGAAAAGACGAAGGTCCTCCAGACTGAACAGGTACGTAGCGCGTCAGTGGCCCGTCATGACTGTTCATAACGTCCTTCACACACCGCTTTCACCGCGAGAGAGTCGGGTTAGCTTAGCTGAGTCACACTTGACCTGCAGCAGACAAGCTGTCAGAATGCGAACGGTCAAGTCCTGCTGTGGTCACTGGCAATGAATGAACACACCAGTGCAAGTCATTCGTGACAAATGGCTTTCGTTTAGAGCGGCGTGTGTGTGTAAGGTTACTTGGGAGATATATTTATTTAATGATTTCTTCTCAGTGTCCGGCAGTAGAAGGGACTCATGGGTAGTTTTCAGCAGGCGGGCAGGAATGTAGCACACTGAGTGTATCAGTCCTTTACATCTCCGGATGCGAGAACACACTCTATCTCACAAGATTACACACAATTACACACAGCATGCATGTCTGTCCAAATCTGATAGTTGCCTAACATTTTCTAAATTTTTTTTCTTTTAATCCCAAACAGCAAGAAGGGTTCATCAGAACTGGTCTTGAACAATGAAGTAAGTCCTCTGTTTCATATAACAGACAAACAAAAGTGTAACTCAGACTGTGTGTCAATTATGTGCCATAATTATTATACTCTCAGTTAAACCTACAAAAAAATAAATAAATAAAGCTGTATCAAGTTCACATGTCTAACATGAATATACAGTAGATAAGGGTTTGGTAGTTTTTTTTATGCTAATATTGCAACAACAAAAAAAAAGTATTGAAATCTGGCTCTAACTAAACTCTTATTACTCTTTTATTATTCCTGCTCTCTAACTTTTTTTTTCCTCCTCAAATGATCAGAAAGAGCCTAAAAAGGACCGGGCAGCAGTGGACAGGGTGTTTTTTTCCCGAATCACACGAATAATCGGGATCATGGTACCGAGACTCTTCTGTAAAGAGGTGAGCATTTCAGAAAAACAAAAGTAGATTTGTTAATGTTGCCATTAATAATTAACACACTGCGCAAGTGTAGTGATGATGATGGCAGTTAGTGATGGCGTAACTGAAGGTGTAACCTCAAGCTGAACACACACACACACACACACACACACACACACACACACACGTCAGTTAGTATTCCTTTTCATAACATTTACTGTTCTGCGTCTCAGCATTGAGATTGATTTTATTTTTATATCAGCACTACACAGTTACTTGAAAGGTTTATTAGCTCCCCTCATGCCTGCATCAAATGCCATGTCAGTGTTTTATTGTTTTATTATGTTTTAATATGGATTTTGACATAAGTATTTTAAGTAAGCATGATGTGTGCATGTTATTTTTTAAAAATTTCTCCTCAGGAAAATATAACAATATGGTTTTGCCTTCATAAATAATGTAAATAGGAATGCAAAGAAAAATGTAGCTTACATTATTCACAACATTGGCTACGGTGTATATCAGAGAGTTCCTTGTCCTGTCATTGTTATTGTGTGCAGTCTGTAGTTTTTAACTGTAGCATTTTGTTTTTCATAGACCTGGTACCTGATCCTGATCGCAGTGATGCTGGTGGCTCGGACCTACTGTGACGTCTGGATGATTCAGAATGGCACAATGATTGAAAGGTTGTATCCTAATGCTTAATTTGTGTAATTTAGTCAGAAGTAATACTAGTAATGCTCATCATAATATTCAGATAGCAGATTTAATTATCTAAACAGGTTTTGATCATTTTTTTAATTTTATTTTTATTATTTTTTTTTACATCTTTCACAGTGGTATCATAAGCAGAGATATCACACTGTTCAAAAGGCACTTTTATTCCTACATTACAGTCATACCAGGGGTAATGTTTCATTATGTGGCTTTGGCTGTGAAAATATTCCAGACTAATAAATGCGTGAAATTGTGACTTAACACAATCAGTTTGCTGATTTTCAATCAAGAATATCTATTAAACAAGATGATTACTTGCATTATTTTAAAACAGCAACTAATATACTACCTAGCTGTGTTGGTTTCTAACGCTGAAATACAGATCTCCTCTGATGGCTTTTGGTGTTGTCGCACCCACAAGACAAGAAGTCTCTGCATGGCATTAAAAGTTTATTCATGTGCTTATTTTTGTGCATGTTGTGGTTTACAGTGCAATTATTGGTCGCTCTACAAAAGATTTCAAGAAGTATTTGTTCAACTTTATGAGGGTCATGCCCATTGTAAGTCTCTCTCTCTCTCTCTCTTTAATACTACTTAGCTATAACTCAGCATTCCAGATTGCTCTGTGTTTTAGTGTGATTATTTTAGTTTTCAATTTTGAAAGGATGTAGAATGTCAGAGGAGACCTGGTCAGATATATCAACTTACTTTAACTTCTGTTTAACAGTCTAAATTATGTATGGTCTTTCCAGCGGATAAACAGCTACAGCGTTTGTGTGCATATTTAAATTTCTAGAGTCTACTAACAGACACCTATGCCTTTCCCATCCTCTTGTTGCTAATGTGATGTAGCTGTGTCAGTGCAGAATTCGAATGTTTAGATCACTAAATATCATCTTTTCTGCATCTTTGAATTTGTATGAAAATGAGTAGTGGACACACCAAATGCCTTTCCACCCTGTAGATCGCCCTGGTGAACAACTTTCTGAAGTTAGGACTGAATGAGCTGAAGCTCTGTTTCCGTGAAAGACTTACTAAACATCTATACGAGGAGTATCTGAAGTAAGATTGTTTATTCACTAGAACCATGATTTCAAGTCCAGATTTGTTTCCAGATTCTTATATTTCTGCTTTCTTGCTCCTAATCATTTCAGAGGATACACCTACTACAAGATGGGAAACCTGGATAACCGAATTGCCAATGCTGATCAGCTGCTGACTCAGGATGTGGAAAAGTTCTGCAACAGCGTCGTTGACCTGTACTCCAATCTCAGCAAAGTACAAAACATTTTAGACACTGAATTGTAGTTATGATATCGATGTGCCAGTATGTCAGCTGAACAGGGTTATGACCTTATTTTCTCTTTTAGCCTCTTCTTGACATTGGCCTGTACATCTTTAAGCTGACAACTGCTATCGGAGCTCAGGTAGAATTAACCTCATTTCCCGAGCACATCTGGAAAACATGAATCACGTGTCTAGCAGTGACTGCATGTAATGTCATCCCTGCCGTCAGGGCCCTGCTACTATGATGGCCTACCTGCTGATCTCAGGCCTCTTCCTGACCAGACTGAGGAGACCCATCGGAAAGATGACCGTCACTGAGCAGAAATACGAGGGCGAGTACCGATACGTCAACTCCCGGCTCATCACCAACAGGTGACCTGCAAGCTTTCAGTGCTGAATCCAATAGTATACATGTTATTGTCACAATGCTTAGTGCTTTTTAAAATTCATGTTTACATTCCCGGTGGTGTGCCTTAGTGAGGAGATTGCGTTTTACAATGGAAATCTCAGAGAGAAACAGACTATTCACACTACCTTCAAGAAGCTGGTGAGAACGACCTCAGCCTTCATCACATATTGAGTTCTTCAGATGTTGGAATGATTTACTGAATTGCAATTTCCTAAATGTGCTTTGTCCGCAGGTTGACCACTTGCACAATTTCATTTTTTTCCGCTTCTCCATGGGCATGGTAGACAGCATCATTGCTAAGTGTAAGTTAAAACTTGTTGTGAACAGACGCTTGCACTAATACAATCAGTCTCACTAAGCACAACGCTGCTGTTAATGTGAATGTGAATGTTATCTCTCTGATCGTCTTGCGTGCAGACCTGGCCACGGTAGTCGGTTATCTGGTTGTGAGCCGACCGTTCCTAAACGTGGCGCATCCACGGCACCTCCACAGCACACACGCAGAACTGCTGGAGGTAAGCTGCCTCCGTTCGCACTCGGCTTAAAATGCATTAATGAGCTGGAAAACTGATAATGTGGCTTTATGCAGGATCTACTATTCCTATGCAGCATCGATATTATTTTAACTTCAGAACTCGGAATTCTTTGCACAGTGTGAAATGGAGCGAGGCAATTCACCAGCAAGTGTATTCTTGTAATTTTTATGAATATATAACCAGTTCATCCTCCATATTTCCTGGTTTTGTAGGATTACTATCAGAGTGGCCGCATGCTGCTGCGCATGTCACAAGCTTTGGGAAGGATTGTGCTTGCCGGTCGAGAAATGACCAGACTCGCAGGGTAAAATCATTTCTTGATATTTATATTTTTGAGTCGCATGTGTTTTGTTCAAATTGCACCATACTAAAGACAAGACAATCTTCATTTAATTCTGTTAGTGACTGTCTGCAGGTGACATCTGATTTAACATAAATCTTTTTAGAGCCGGACTTTTGCCTTAGAAATATCAGAAAAGTTTGTGTTTTAAAGGATGCAGGACAAATCCAAGGCAGGTTACATTGCAGTGTTGATGAAAATACGAGCATTTAATGACAACACAAATCTAATGTTGTAGTCAGGACTTAGACTCTCTTCTTTATGTCTCTTCATGCTGCTACTGGATGATATTTGAAGCTTATTGTTATGATGTTGCACCCCCTACAGATTCACCACCCGTATCACAGAGCTGATGAAGGTCTTGAAAGAGCTGAACATGGGGAAGTATGAGCGCACCATGGTGTCTCAGTCAGAGAAGGGTGAGCTCTAATCAGTGCTGAAGCCAAATTAATGAGAAGGCGTTTGGTCATACTGTTCTCACATAATGTCTCCTTTCCAGAAGCAGATGCCTTAGAAAGACTGACCCTGGTGCCTGGCAGTGGACGAATCATATTTACAGACAACGTTATCAAGTACTTATTAACCTTTTCTCTGTTGAGAGTTTTCACCAAGTTTGTCAGATTACACGCAGATAGATTGACATGTATTTTGTAAGAGGTGTTTTATCTGTTATTTTTCACCAGGTTTGAACATACGCCCTTGGCAACACCCAATGGAGATATTTTGATAAAGGACCTCAGTTTTGAGGTACTCTTTTTATTCTCTGTTTATAGAAGAGTTTATATTTTGCATAAATGTGACTTGATACCATCGCATTACTGCTCGTCTCATAGTTTACAGGGAAAAAAAACATCAAGGGGTAAATAAAGTTTTACAGAATTACTATTCACTGATACAGTTCCAACAACAAATGTTTTTGCACAATAACAGTGTACATTTTCTAAGATTTTTTTTTACTGAATTTTATGTATGTACAGTTCACACAGATTTTAACTGAATACTTCCTATGTTTGTGTTTTTGTGTCTTCAGGTGAAATCTGGCACGAACGTTTTGGTGTGTGGGCCCAATGGCTGTGGAAAGAGCTCACTCTTCAGAGTGCTTGGAGAAGTAATTGCTTGAATTTAAAGGATGCTAAAAAATCTAAACTTTTATGGTTATAATTTTGTTCCTCATTCTCCTTATGTGCAATATTCAGAGCAAACAAGTTCTTTGTAGTCTTAAGTGTAATATGTATGCAGCACTATCAGAGAGCAGTCTCTATGAATCTTTGTTATATGAGAGACTGTGTGTGTGTGTGTGTGTGTGTGTGTGTGTGTGTGTGTGTGTGTGTGTGTGTGTGTGTGTGTGTGGTTTTTTCTTTTCTTCAGCTGTGGCCTCTGTTTGGTGGGAGCTTGACCAAACCTGAGAGAGGGAAACTCTTCTATGTCCCTCAGGTCAGATTCCTGAAAAGGAATTACTTGCAGCACCAGTAGTGTAGGAAATATCTTAATAGTAATTTCCTGTGATTTATATTTGTGTGTCTTTTTAGAGGCCTTACATGACACTTGGATCACTGAGGGATCAGGTGATCTACCCTGACACCTTTGAAGACCAGAAGAAGAAGGGGATTTCAGATCAGGTTCCAGAGAAAGAACATTATAACAATCAAGACAAAATGTTGCTTCTAACAGTATTGTATTGCTTTTTTATGTTGTCAGTATCGTATTGCTTTGTCTCACTCATATGATCTGTGTGTGTAATAGGTGCTGAAAGAATACCTGGACAATGTGCAGCTAGGGCACATTCTCGAAAGAGAGGGCACCTGGGATGTTGTTCAGGACTGGATGGATGTTCTCAGTGGTGGAGAGAAGCAGAGGATGGCGGTAACTAAACAAACATCTCCATATAATAAAAGCATTACGTTACATACCAGCTTTACCTGAGCTGAACATAGACGTATGATGCCCTCAACCAATAAGACTCTGTTTGCCGCAGATGGCTCGGTTGTTCTATCACAAGCCTCAGTTTGCTATTCTGGACGAGTGCACCAGTGCTGTAAGTGTGGATGTGGAGGACTACATCTATAGCCACTGCAGGAAGGTATCAAGGCCCATCACAGCATTCCTCTCTTGTACTAAATCATAACCTGGGCATCTTTTATGAAACACTGACTTCTTCTGTATTTTCCTGGCAGGTGGGCATCACTCTGTTCACAGTCTCTCATAGAAAGTCTCTCTGGAAACACCATGAGGTGAGATGAACTTTCCTGTTTGTGTCTGAATAGTTTTCGTTAAGCTGTCGTCTGTATTAAGAAGGTCCAGTCTGTGTTTCTAAGGCCTGGATTATAGTTTTGTAACATGAGTGCATTGTATGGGCAGTTGCATAGATGCCTGTCATCATATTTGCATCGAATGTGAACGTGTCCACTAGGGGGCAGAAAATGGAAAAACCTGAAAGCCTGTCTCATGTTTCACTTCATAAAATCACGACAATGCTAAAAATCACGATTAGTTCTAAATCATCGATACTGTGCTGTGGGGCATTAAAGATAACCAGATAGTAGACAGTTGGGGAAGTCAAAGACAAGGGTAGGTATCATATATAAAAAGAGAACGTAACTGACCTTTAACACTTCCATTTTCAGACCGTTGCTAGTAAAACTGAATTGTTATTGTATGATATGCGTCTGCAGCCCTGCACACCAAAACCTTAAAAATTACCCGAAACAGGATTGCTGTAGCCCTTTATTTTTATGTTAATATGTAATATTTGATTATTAGAATTTATAATAATTCCGAATAACATTTAGTTGTGAGCATGTGTTTCGTCCCCACACTGACAAGCAGATCTGCATCTTGACCGTTCTCTTTCCTTTATCTCTCTGGACAAGCCTGAAGGTATGAGATAAAGGGAGTGTTTTTTTTTTTTTTTTTTTTTTTTAAATACTTTGAGCTCATTATAAAAGCACACGCCAGGAGCGCAAAGCAGATTAAGCAATTATATTGGACAGGAAAAGCAATCTTTTAGCACACTGCCTGTGAGCACATTGTGCACATTGTGATTACAGTAGACGAGTAGTGATGTGACTGAAAACAAAACAAATACACAGGAATGAAGGGATGAAAACTAGACTTTAAGGGTCATTCAGTCAGCATTTGCCTAAAGCAAAGCACTATTATGACTATGAAGGTCACACTTCAGGATTTTTGCGCTTCTCTGCCCACTTTTAACCCATAAACCCTCTCACTGCATCTCAATACAGATGTGCGGAGGTATAATCCAACCTTAACCCCTGTTTGTGTTTGTTTGTTTGTGTTTGTTTTAGTACTACCTCCACATGGATGGAAGAGGGAACTACGAGTTCAAACCCATCACTGCAGAAACCGTGGAGTTTGGCTCTTAGAAGCATGGACAACTGCACCGGAAGCGGTGCATCGTAATACTGCAGCAGAATCTAGGATTTTGTTTTTAATCACTTGTAACGTTTCTTTTTGTTTTGACACTACAGGTCTGTCTTCCATAATTGTATAATTGTATAATTTGTAATTTAAAGTGAGGTCCGATTTACCGGACAGCCACTAATGAGAATAGTGAATGGGCTAATCCTAATGAAATGTGTTCACGTCTTATATGTGAACTAAATCATGTTTTAGATTAAATCATGTGATAGGAATTAGCCTGTAAGTTTCTCTATATGAAATCAATGCCAGTGAACTGATCTCTGGTATTTGATCAGGATTTGTGTAGTTCTAGTGTACTAATGAGGCTTTTTTGACACCAGGAAAATACAATTGTTATAAAATGTCCATCTACTAAGTGACCTTAGTACTAACTGTAGTGATGTGTGATGGGTCTGTTGTGTGGCCCGTGTAAGATGGTTTAATGGACCTGTTCTCTAAGCGTGTTACCTTCGATGGTAAGCGATCGCGGGGTAGATTGCACTGATTTACTGGTTTGCAAGCCAAAACGCCTTGTACTACTTTCTGTCTGTAACTGTCTAATGGTTGTCTAAATGCACCTTTTTGTTCCCAGCAAAACGTAATGTTTCTCCATGCTGTTGTTTAATGACTAAAACATCAACCTCTTGGATTTTGTACACAAAAGACTATAGAAATCTAGAAAAAAACAGAACCAACAAAATGTCCATAGATCTACAATGTACTCAGTAGTGCAATTTCATTAAAAATAATTCTGGATCTGTTCTTTTGTGGGTGTGTGCTCTTTTTGTCCTTGGGTTGCACTGGAGGGGTAGCACACTTTATGATTCATTATGCCTCAGCTGCAGACACACTGGAAGATTATGTCCATGTGGTCGATGTGGGTGAAGGGTCGGCCAGATCACACGCCCATTTACCCTTTCACCCTGCCTAGAAAATAACTACTCCTTAATTTTTCCCTCCTCTTTCCTGATTATTTTAAAACGCATATACAATTTTTTTACAATCATATGTGTAAATATCTTCTTTTATACAAAGCAGTATGTTCTGGTAGAACTATTTTTCTGCTTAGGGTCTTATTTGTTCTTTATGCACACTGTAGTCTTGGTGAAGACGGCAGCACCGTATCACCTTGTACTCACCCCACCCTGTTGTTAGTAGGTTAAAGGCTGCTCCCTCAAGCTACAGTCAGTCTTATTGGTGCTGCTGTGATGGTGTGACCATAAGCTGCTATTCCAGTTTTGTTAATGATTAATGAGGAAGCCAGTGAAGAGCCTCAACTCGGTCCTTCTGTAAGAAAATAACATAATATATAGTTTTATTACAATGGATTGTCATTATAATAATTTTATTATACCAGCATAAGCAAATTAATAAATCCTATTAGGTATTATGTTTCCACTGCTGTTATAGAAGTAACATTCAATCGTCTAAACATGTCCTGGTTCGATTGTCGGTAATTTAGACTACTGCACAATTTAGTTTACTGTCTGAATATGGCTTGGTGCAATCTGGACTGTATGACAGTTTTTCCTCTTTGAAACCAATACAGGAAGGTCTTAAACCACAGACTACTTCCTCATCTGAGTAGAAAAGTAAGCAGTTCTCATAACCTGACGCTTCAGTTCTGCTGCCATGTTTTGCTTTTGTGTTAATCGTGTTATTTGATGCAGATCTCCTGTCCTCAGATGAGCCATGACCTGCCTGGCTGCATTGCTCCTGTTTGTTCTTCAGACAATCTACCGGCCATGTCAAGCTCAGGAACACAGTACGTTTATAGTTTTACAAAGTCTGATTTAACATAATTTCAAATGTGTGATCAAACAGTTTCTTTCCTCAGTTTGTGTCCAAGTAGCAGGTCTTCCCCATGACTTTTTGCCCACTTTTTTGTGTCTCTTAAGGTTCTCTGCGTTTTATTGGTATTGGAGACTGGGGTGGCATTCCCTTCTCTCCCTTCTACACAGCTCATGAGCAGGGGATAGCTCAGGAACTGGGTAGAGTGGCTGAAAGTGTGGGCTTGGACTTTGTCCTGAGTTTGGGAGATCACTTTTACTACAATGGAGTCAAGAACATTGATGATATACGCTTCAAGGTCTGTCATCATCGTTTATGATTGCAGAAATGACAGAAACATGTACCATTTTGTGACTTTGATTGTGAACATGGTCAGTTAGATGTAGCTGCAGTTGTAGCTCAGTGATTAAGGTTCTGTGATAATGACTGGAAGGTTGTAAGGCCAAATCCTAACTACAGTATCTGGCAGAGGTTGATCTAGTGTCTGGCAAGGCACTTAACCCTCAGCTATATCCTTATATTTACATTTATTCTATTGGCAAACACTTTTATCCAAAGTGAATTACAACTGTGTAGATGAGGGTTAAGGGCCTTCCTCAAGGACCAACAGTGACAGCTTCAGTGCTGGGATCTGAAATAACAATCTTTCGATCAGTAGTCCATAGCTCGAGCCACTGAGCCACCACTGCCCTACGCTTGGGTTTAATTCTGCCAAATATATAATTGTAGACTGATTGTGAACATAAATTGTTTCAGATTTTTGCTGTAACAATTGGATTCTGTTTTTCAAAAGAGTATGATTTATTAAGAGTTTGTATAGGCAGGACAGCACTCAAATGGCGGCTCATGTTAAACACACTCGTGACATGCTGCTATAAAAGTATGATAAACACGCCATCTGGTGGAAGTAGTGTTACATGCAACAGTTTAGCTTAAGTTAATTTTTATTTTTTCCTCATTTGTTCCGTACAGTAGCAAGGCAAGCACTTCTAGAGTCTTGGGTTTGAATTTCACTCTTTTTGCTTTCAGGCTACATTTGAGCATGTGTTCTCTCATCCAGCTCTCATTGCTGTTCCATGGTATTTGGTGGCAGGAAATCATGATCACTTGGGAAACATTTCGGCTCAGATCGCCTATTCGACCAGATCAGAGAGGTGGTGAGTGTGAGCCTATGATTAAACCTTCTCGGCTGTGGTATCACAGCATGTTGCAGTCTGTCTGGGTTTCTCATAAGAGTTGCTCAACAACATTTATACTGTAATGTGATGTTTCATCAATCCATAGGCATTTTCCTGAGCTCTATTATGAGCTGCATTTTAAGATTCCTCACACCAACGTCTCCATGACAGTCCTGATGATAGACACGGTGGTTCTGTGTGGGAACACTTATGAAGGAGACCAGCCCCAAGGACCAGAGGACCTCACTCATGCAGAACAACAGTTTGAGTGGATCAAGAAGACGCTGGAAAACACCAAGTAAGATTTGCCAGTTGTGAATGAAACCAGACATTCACATTTAACTGAACAAACACAAGTTACAGCACAGCTCAGGAAACAAAAGCAAGTCAGCTTAAGTACCTGAGGGTAAACCGCATGACTTTTTTTTTCTTTAACAAAAGTGCTATGAATCCATTCATAGGAATGCGAGGACTTTGAAGCATGTTTTCAGAAGGCCTGACCTGCCACACTCGTTTCCATACCCATGCATTCCTGAGGACAAATTGTGACTAAATAGCACAGTGTCCACACAAGCAACCATATCTGATTTCCCAGAAATGTGTACTACATCATTATCATCACTCCCAACAAATCCTTAGTCATACTTGAGTAGTTGTGAGTAAAAACTTTGGAAACAAAGAATTCCAGCTACACAGGCAAAATAGCAAAATAAAGCATGATTAAAAATGACATGCGAAACTCAGAGCAATTTTACTTGCTATATGTTGAAGACTTCATCAGTTTGCCTTCAAATGTAAGATTAAACATTTTCTGTTACTCTGACCTGCTAGTGCAAGATAATTAAATTATCTGGATGACTCAGATCTTTTACACTGAACAGATTATTTTTTTTTAAACAGAAATTTCTTTCTAATCTGTTATTCACTCCTAGGTCTGAATATGTGGTGGTGGCTGGCCACTACCCTGTGTGGTCCATCGGTCACCACGGTCCTACTCGCTGTCTGGTAGAGAAACTAAGACCACTGCTAAAGAAGTACAATGTCACTTTGTATCTGAGTGGCCATGACCATAATTTACAGGTGAACATCTTTTTTTAATTAAATGTAATTCACATTAAAGTGGAGCACTATTTAGAATACTCTCTCTTTCTCTTTCTTGCATTAGTTTATTAGAGAAGAGGATGGAAGTTCGTTTGTTGTCAGCGGGAGTGGAGATGTCCTGAACAACTCCACCAGCCACAGGAAGAGCTTCCCGTCATCTTGGCAAGTGTTTTCTAGTCCTGTGAATCACACTTTAGGTGGTTTTGTATACTTTGAGGTGACACAGAGCGAGATGTCCATTAGTTACCTACAGTTAGATGGGAAGTGTGTGTATCAGACCTCTTTGCCTAAACGCACCATGTGACAGACTGAAGAAGGCTTAATGATGAAGTGTCTCTGAATGAATTGAGCAAACCTGAGTTTAATTTACTTCAACCAGCCTCACTGCACTTGATCAAATAATATATTGCACTGTTGAGTTTTCTCACTTGATTTTCATCCATGTTTCATTTCAAAATAAAATTTTTCTTATCACATCATGGTGAAGCACCTTTCTGTTTTTTGACATTCGTCACAGTGATGTCCAGTTAAGCACAACAAAAGAAAATCATGATGAAATTGTTCACCAGTCAGAATCTCCGCGTCTGTATGCTGTTATGTGTGGCTGAAACAGTATAAAGAGCAACAAACACACAGATCCAAATGAACTTACAGAATTTATTTGAAATTCAAAATGTTACGAAAAACAAGTTTTGTACCTTTTTCCATTGATTTCACATTTCTATAAACTTGTGGCTGGTTCGTGTCCATGGATAGTTTTCTAGTTGTCTAACTAAAGGTGTACCTTATGTATGTATGTATGTATGTAATGTAATGTAATGTAATGTAAAGCTCCCATTTTAATAGCATTTGTTAAGTTTTACATCTATTAAATCAGCAAACTGCAAAACAATAAATATGATTTTACTACAAACTAATATACATATATCACTTTTGTAAAACTATAAAAATAAAACATCTATTATAAAAGTAGTAGTTGTTACAAAAAGGTAGTGCTTATGAAATATAAAAACCAGTGATAATCCCAGTGATTGAATGTACCGATGGAAAAAAAGAGCAAGAACATCTGCAGACACCTGTTAGATAGTAAATCCTATGTGCAATATCTACCTTGTTTAGTTTCACAGAAACTAAATGAATTACAGTGTAAAATACTGTAAAGTTGCAACAAGGATGCTTCAAAAGGGTAAGTGCAGTTTTGTACCATGTGTTCCCATGACTGTGAGTTTCTGTGTTCAGAGAAGTTCTCACACGCCCTTTAAAGGTACTCGCTTTTCTTTTTATAGAATAGCATTTCCTCTGCTCTTTGCTTCCTGTTGTCGTTTGCAGCAAATAACTATGACCACAATCACTACTAATATTATGACAATGATGGCCGCGATACCTCCAGCAATCACTGCAGAGCTATAATCTGAAAGGAAATGAAGAGGATTGGTGAGATGTCTGTTTACTGATAATAACATACATGTAAATGTTGTATTTTTGTACAAAAAAAATAAAATCTTCGATTGGTTTGGTTGTCTACCTGACAGACCACCAGTAGAGAGCATAAAAATCAGACCGTAAAACTGTTTCGACTTTGTACTAACAGTACAACATTCACATTTATTTTAACATACCTTGTAAATAAAAATAAAATAAACATACATTTAAATGTCTTTTTTTCCCACAAACAGAGCAGTAGGCTTAAACCACAATGCTAGCCTTTAAAAATGTGAGGTAAACTTTCTGAGAATTATTTCTCTGCTACAATAGAGTAGGGTAATGAATATGCTTTCAACTCTATGAAAAGGATTACACTGCAGAATGCACGTTAACTGGTAACTGCCACCAAATATTTAGAGAGGTAGACACTGTATCTCTTTCAAGAGCTTACCTTCAAAAAAAGACGTGTCCCCTGCTGGAGAGCACTGAACCTGACTTTCATCTGCAAGCTGTTTGTCTTTCCGTGAGGGAATGTAGACTTTCACAGTGAAGCAGTAACTCGCTCCTCTGTCCAGATCTGTCAGCTCTATCTGTTTGCTCGTACTTATCTTCTCTTTCTGAGCAGGAAAACACATTGTAGGTTTTTATACTGTATACTGTATATCTTTTTTTTAATTATTATTTTACATTTGCTGTAAAATAATGATGACAGATGACACGTCCTGGCTCCTTTTCAAATAACATTGCGGTATCAAAACAGATAAAGGTCAAAATATGTGATAAGGTCCATATATGAGATTCCTACTTAATGGCAAGTTTGACATAGACCAGGCAAAAATAACCAGGATATTGAGGTTTAATTAAACTATTTCCCATGTTAAATATGCAGCTTGCAAATACATATGGGAAAGCACAGCAAATCTTTCTTTCCTCTTTTCAGCCAAGAACCACATTCGGTGTAAATAAAACCCTCTATATCCTTAATGTAGAAAATGTTCTTTTTCCCCTGACAGTTCAAACTTTGGGTGCATAGGCAAATTTGATTTGTTGCCCCCATTAGAACATTTATTACAAAGCAAATGATCCTGTATTAAAATAAATGAATTATATTAACTAGCCTATCACTATTTTATAGTTATCAGGAGGTTTTTACTTTCAGTGATGCGTAATGTGTAAGCTATATTGTAATATATATTACAGCACTTATGTAGTCATAGAAAACCGGTCCAGTTTTAAATCTTCTGACAACTTAATATAATGTAATAACATAACATAATATAATGTAAGTTTGAAATAAACTCATATGTGTGCCAGAGTTGCTTTACCGCTCTTGCTCACCACAGTAACATTATCAAATATCAGAAATAATGTTTAAACAGTAAAACTTTGTATACTGATAAACTAGAACAGTTCTAGAAAAGGGAGAAAAATATGTCTTAAGTAGGGGCCGATTTAATAAACTTATAAACAAGGATTACTGTATTTACAATCATGTATTTAAACACTGCTGTTTAATAATTGGCATTGAGGTATACTAGTCATCTCTTACCTTTCCAGAGCTCTTGGCTTTATTGTAAGTGACCTTGTATTGCAGATCATCTTGAAAGATATCCTGAATGGTTCGCTTCTGCTTCTGTGCATTAAGGACCGCTGTTGGGATATCTTCTATGTAGAGAGTTATCTTCCGTTTGTCCTTGCTCACCTCAATCCTAAATGTAGGACTACTGATGTTGGCTAGACAAGAGAAGACAAGAATTTAACAATGGCTCATCCTTTTTCACTAATAACAACAAAAACTATATGGATGGAAACACAGATTTTACATAAACGTACTGTCTTGATAGGGGCAGAACTGAGCAGATGCGGTGCGCGGGAACTCAATGAGATCAGATGACATGCCCCGCAAAGGTTCAGACAGAACGTCTGCTCCGTACTTGCTTTTCAGATCAGTGAGTTCAGCAGTGAGATCACATTTGGTTTCATTCATCTGAATGCAACGAGGGGTCCTCTGATTGTCCTCACCAAATCTGGAAGCATTATATTGAACCAAGTTAAAAACCCAACACACAAAAGCTTCCAAGTAAGCAAAGCATGCTGAAACATGCAAAGGGTGTGGATTTTTTGCAGTAACTATGCACCAAGCACTATTGCGGAAACCGATCAAAACTGCTAACAGAGTATATATGTAGCTTCATCTTCACCCTCTAATTAAGGTCTCAATTTATTCTTTAGTTATTCATTATGAACCATATTATGCAGTAACCACTATGCATTATGCAGTAACTACAATGAAACCTATAGAAAGGAAATTTGAATAAAAGTCCACTGACTCTTGGGAGTTTAAGGGGTTAAATGAACACATAAAGCAACAGTACCACACATTATATTTAAAACATGTTAAGATGGTCCTTCTTAAAAAGACTCTATAGCAGTAACAGGTTTGCCTGTCCCCAGTGAGCACAGAGACTTTTCAAAGATGTGAAAATGGCACCTTTGGCATTGTTAACAGCATGACTCCATTTCAGCCAGAATAAAAAGTTTTGAAATCTTAATCTTAATTAATTCATCTTGAGTAACCACTTTATCTGAATCAGAGTTGCAGTGGATCTAGAGACATTCCAGGAACACTAGTTGCGAGTTTGGGACACACTCTGAATGAGAAGCCAGTCCATCAAAGGACACCACTCACACACATTGTCTAGGGGCAGTTAAGCACAGCCAGGCCACCTACTGGCATGTTTTTGGCAGGTGGGGAAAAAAACACCTGTAAACATGAGGAGAACATGCACAACAAGCCCATACAGACAGTAACCTGAGCTCAGGATTAAGCCGGGGACGCTGGAGCTGTGAAGCAGTAGCACTACCTGCTGCGCAATCATGCCACCACCCTCTTAAGCGTAATCATAAATTTAATACTAATTCTTAATACATACAAGCTGTGAAAGATAAAAACGACCAACGAAGCTGTATATTTAATGACCAAAACAAGATGGATCAGGACCAACGTAATGAATGAACTGATATCAGTGTTTTGAAATAGGCCAATTTAAGTCAAGAGAGACTGATAATGTAATAAGACTGATAAGACCAGTAATGTAATGGACATCTCTGTGCTTACTGGGTCCTTAATTTCCCTGCAGTCATAAACTTGTCATAATGCAATGATAAAAGTGATATGCTCTAATTGTTAGATACACACACAGTGAGAATATGTAGGATTTTAAAAATAAATCAGTAGGTATGTTTAAGGTAGCTGAAACGTAGGCTATTCTGTCTGTGTGTGTGTTTTTCTTACTTGGAGAATTCCACAGTGTAGGAATAGTTAGTAGGTTTAGGTCTCCACGTTAAAAAGGTCTTGAAATTTAAAGAATCCCAAGTGACGTCCTGAGCCTTTGGGAAAGAGCCTGCACACAGAAACAGACATGATACTAAACAAAACCGGACACTGTCAGTGACCGAGTGAGAAGGTCACATCAGACATATACGAAATATTCAGTAATGACATGAAAAAGAAAGAAGGAAAGAGCTGTAATGTCTATTTAGAAGCGCATCAAGATGGGGCTCACCTGAAACTGAAGCGTTCACAAAGCACAGCAGCCACACACACACAAAGCCCCAGAGTGTCCCCAGTCCAGAGCTCTTCATTTTAGTCCCGCGAGGTTAAGCTAATAAAACCGCTCCTGTGAATCAGCTCAAACTTCTTGAAGCAGGTGAAACTCCTGCCGTGGGATTTATACTGCCCTGGCTTGGGTTATTGCGGTTAGTAATAAACGCCGCCCGTCTCCGGCGCTGGATATAAATCAGAGACTGAAGCACTGTCATAGGCTACTATAATGCACGTACATTTTGACCATATAAGGTCATCCGCCCGCATTCAGCTTCGGGCACGCGCTATGAGACTTCTTATTCTCCGGATTTTCCATATAATAATAATCCTGCTGAAAAACAGTAGAAACCCTNTGGAATTGTAATGGTTTTAATGGAAACTGTAATGGTCCCTGTGGGTCTCTAATGGTAATTTGTTGCCTTCTGTTAGTGGCATGTTGTGTCTAGTGGATACCATTAAGGATTAGTAATGGCAATGGCAATGATAATGGTAATGGTTTTAATGGTTAGCTGATGGTTTGTGATGCTATTTGTAGTGGAAACCATTAGAATTTCTGTGATGGTTTCTGTTGTTTTTTTTTTTCAGCAGGGAAGCGACATTACTGACTTTAATACTAAACGCAATAAATAATACTCCACATGATATGCACACCTCTTTTCACATTATTATTATTATTATTATTATTATTATTATTATTATTATTACTACTACTACTTACCTGCCAGGTTGTTGTTTCTCAAAGAGATATGCATGGTGGTGGTGTAAGTGAGAATGTCATTCATATTATTTAAATATGATTAAAAATAATTTTTGATTTCTTTTGAATTTTTGAATTTATCTACAGCTATAAAATGATGATCTGACTAAGTTTTCATTATTCCTTGTTTGTCAATTTTGGCATCAAAATTATATCAAAATATCTTCTGATTGTTATATGATAAAGATACATGAGGCAGTAAAGCCTGAAAACAATGACATTTTGCTCTAATGTGCACAACAGTTGATTATTCCCTATATTGCAAAGTTTTAAGATACATAAACCTGTGAGAAACTGTGTTGCATCTTTATTATCACCAGCATGCCAAGGTATGCATTCTATCCGATTTTAATACCAGAACAAAAACATTTCAAGGTTTCTTTTCTGAAATAAATTATTTTTTAAAAAGTCTATTTTGGTATTAAGTCATTACATCCTCCAGCAAATTGATTCTTGGATTCCTTTTTTTCTGCTTTGTTTGAGCTCTACCATCACAAAGAATCAGTGATGTGTGAAAGATTAATGTACTGTATGGTACACTGTGCATGAAGACCAAACAAACATTTCCCAGCATATGTCCAAATGTATCTGAGCTGGAATCTTTTTTTTATTCTCAAGTGTAGACTACACAAGATTGTAGTGTAAACCAGACTTGTATACTGTAATAATCTAATATAGCTTTACACAGATGCTTATCTAAGAGTCATTAATCACAAGAACCTGAGACATAAGCAAGTACCATTAAGCAATACTTACATTTGCATTGTTAAATGATAAACCATGAGGGTGATTTAACAATAGACTGACTAGACAGGTTTTATTGGACCTTTCAAATATAAATGCTATAGGAAAAGATAGACTGGTGTTTGGGAGTCACCACAATGTCATGTACCTTTATTTGTCATGTCATGTACCATACAGGTTATGTACAGGTTATGCCAGACTCTGACACAATCCTGGATTATAGTTGAAACAAAACTGCTTATCCTTTCCCATCTCACTCCGGTCTTATTCCTTAAAGTACCTTATGTATACATAAAGGATTTAAAAGTTGAACCAGCAGGAAAAAGACTATAGTTATTATCTTAAAATTAAGTCATCCAAATACATCAGTTTAAATTACAGGTATGTCTATCCTGAACATGCCAATCCATGTATTAATTCACTACATTATGCTTTCATTTTATTTAAACAAAGCTCATTTTTACCAGTTCTTTCCCGTAAAGCTCTTCACAAGAGAATGTGTCTGCCTCACTGGCACTGTGCAAAGCTCTATGTGCCAACAAACGTCTTTGCCTATTCAGGAGCTTATGCTAATTAGAGACTGGATGCTTCTTGCTTGTTGTATTGCATGCTAACATCCTTCGAGTACACAGCAGCCCAGTGAACACACTCAAGTGAAGTGTCCTAAATGAACAGAGAAGAGAAGATTTTTATATTTATTACCTATTTATGTTTATAATTGTAAACAATATTTCTGTTTCTTTCTAATCAGTATATTTAGCTATGTAATAATGCAACGGAAATTTTTTGATTTCTCTGACCCACTGTAATATCAAATCCTTGGGAGTTCTGCACTACTCACAAAGCTATTCCCTAGATGAAACATGAAACCCATTAAACATAAACAAAAGGACTGAGCTGTTAGTCCAGACTATTCATGGACTGACAGAGGTATTTTATGTCCTTCATTGAATCTGAACTCTCTAGCTCAGACATTACACTTTACATACAGTGTACCGATTCAAATCCCCAAATTTCTCACATTACTACGCTTAAAATTTAAACTTTATTTCAGATTAAAATTGGGTCATACATTCCAGTTAGCTCTGATACTGTCTAAATATAGAGTACAGTGACTCAGCCCTCTCCTTAATGTAATAGCCATTCAATGTTCCATTACACAGTCCCATGTGATGTGCAATACACAGTTTATCATGTTAGAATAGTAAATTTAATGCATTATTTAGAAATCAGTTTCATTCTTTATAATGTATGGGTCACCATACTTGGCCACACTTCACTTCACTTCACATTATTTGGAAATCAGTTTCATTCTTTATAATGTCTTTGCATGGGATGTGGTTTGCCAGTCAATAACTACAATCCTTATAACATAATACTATATAACAAAGCAATGGTCAATAAATAATATTATGTAGTGTTTGATTAAAAAATTGTTTTACTCACAAGGTTTTGAGAAAAAAAAAACACTAAGCACTTTCCTAGGAAGAATAAAGAAGAAATATTTTATGAATGAAATGATGATCGTAGTTTCTGTTTTTTCCCCCAAATTTTAAATAATTCAGCTATGAGAATAAATCAAAATAAAACAGTGCCAGAAATCTACATTAAGCAAAATGCTTAGTCAGCAGCAGCAATGTCTGAGACAGTGGAGATAGATGAACATACCTGAAACCATTTATCAGGTACCTTCAGTTTTAAATACTTTAAAGGCACAGTTTTATAATCATTTGCAAATTATGTGAGCCAAAACCCATAGAGATAATGTCATTTCACAGCTCAACATCTAACTTGCATAAAAATGTAAAGGTAAGCCATTAGCTAGCTGAGTGAACTAGACTAGCTAGCCAGATCTTTTAATGCTTTACAGTATGAACGCTCTGTTGTGTTAAATGTATCTAAGTGATGCTTCAGCCTCCGGACTAAGCTATGTAGCTAGAAATACCTATGATCTAACATGAGCTAGCTAGCTAATGAACCTTGCAAACTACTAAAACCCACACAGCATTGAGCCAGCTAACATTACTTTTCTTCATATGCTATTGCTAAGCAAGGTGGTGTTCGTGTTTGCTTTCACAGCTATCTGAGAAAAGGGCATGTGGTAACTCAGTGGTTAAGCTGGTGGACTAGTAAACAGAAATTCATGAGTTTAAGTCCCAGTGCCTCCAAGCTGCCACTGCTGGGCCCTTGACCATGGCCCTTAACCCTCAACTACTTAGCTGTATAAATAAGATAAATGTAAGTTGCTCTGGATAAGGGCCTCTGCCAAATGCCATAAATATCTAACATTTTTGGATAAGCTGTGTCAATTGTATACATGTAAAAATACTCAAGTAGTTTTTCACCAGACATTTTTTATTCTTACTTCATGTGATATGAGACTTTTCATGATCACTACTTTTACTCAAGTAAATGATTACTACAGTACTTCAGTACTTTTACTGAGATCAGTGTGCTTTACACACTTTGCACCACGGTTAATGGTGTATAGAAAATTAGACAGAAAACTTTAATTCTGAGAAAAACAACTCTTTATAATTCATGATTTGTTCCAGTAACTAAATTATGAATTCCCTTGCCCTTATTACCTCATACATTGTTTTATTACAATTATTATTATATGTTACATTTGCATATCAACTTGTTCCGAGTATACATAAAAGGGTATAAATGGTACTGAATTGAATTTCTAATGTTACTTATATTTTAATTTGCATAATTTCCATTTTCAAGATGTGTTATAAATATGTTTAAAATAAAAATGTTATATAATAATAATAATAATAATAATAATAATAATAATAATAATAATGGGACTGAAATGTGCCCACTCATGCATCCTGTAGTTTTGATGTGTAAACAAAAGAAAAACCTTTCAGAGATACAAGGACCCCTTTGTTTGCCATTGTTGTCCTCCTCACAAATTCTTTTCCAAGCTACTCTCCCATGCTGAATCTTGTGTGACTGAAATTTCCTAAACCTTCCTGAAGACATGAAGGGATGGGTGTGAACTGCACAAACATCCCGTTATGCTGAGCTGTCTAAGTAAACTCCACTGGTGATCCAGACTTTCAAACCAGCTCAACCAGATTTTCTGCACATGTCCAAATCTTTGTGCTTTGTGTTTGTGATTTGGAAATAGGGTTTGTGGTATTTTAATGTGTCATTCCTGGAGAACTGTAGAATGGGCAGGTTTCTTCCTGTCAGCATTGCAGGTGGAAACTTGTTTACAGCTTTGCAGTTTTGGCTCAAGTTCTGTGATTAGTTCTGAAAGGGAACAGATGAGTGTAATGCCCATCAGTATTTTTAAGGTTTGATTCTTCTTGGTATCCAGTTGTTCACACTATACCGTGTTTTATAAACGTTCACATGAACAGGCCTGGAAGCACTTCAGAGCCACCTGCAAAGTGTAACCATGGCATTCCTTTTCAGTTAACACACTTGCCTGTTAGGGATCTGTGCTGTGCTGACGTTACAGGCATTCACTTGGCCAACACAAACCAGCACCTCAGAAGCCACAGAGTCACAACATGCTGTGGACTTAAAGGTGTGCTTATCACTGAGCTGGGAACAGATGCCTGATAAGCAGGGTACATTCCTCCCATTCAGGTGAAAGCATACCTCAACTCTAAGTTCAGTACATTTTTCATGCTTGTGGCTGTAATCTAGTCAGAAACTTAGGAACATGGAACATGCTCTTTTTTTTAATCTCTATGCAATGGCTAATAATGTTTGGAGTTCAAAGGAATGAAAATGATGTCATGATCTAGGTTAAGCCTTGTACAAGATGTGCTGCATTCACCACAACGAAGTGTATGAAACAGTGAGACTGTTGTAGAATGGCCCAAATGTGCAGAAAGAAAACAAGGTAGATGTGTTCCATGTTCCCATGCCTCTAATCTGTCCATTATCACATGGAAGCATTTAAGTTTTGTTTTTCCCCCCTCAGTGGCAGATAAAACCACATCACTCAGCCATATACATTGTTATTTCCAGAAGTTATTCGGCAACTCTGTAGGAAAGAAATGTCCATACCCAGCTGTGTCCATTCACATATGGTTCCAATTTGGAATTTGTGCACTCAGGGGACTTCTTCTTATCACACTATTTGTAACAATATCCACAAGCATTGAGGAATGGCTATTTGAATTAAAAAAAAAAATCTTTCCCATACCCAGGTCATCTCCTTTAAAGATATTGAAAATAAATGAAGGATTATGTATTATACAATAGAAAATAAAATAGAACCTGAACCCTGAAAGAATGAAACTAAAAGGCCTGTTCAGGTGTTAGGCTTTGCATGTCCACATCGCTATTACACATTATGAACAAATGCAAAAAGGATATAATTGCTCTTGTTTACTTTTCATACTTCCTTCCTTCATCTGGAATACACCCTGAAATGAAGTTTTAAAGCTCAGGAATTCAGTCTTCAGCCTCCTCTCACTAACTAAAATATTTGTCTGAGTAGAAAGTCAGCTGCTTTTTCAAGCATTATTTTGTGCGGGAGGATTAGCTAGTCATTTACGCCCTAAAGGAGTAAACCGCTCTGGGGTGACAATTCATCTATTACTCAGTGTCCCACCTTGAACAACTTCTCCCTAAACTGGTTAAACTAAGGCTGATACACATGAGTTACATTTCAAAGCAAAATAAAAAACTTAGCGTAGACCATATGATCATATGTCCAGAAGCTTTGTGTGTCAATACTTTATGCAATCAGAGATGCACACACATGTATGGGAGTTTCTCTTGGTGTAAATGGTGCACTTCTAGCATACAACATAAGTGTCACAAAGTAACATACACACATTGAACAGTGCCACAAGTGTACATACATCATTATTGTATCAGTTTTTGTAGTCCAGATCTATTGATTTTGATGTGGCTAATAAATATAGTATTATTTACTCAAGCATGGCTTGAGTAAGTATGAGTAAAAACAGAAAAACAGAAAAAACATCATAGGTCTTGTTTGCTAAGGCTGATAGTACACAGGAAGAAGTTTTGTGGTGACAAGCTTTCTTAGTGCATATGGTAGAGCCTGCCTGATGATAGCTTCTGAAACAGGTGGTTTCCAGAATGTGTGGGGCCATTAACAATAGTCTGACCCTGTGTCCTTGCTCTGGCAGTGAACAGTTCATTGATGGGAGTGAGCAGGCATCCGATGATCTTCTCAGCAGTATGGATTACTCGCTGTAATAGTTTCTTGAGCTGGGAAGAGGATGAGGGCAACCACATGGTAATCAAGGAAAACTGAACCATTATTGGATGACATACATTACGTTTCCTCAACTGCCTAAGAAAAAATATCTTCTGGTGTGCACTGACCATTCATGTGATGTTTTCTTCCCACTTGAGGCTGCTCTTAATAGAATCCAGAAATCCGAAAGAATCGGCAATGAACACCACACATCATGTGAAGTGCCACATGTAAAGTGACATGAAATATTTGGACAACAACAAAGTTATTGTTATTTTAGCTTCTACCACAGTATATTGGAGTTGGAATTAAATAATGAATTAAATAATGAGTGAATTCAGCTTTGTTGTGAGGGTATTTACATCCAAATTAGGTGAACAGTGTAGAAACTAAGAAATTACAATACTTTTTATGTAGATTCATTTGGAATCTGATATGAGGTCTTTAACTTAATAACAGCTAAAATAACTGTTAATGTCCAAATATTTATGGACCTGACTGTATTAAATGAATCAAATACAGTTTATGTCAAGTTTATAAACACAGTTCTTTTGTAGTTGAATTCTTAAGAACTGCTGCTGTATTCATACGACTATAATCACTATAATCTGGTTCTTCTTAAAAGTTCTTAATCATGTCATGTCAGGAAGTTTTCACCACTGTTACCTCTGGCTCATTAAGGATATAAGCCTGCATCCGGATTCCTGTGCAACTGCTTTGTGACAATGTGTATTGTTAAATAAAATTCTGTGTAAAGGAAATGTGAGCATGTAGTAATGGTTTATAAAAGTTATACTGTGTCATAGTGGTAGCTCAGTGGTTGAGACGTTGGACTACTGCTCGGAAAGTCATGAGTTCAGTCCCTAGCACTGCCAAGCTGCCATTGCTGGGCCCTTGAGCAAGGCCCTTAAGCCTCAACTGCACAGTTGTATAAATGAGATAAATGTAAGTCGCTCTGGATAAGGGCGTCTGCCAAATGCCATAAAATGTAAGTGTCACGGTAACATACTCTAAGAAAATCATAATCATAGAAGAAAACCTATACTATATTGTATGAGAAAGTGTATAAAGTGAACATGAGCTGGCAGTGCAACTCTTTATTATTTATCAGAAATTCTGTATGTATAATTACCATGATAGACAATGTTGAAACAAAATTTGAATTTCCTTCTGTCTTCGCTTTTCAACTTGTAAAGGCATGCAGGTCAGAGATAGTCTTACCCTGGCTGAATTTTGTTATGGAGGTGAATCAGATTGCTTTGAATGCAAAAGGCATATCTGATAAAGCTATCTAAAAGTACAGACAAGATCCTTGTACTTACCAAAACAAAATTCAAACCACACCGTGTAACACCTGAGTGTGCTTTTACAGGCAACATTTACACTCATGGATTCAGGCCAACACGGATGTCCTTATCATAACTGTGGCTAACGTTGTGTGTTAAAGTGTCTACACTGCAGGAGTAATGGATAGATCAAGTCAGGACAAACACACTCATAGTTTTAATCTGCCTTCTGGCTCTTGTTGCTCAGATGTCATAGAACCCGCATATGGCTGTTGTTCTTAGATTGCTCCTGTGATGTCTGCAATCAGTCTGCTCATACTTAAGCAACAACCGTTGTAAGGAGCACATCTATTAATCTCATTCAGAATTTGCTCTTATATAGACGTGACACTGACAAATGACAAAAAGTATATGGACTGAAGTGAAAGAAAGGGCGTTTTATGAGTGAATCAAGCCAACTGCTGCACTCATTTAACCCATTAAACTCCCAGAACCTGTGAGCAGGTCCAGGCTTATATTGTATACTTTCCTATAAGTACCACTGTAGTTACCAAAAAAAATGCTACAAGATAAAAAAAAAAATTACTAATTATCATCACAGTTTGGGAGTTAAGGGATTAATGGACAAAAGAAAGTCACATTTTTCTCTAATACTGACAACCCTCATCATATTTATAAGATGTATTATTTGATTATATGTTTAAATGCTTGCAGTAAACTCTGTGAGTGGATCTCATGATTGTTTTATAATTGCTACGTCAGGTCAGGAAAAACTCACTCAAAGTTTAATCAGCCTTCTGGGAATTTTTTTTTCTGTAGAAATTGAGGCATTTCATGAATTAACTTTGCTCTTATATGGGCATAAACAAAAGTATATGGGCCAGTGGAAAAACTTTTATAATATTGTTTTGTTTTATACTCTCTCTGTGATTAGATTTAATGATTTTACAGTCAGGTCCATAAATATTGGGACATTG
>CM074945.1:15036986-15059179 GCA_037577455.1 Pangasius macronema
AACTTCTGAAGGTGGCAGGATTCAGAGTTGTAACTAAAATCAGATGTATACAGGGTAAAGAGGAAGGGAGAAAGAACAGTCCTCTGAGGAGCACCGGTGCTGCAGGTCACAGTGTTGGACACACAGTTCTGTATGTGGACATACTGGGGGTGGCCAGTGAGGTAGTCCATAATCCAAGAGACCAGAGGAGTGGACACCTGCATGTTCTTCAACTTCTCCTCCAGTAGGGTGGGCCTGATGGTGTTGAAGGCACTAGAGAAGTCAAAAAACATAAATCTCACTGAGCTCCCAGGTTTCTCTAGGTGAGTATAGTGAGAAGAAGGCTTACACCCCTTAGTTCGAGTAAAGGGGAATTCTTAATAAAGCACATGTTAAAGCACACAGACATTCTATACAATTGTGTTCTTCCAACTTTGTAGCAACAGTTTAGGGAAGGCGCACATATCGGTGTGATGGTCAGGTGTCCACATACTTCTGGCCATACAGGATAGTGCCGTTCTACATTTTGCAGGACTCAGTTTGAAACACATCTCTTATGTGCTATCACCACTAGATGTCATAATCCTCTTCTGATTTGTTTTTTTTTGTATATTTGCAATTATGATACTGTACCACTTAAAGTCTGAAATACATAAGGAACGTTAATTGTGTCAATCAGTAAACCTCAGCTGATGTAGAGCAAAGTTTGTATTTGTGACCTGAGAATCATTGGCTTAATGGTCAAACATATTTAAAAACAAAAAGCCTTCTGTAACTGCAATCTTGTCAGCTTTCGTTTTATAGGATTCCAGAAGGCGAAGCAGTCTTTAGTTAAAGCAAATGAAAGACATCTCAGATCCTGCACCCTTTACAGCATGTCTGCTGTTTTTGTCTTCATAACATTTAGAAAGGGGCAATTACACAGAGAATTTGTCCAGTTTTCCTTCAATCATATCCGGAATTTGTAGCCTCGCAAAAAGAGCTAGTTCAAATTTTCCAATGGTTTCAGGCCTACTTGTTAACATTCTTTGTCCAGTAATAGCCGCAATGCTATTTTGAGGTTGGGCATTCCATTTGCAAACTCTGTAAACTTAAAATCAGTTGATCGTGCCATTTTTCTCCCAGCTGATAAGGCTGTGATATGAGGACATATTTGTGGTACAGAGAATCAAAACATCTGGCAATCCTCAGCCTGTTTCCAGTTGAGTGATAGGCATAAAGAAAAGTGTTCAGAAGCAGGAAGATAAACAGACAGAGGCGAATGGAGGAGGGGGAGTAGAACTAATACAGTGCCTCGTTCTCCCCTCTTCCTGCAGTTGGGAGCGGGAGTCTTGCTCTCAGGCTGTGGGAGGGCCTGACTGGATCCTCAGCTCCAGCTGTGAAACAGAGAGAGAAGAGGGAGGAAGAGCTTAACAGCATCGGGTTTCTGTACTGGCTGGGGCAGGGTGGGGCGTGATTAAGCAGGGCAGAGAGTGGGAGTGAGTGAGAGAGTGAGGGAGACCTCAGCATGGGGAAGTAGCTGCCTGACATGTCAAAGGAAGCAGTCCTACTGTTTCTCTAATCTCTAATTAAAGGCACTTGTTTATTCCTAATCATCTATTTCCACTTTTGCTTTCTGTGAAGTGTGTTCAGAATGGGTGGAAGAGCAATCAGGACAGCCAGGCCTTTTTTGAAAATAAAAGAACAGGCTTTTGTTTTTGTGATTTTATTTTTTCACATCGGATATATATTAACATTATTTGGTTATTTGTAGTTACCGTCTGAATACTTGACCCTTTAATCTCAGGAATGTTGTAACTCGTGTCCTATTATCTTCAGCTGCTCCTGATTTAGACGTGCCATATTTTGGGCCTCTATCCTCTTTTACTGCTCTGAATCATTGGTTGAAGGGTTGTAATTTATGTCTGGTGACGTCTGACGCACAGGTCAGTACTGCGTGCCTGCATTCCTTAGCATGACTTAAATCTCCCCCTCTGTTTGTTTTTACCAAACTTGAGCATGTGTGTAAGTGGTGGGCGGCCGTGGGGGCTGCATTCTCAGGAGGCATCAGAGAGAACTGGGGGGTCAGTCCAGGTAGGCGGGGAGAGATGAGGGGGTGGTCTCAAAGCTCAGTTTGCCATAAAAGGACATGTATGAATCACAGCACTCCCTCAGCACAGCCCATCACCTCCAGATGTGTCAGCACAATCCAAGAGCCTGACAGTGTCTGAACAGACAAAATGTAATGTAGTCTGTCTGAAGCCAATGGAGGATGGTTCATTCATTCTAAGTTTAGAGCCATTGAGAAAATGGCTTATTTAACAGTTTTTCTGAAAGCCAGTAACAATATGTCATGGGAATCTATACTGTAAATTGCTTGGGTTACTTTAAGGCAGCGTGCTTGGTTTCCTGGATTTTCATGGATTAGAGCAGGGGTGTCAAACTCAAATTCTGCCTGTGTCACATCAGCATTTTTGTAAAGCCCATGATCTAATGCTGTTAATTCTTATGTTATATTATCTATTCTGTATATTAACACCAATAAGCTAGGCTCTGAAAGTAGAAGTGAAATTGCTAGGAGTAAGAAGGGCTAACAAACTATTCAGCTGTATGCACTATTAGGCTTAGGTGGTATGTATTAGATTTTAATGAATTTGTAATAATGTATCTGTTTTCCAGATATCACAGATTTATAACAGTAAGAAAGATATTTAAGAAAATCTCACACAGAATTGTACCTATGGGTGTGTAAATTGTAAAATGTAGGAAGATCATACTTTTCCTTAGTCCCCCATCTCTCCTGTCTTTGCATTCCAGTATACACTATATGGGCAAAGGTATGTGGACACTTGACCATCACACCACCTTCCCCAAACTGTTTCAACAAAGCTGGAAGCACAAAATTGTCTTTGTATATTGTAGCATTACAATTTCCCTTCAATGGAACTAAGAGACCCAAACCAGTTCCAGCATGACAATGACCCTGTGCTCAAAGCGAGGTTCATAAAGGCATGGTTTGCCAGGGTTGATGTGGAAGAACTCGAGTGGCCCGAGCCCTGACCTCAACTGAACATCTTTGGGATGAATTGGAATGCCAACTGCCCCCCAGTCCTCCTCACTTGACATAAGAAAATTGCATATAAAGACATTCTATATACTTTTGTGCTTCCAACTTTGTGGCAACAGTTTGAAGAAGACCCACACATGGGTGTGATGGTCAGGCATCCACAAACTCCCCCTCCCTTGTATTTGTAGGTCTCCACACTGGGCTATACATTTTGGTATTTGGAGTCAATTATTTAATCACAGTAAAGGCCAGAACCCCACATATTTAGGAATCTTTTTTTAGACACGTTGATTTTAACCAGCATTTCAGCACTGTTAGTAGTTTCACCATTATGAGTCTGGTGTGAATTCTACAAAATTCAACAAAACTTTGTGCAAGTTTACACAGAATGAATGAAACATAGCAGCGGACCACATTTAGCACACAAGCCTTGAGTTTGACACCGGTGGATTATAGTCATTCCAAACTGAGGGCTGCAAAAATTAACAAAACTGTTTGTCACCATCTTAGGGTTGCTTATTACAAGCTTGTGCCAAGATACTTAACGGTGCCATTTATTGAAAATTAGTATGATTTATTATTAAACTATGAATTTAAACTATGAAAGTATGAATTATTTTTATGAGATTAAACTAGAAGCAAGTTACGTGAGACCCCATGCATATCTTCGCTGATATCTAACAGAATGAAGTCCTACACATATGGAAAGTAGGAAAAAGATTTTTTTTCTACATTCCATCTGTTCTATTTGAGATGCACAACTTTTCCTTGTGTGGAAAATCAGGGCTCAAGAAGAGGAGGGGGTTATCCAGTTCATATGTTTTCCAAAAACACATGACAGTGGCTTGAGAGCTGCATGGTGAGCGGTCCAGCTTTGTGGCGTTCCAGTGTGGCTCCTTTCTGCTGAGCTCCTCTTTTCAGGGGTCTTTTTTTTTTCTTTTTTTTCCTTTTCTTTTTTTTCCCCTTCCAGCTCTGTGCCTCAGCACCATATGTTTTATTTTAACCTTATTAGGAAGTTACTGGAGAATGGAATGGAGTCGCCTGTCGATTGTTTTAAGGAAGATTCCAACGTTAAATCTGATATTTTATTCCATTCTTTATTTGTGATGACTGGAATGACTGAAGGATTCCCTGTTCAGATTTGAATGGGGCTTAAATATTAAGATCTGCATTTAAAAGTATAAAAAAAATCTTTGTACATCACACACTTGTTAGACACTGCCAATTTTTTGTACATTTTAAATTCTGGAGGGATGGAGCACCTTTCTTGTGGTGAAGAGTGCAGTTGCTGAAAGCCAGCTAACTGCTCTCTACAGCTTACTAGCAGTGCCACCTGTTTTTTCCTTTATTTTGACACCCAACCGTAATGTCAAATCTATTACCACTATATTATTAATATGAGCTTTTCAGTTTCTGTCTGACTTTCCTGAAGTGTCAGTCTAGTAGCTGTCTGGGTATTCCTAATCCCAGGTACTCATGGCATTGGCATTTTTATGGTCCTCACAGCTGCTGTGTAATTGGGTGTGTGCTCATTCATATCCCCCTCAAACTGAGAGGACAGGTGAGAAAATGACACAGACTGACTCACTCTTTCACCTGGTGTCACTGTCTGTGCAATGTCGTGTCTTTTTACCTCTTGTAGGTGTGTTGACTTCATCAGATTGTTGTCAGAGTGTGAGAACTCGTAGCTGGGTTTTAATAGCTATAGCTCTGACTGAGTCATTATATACTGGTGGTGAAGTCAGTTTCCAGTGAAGTGTATATGCGAGCACAGGCACATGTACCAGCATGTCTTAGCATTAGGAAGTAGGAAACAATTTCACCTCTTAAATTGGTTAACTGTAAGGGTTCAGCTTATATGCAGTTCCTCCGAAATCTGTCAGATGAAAACACATGAGGGCCCGCTTGCTCTGAATACTTGTGTGAGAGTGAGCAAGTCTGGTTTGTGTGAGGTTGTATAGTGTATCTCATAGAAAGTTGGCTGTGTGAGAATCCAGGTTCACTCTGGATGCTTCTGTGTCTGTCTGTCTGTCTGTCTGTCTCTCTGTTGGGTGAGAAATGGTGTAGAAGGTTCCAGATGTGTGAACATTCTGAGGGACATTCATGAGGAATTTACAGCACTGGTTTATGAATATTTTGTGCTGCAGTAAGTCATTTCCGTCTCTGTCTATCCTCCACGGTGCTGGAGACACGCACCAGCCCGATCCACTTCAGTAGTACTCGAACACAGCAAGTGGCACATATTTTCCAGGACGATGTCATGTGAAACAGGGGGGTTAGCATGGAGGTGTTACTGTGTTGTACTTCTAACCCTTTAGTCTTTATTTGTGTTTATGTCTGTAAGTGCCAAGGATTTTTTTTTTGGCAGCACTTTATCGGAAAACTTCAGGAGAATACAGTTGAAACTTTCTGCGGGGGGAAAAAAATTGCTCCTTCACAGAACGGAAATATTTTCTTTAAAACTACTTTTTCTTTCTTATCCATTGCCTGTGATTTATTTTGTGTTGAAGGTGTACATTATGTCCATATTTGCATCTTGCTGGCAACAGACTTATTATAGCTTGGCTGGTGCCCATAGCAAATGGTCTTGGATCTCAGCACACAAGCCAAAGCATCTTTATAGCTGGAGTCATCTTCTCACTGTTGGGTGACTATTCTCAAAGGTAGACCTGCAAGAACGTGTGAAGTGCAAATAACTCTTTCTCTCTCTCTGTCTCTCTCTCTCTCTCTCTCTCTTGTGCTCTCTCTCTCGCCCCACAAGCATGATGAAGTATATGACAGGTCCAGCAATTTTGCTTGATGAATTAGATCGTTTCATCTAAATACTCAGTGGTCGCTTTAATTTGTCTGTTTTATAACTTCTACTGTTGCTTCCTGGCAGTCTCTGCTAGTTGCATTTGAGCTGGATTATTTTACTTAATGCGTACCCAGCTCATAGCTTACTGTTCAGTGTGGTGATGGATTCTCCAGATCCCATGGCTTCTTTCCACTGCAGTCTGACCGCTTTCCTGTGCTACTCCTTTTCTCCAGTCTAAAATCTCTCATATTTCGACTTTCAGTTTTGACCTACATACCCATGAATTGACCAATGTAGAGTTCCTGATTTAAATGTAGATGCTTACAGATCGAATCTAAGGTGATCCTGTTTGTGTGTGCATGTGTGTGTGTTTCAGGTGCTGTGTAATGGACCTGGGACGTGCATACCTCTGTGTGCAGCTGGATTGCTCTTAGGGATCCTGGGGCTCAAGAGGGTCTTGCTGGTGTATGTGGAGAGTATTTGCCGTGTGGAGAGCCTCTCCCTGTCTGGAAAGATCCTTTACCACTTTACTGACTACTTCTTTGTTCAGTGGAAGCCTCTGCAAGCCAAATATCCCAAATCAATCTACATTGGGAGGATAGTATAAATGAAAACTTGACTTGACAGAACATTATTATTTTGTACTCAATATGGGACAGTGATCTCTGTTAGGTCATATGTATGTACTTTTCAGTGTTGCTTTTTATATTGACTGTCTGGTTAATTACAGATACTGTTACTGGAATGCACTGTTTTGAGTTACAGTGAATTAAGGAATGACATGCACTATGATTTATGCAGTGTATGTCCTCTTGCCCTTGTGGTTGCTTAGGTGTAGCTGAAAATCTTGTTGCCTGAGAGGCCCTTGCATTCAATCTTTTCCTTTTATCTTAAATGAAACAGAGTCCAGATTTGATGTGCAGAAGATTGGTTGCTGAAAAGTGCTGTCATGAAAGCACAGTCACTGCAGCCAAACCAAACACCACACCATGTCAGTGTCTACATGTGAAAACAGTCACATTTTTGTGTTGTTCAGTTAAAGGTTCTATGAGGTACTTGACCTTTTTTAAGTCTTTTTTTTCCATAGCTGAACTCCTTGTCAGTGCTGTAGTGTTTTTTCTGCTATTGTGCTCAGTGCTCACTCTAAGAACCCTGGAGTCACATTGTGAAGTTTCCTGTCCTTACTGCTACAACTGCCTTAGACACTGCTGTGGGCCACAGGAAGTGGCATGAATAATTGAGGTGTGTTTTTTGCAGTCATAAAATGTAGGGGGAAGAGAGAAAACACTCAAATTCTGCTGAAACGTTTCTATTTTTAGTCCTAATCTCAGAACACTAGTATTATTAACGTGTGTTCATACTATTTTTGGGAGCACCAATAAAAATATACAATGAATGATAAATGCATTGCTTATTACTGTACTTATGTGATCATTCTTGGATAACTGTCTGATTGCCTTAAAGCTTTCCCTCAGTCATGTGGCTTGCTCTGGACATGACAGTGTTGTCCCTGAACAGCATGAGTTAAAAAGTCACAGCTGAATTATGTGGCGTTTCGGAGATCAGACATGCGTACCTTATGACTGGTTACATAAGCCACCATAAGGCTGTCAGATCATCTAAAAGCAGATACGGGAAAGTTCTGAACAAATTTGATGTGTGATTAGAAGGTAAGTACACTCTTGTAAGATGCAGAGACATGATGTGTATTGAGTGCTGTCTCTCTTACTGGTCCTACAGCAGGATGAGTGTCATTATTGGCAGCTGGCTGCAGTGATTAAGTCAATCACAGCAGGAAGAGTAGGCTGATACTCATGTGGAAGTGCTTCAGTGCCCACAACAGCGATCCACCTCAGACTTGTCTAGGTTGTGGGCAGTCTTATATGTCTGTGTTATTTAGCAAGTATTATCCCCTGATAGTTTTACATACCTTTAATCGGTGTACTGGTAGAAAAGAATGACTTGGGGCACCTGGGTTAATGTTTTATTTATTATAGCTCAGAAAGTTAAGATATTCTACGTTAAAGCTGTTCACTAATGCATATTAAAAAAAAACTAAAACTTTTAAAACACATTTTACTAGACTTTTTATTGCCACAGTGTTATCCATTAATTCAATTACTGTGCTATTCGAGATATGCCATGTCCCATGTTGCAAGCTACACTGAGGCAATGTCTACAACACACGTAAAATTTTCCAACAGTCATTTGAACTCAGTGTTTAATAGAAAGTTTTAATTCTTTAAAGGTCTTTAAAAGTGAAAGAAATTAAAATAGCACACTAGACTCTCTAAAAGCAGGTTATCCAAAGACACAGAAATAACTAGAAATATAACATGCAATAAGAGATGCCTAAAACTGATTGTTTTCCAGCAACTATTTCTGTGCTGATTTGCATGTACAGTATTCAAGGTCTTGGGCACCTACTTAATATTATGTAAAGTTTTTTTTTTTTTTAACATCATCTGGATTAGTGCATCTGGATTGTTTTTGTACATCATCCATGAAAAGTAATAGACCATTTTTAGACAACTTTTTTGTAATTTTTGCCTTCTCTGTCAGAAGCAAATAAGAGACAGGTTCTCCAGGATGCTTGAAACAACCTCCCAGATCACAGCCGCAACCCAGCTACAGTGTCATATTTTACACGTTTTTTTTCTTTTCTTTTTTTCCTTTTTTTTTCCTCTTTGTAAGCAGTAACCAGTTTTCACAAAATCGGGTAGTCTAATAGCTAATAGTTTATTCTGAAACTTGACAGTTCTAATCTGCTTTGGCTATTTTCTGCCTCCCTAACAGTGCTCACACGCTTTTTATTTTTATTTTTAATAAAGGGATTTTATGTGTGTGCAGCCTCATATTTGATCAAAGACAACAACAGAGGTCCTACACTGCAAATTTTAAAAAGTAATTTGGTTTCATGGATGACAATTTGTTTTAATTCATTTTTTGGAGTGTCAGTATAACAAATGTGGAAAAAAATGCTATTCTTAAAAAATGTTCTTTTGAATTTTTTTTTTGAAGGAAAAGTAAATATTTTTTCCTACTCTTTGAGTAGAAATTATGAATCATTATGTATAATGTTTATAGAACTGTGCCCATTTTTTTCCAAGGGTGCCAATAATTCTGTAATTATAAAATATAATATACAGGTTTACAATAATTAAATGAGGAAAAAAAGCTAAGTAGTTGCATCCTGTTTGAGGTTGTTTATGAAAAACACTTCAGAGGTCCTGCCCGCAATCAGTAGATGCTGCCAGCAGCACAGCTGGAAAAGTGGGCGGGGTTACGTATGCAAATCAGAAGCATGTGATTGGCTGAAACAAACCCGTCAGTCGTCTTGCGACATTTTTCCTCCCCCAAAAAGTAAAAAAAAAAAAAAAAGCACCCAGCTACCGGAGCGAGAATTTTCCGAGTGAGCTCAGTAAGAGCGCTGTCGTCCCAAAAACAGGCCGAACTCGGGCGGAGTTGTCGGATTTTATCTTTTTGCGGCAGCGGATTGCTGAATTAAATCATCTGTGATCTGAAATCAAGTGAAACACACAAACACGCACACACTTACGCGCGCGCGCTACTTTCTGTCAGATTTCAGTGACACAAAGACATTTTAAAGCAGAGAAACATGACTCAGTTCAACAAGGGACCAGCCTACGGATTATCTGCAGAAGTTAAAAGCAAGGTAGGCCTAAATCCACTCTCTCTCTCTCTCTCTCTCTCTCTCTCACTGGTAGCGTGTAAAGTGAAAGGCAGAGATGCTGTATAGAGGAACAGTGCGTGTGTGGGGGGCTCATGAGTGTTTCAGTGCAGCAGACGTTCAGCTGAGCATCTGTCTTTTAGTAGGAGACTTTTTCACAATATAGTGTATAAAACTTAACTAATATCCTATTCTGTTTTTTTCCTTGTTTCCTTGTCATCAATAAGTATAGGTAACTAAGTTAAGTACTCTTAATGGCTGTAACTGAAGTCTTACAGCTCAGAAAGTTCCTCTAAAGTTTCAGATCAGCTGTTCACACTTAAACATGACCAGCTTTGGAGTGTTATAGAAACATCCAGCTCGTTACATAAAACATTTTTGTTGACTCATTGAACCTAGATCGACTTTCAGAGACGATAGATTAACTGTTCTCAGAAGAGTGGATTCTTTAACCAAGAATTTCTAAGTGCTCAGTGGTTAAAATGGTCCACTTTTAGTGTGGATGAATGGAAGAAGACGCAAAGCCAAGTCCATTGTATCCTATTGTCCGCCTGTGTGGGCGGAGCCTGCGCTCTTCACACGTAATAGCTGGACATGGTTAGGAATCCACCTCACATTCGTTATTCACTTTCCTCATCACACAGTCTGTGTAGATCCTGTACATGATCAGATGTGTTCACTCTGTTCATTCTGTAAGCAAATGATGCATAGTCTGAGAGTTTGAGATGTGTGGTATTGTACTAAATGCACTATTGCCCTGTAGATGAAGTTTGCACAAGATGCCTGATTTCACACCAAACAGGGTGGGAAAACATCCAAGTGTCTAAGCAGGCAGGATGTTGAATGAGACAGCGGAAATGCCTCAGAGATTCTTTTGTGGATTACGTCACCATTTACCCAAAGGCTCTGGGAGCAGATGGGTCATAGGTCATATTCTATAGAGGTCTTTAAATAGATTATTCCACTAGCTTTGTGAGTCTTTTGAAACATGTTGAACATCGCACAACAGTGAGTAATCATTGTTCTGGTAGCTTAATGATGAAAATGTGGTGTTTTGAAGCACAGGTATTCTAAACATTTCTGAAATGTATACTAGAATACACTAGGATTACCTGTATTCACCTTGCTAGAATACATTCAGAATGAACGGGAAAGCTTAATAGACAGACCCGTGAGCTGCTTAAGCCTTCCAGGGTTTGTCTGAACCATATCGTCCAATTTCTGCTGCACAGCCTTTGTGCAGAGATCCATTGCATTTGTTCAATGTTTTTTTCGTACAGGCAGCACAGTTATTTTTTCCATGACAGCAAAAAGTCAAAGGAAAACAGTAATTCTGTATTTAGTTGCATATTATTCTCATTGTTTTTATAACACTTCAAAGCTATAAGCTACATTTATAATTGTTTGATTAATCTTTAATATTTTTAAATATATTTTTCATATTTTTTTATTTATATAATCAGCTGCAAAAATCAAGAGGACATGGAGACAACATTTGCCTGAGTTTTTTTTTTTTGTTTTGTTTTTTGTTTTGTTTAGTTAAAAAACTCTAACAATGGTGTGTTCAAGTTGCTAATGTTAAAGTGTTACACAGTGTTGTGATTCACTTTATTGGATTGCATTTTGTCTCCTACATTTAAGGAAAAGCCAGATGGGTAACAAGTTTTCAGTAGCCATAAGCCATAGTCCTTCTCGGTAGAGTTTAGTTTCAGGCTGTTTGTTATGGGTCAGAGACTTGCTGGTCCTGTTTCTCTAGTTCAAGATCTTGCTTTCTTGAAAACTGAGCATGTTGCTGTTTGCATGCTCTTGTTTTAGTGAATCAAGCAGATAATCGTTCAGTATCCAAGACGGATTTATTTATTTATTTATTTTTTAATCTTTTAATTGTTCATAAGTAGTACAGTTACCATTGTACCATTGTGTCTTTGACCAGTTTATTTTAACCATAAGTATTCCAAGGCTGAGTTGAGATAAATGGAAAAGTATGCGTTCAGGATAATCTTCAATCGTCCCTGGTTACACAATAACATACTTAAGTTTCACCTATTTACAGGCTTACTGCCAATACGCCATGGGCCATTCATCAGTTTACACAACCAACATATAGCTGGCTTGATGAATTTAAGCAGGGGAGATGTTAATACTTTGCTTAAACAGTCATCCTTGTACATTATTCATGAATTTTTTTTTTCTACAAAGGTTTTCTTTTGGCTCTGGGTCTTTTGAATAAAGATTGGTTTAAGGCAGACATGACAATGGGACACTATGTAGAACAATGCATTTCTATTGTCTGAAATGTATCAGGAAAAAAATTGGAATTGTAGTCTATTAACCCATCTAGTCTTGCAGTCATTTCTCAGAGTGGTTGCTATAGTAGTATATCCTGAGTATCGGTATTTGGCTGATACTAGTTGTAAGCACTGGAGCCGTATCAGAGCAGATTTTACATATTTTACAATCCAGGCCACTGTCATCTTTTATTCTGTAAACACATTCTGTTGAGTGACATGTCTTGTGTGTAAACACAGGACGCGAATACTAAAAGTATGTTACCATCTTGCCTCTATTAGAGGATGTTAATTTCAGGTCAGTAGTAGGTATCTGTCTTACTTAGAGCTTTGATAGTAGTATCATGTTGAAAATAAAATAATTTGGGTGATTGCATCCTTATATTATATTTAATTACAAAAAGATTCAATTGTCATTTTCATAGTTTGTATCTTAACTAGTTTGGAGGAGGTTGAAACACTCCGGTTTCCTCTGGCCTGGGAAACAGTCTCTCTGTAGTATATTCATATTTGTTCATACCATGCCAAACCAGCTCACTTTTAGACTGTCCCCTGTGCTTCTCATGAGACTGTGGAAGAGGTCTCACTGGAGAATTGCCAGGGAAGCTGAATGGCTCTGTGCTCATCATTGTGGAAGAATTGGAGATGCTGCACTTGATTGTGGATGATCGAGTTGAAGAAAAACCTGGGAGTGGTTTTGGTGTAAACAAATCCAGGTTAAGTTCATGGCTTCGGGGCCATTTCTCCACAATGCTACATTCCAGAGAGAGGTTTAACGTAACCAATCGCAGCACATGTGGATAGAGAGGCTGTGCGGTCTGACGACTTGCTGCATTCCCTGCAGTATGCTGACCAGCAAAATTTTTCCTGGATTGGTTCAGGCTGTGTAAAAGGCTGCAGCTGTTAACCCTGAATTGCCATTTTGTGTAGGACAGGAAAGTCCATTTCCTGAAGCCATTGTTAGCCTGTTTTTGCCTTCCATTTCCTTTGCAAAGGGTTTAAATGTAAGGATTTTTATGGGCAACTTACAAAATTATCTTAAGAGCATTTGGTTTTGTAATGCTCAAGACTTGATGGTTCAACCACGGTTTTATATCCCCTGGATTTGCTATGAAGTTTTTATGAAGTGTACTTTAATACTGGTATAGTATTTAGGAAATGCATTTTACTTCAGACTTGCTGAAAAAAGATAGCTACAGGAGCAGGGAAGTTCTCAGTAAATTATGTGCAGGACTTGTTTAAACAACTGATACTGGCTTAAGAGACTTTCTACTCCTGCATGCTGTTTGTCCATGCATTCATCCTGTTTTGCTTTGTCATTGGTAAGTGCTTGGAAGTATTAATAGAAATGCTGGGCCAAGGTTCANAAATGCTTCCTTCTTTTTTGAACATTGCCAGTGTTCCTGGTGAACAACCTTTGGGGAGAAAGTAGTGGAAGAAATAAACCTTCCCTCCAATCTTTACTTTGCCATAGACGGAAGTAACTCTGTTCTTTATTGCCTTTCCCCCAGTTACTTTCTAAATTAATTAGACTGTATCTGAGAAAATACTATTAACTTTTTAATTTAAATTTTTATTTAAAAAAAAAAAGATCTTTTGTGTATCCATATGATACCTTGATATCTTTTATGTTATATTTATGAGACTTTATAATGTTAGCCATTTTGTGAGTCATTACATGAGGAAGGCCCTCTTGCTTGTCCTGAAATTGGACAGAGGGCGTGACTGTGGCCTACAGTGCATTCTTCCTGGTGGCTGCTCTCACATTCCAGCTGAGAGGCTTTTGAAAGAGGCCAGTAATTCAGTGCACTCCAGCCAAAACTAAATTTCACTCTGCTGAAGAGAAGAGAAGAGAAATTAGCATTACAAAGTCCTGAGGGCTTTTGTGCATGGATATAGTTACCCACATGGTTTAGGTACATATGAGCATATTTATTTTGGATGCTTGTTTTGACATTTTCTTGGTATTACTGTCTTAGCGTCTGTGTCCTGGCTCAATGTCATCCAAGCATATATGATGGTGGCAACAAGCTAATATCTACACTGGCTTGGATAAGTTATGGTCAGAACCAGCGATGGAAACTAAACTAAGGGAAGTGAAGGCGAGATGTTTCTGTCATGGGTCTCTTTTACACTCTTAAGAGCTAAATAGTCTTGAGACCGTGTGACAGTTTTTAAACAATTCAGCACTAGAGGTATTTAACAGTTCTAATTCCTTACAAAATGAATCTGTTTTAATTTTTCAGCCTGTATTAAATTGTGCAGATTAGGTACTTTGTTGTTTTAGGAATACAGCCATGCTTGGTCTGTCTGTGTGCAGCTAAGTTTGAGACTGGTGACAACAGAAGGCGTGCTGAAGGCCACGTGGATCGCTTTATATGTAATAAAGGCTCCTGTTTATCATGTTTTGCCTGTGGGGAGTGATATGGTCTGCTTTATGGTTTATTTGCTGGAATCTGGCTCAGTGTGTAATGCTGCAACCTCCAGCAGTGTGAAAGAACTTCATCACTGTTGGAGTTCTGATCCTGTGTGCTGTCCTTTTAAATAACCAGATAAATATCATTTCATGAGTTTTGTCTTTGTGCTGACTCTAGAACAATGTTAAATGGGATTCAATATGCATACTGGGCTTGAAATTAGTCTCACATTTTTTTTTAAATTTATTTAACAGTAAGGAGTGATTTAATGGTGCTAGAGTCTTGATATTCCATCATATGTTTGTGGTGAACTGTTGGCTTACAACTAGCATTGTTGACTTTGGCAGTTGGCATACCATTTCATGTCATACATGCCATTTAGCGAGGGTAAAAAAAGAGCCGGTGAGCCAAAAGTGTCCACACTCTGATTCACTGATTACATAGTGTTCCGGGTAACCATGTGCCTGTGACGAATCACATGACTGTAAGAAGCGTAAGAGAATGTAAGCAATGCAGCATTGTTTTTCTTGAATTGAGTTTATGACAGGAACATCAAAAAATGAGGAAGAAATTCACTATAGAAAATAAAATTTCAGTATGTCTTAAAAGTTGTTTCTTGAGGGCATCTGTGCCCTGAGTAACTGCTACATCTGGTCCTGGTCGATGGTTGTGATTTGACAGGCTTGAAGACAGTGAGGCTCGAGAGTGAGCATGATAAATCCCCTCTGGAGATTCAAAGTGTTTTGTGATCATTCAAGAAGTTAAAACCGAATGCAGTACCACTCATACTTTATAGCATGTGTAGTTGTAATAAAAGTCCATTTTATATCTAACATGCATTTGCTTTTGCCCCACTTTTGTATTTAGATTGCACAGAAATATGACCTGCAGAAAGAAGAGGAGCTCCGGTTCTGGATCGAAGAGGTGACTGGCATGCCCATCGGAGACAACTTTCAGAAGGGCCTGAAAGATGGTGTCATTCTGTGCGAGTAAGTTCATATACTGCGGAATGCTGAAAAGTGTGTGCGTGCGTGTGCGTGCGTGTGCGTGCGTGTGTCTGTGATCGATCAGATATCTCTGCACTCTGAGTCATATCACTCCAGGGAGCTGACACAGTGTCTATGTGATTGTCAGCACTGTGTGATCTGTCATTGCTGTGTTACATGTAGGGAGTGCTGACGCAGTGTGCATGGCAGATCAAATTAAATGTATATCACTACACTGCTCTTCATCTTCAGAGTTATGTATTTTCACCATAGAATTTTAAAACAATATTCTCTTTATATCCTACGGTTTATCCTTCCATGTATTTGAAAGTGTAATAACATTGCTTTACTAAAGGTTAATCTTTTTCCCTGTGTCATTTTAGGTTAATGAACAAGCTACAGCCAGGTTCCATAAAGAAAATCAACCACTCACAGTTGAACTGGCACAAGGTAGACTTACTGCTGCTGCTGTTTTCCACCAAGTTGAAACCCTTTGTTGTGAAAACTATTCATTCAGTCCTGTAAAGTAGAAATATAATACAAAGAATAACCCTGTAATGGTCCTACACAACAGTAGTCTGTNCTGTGTGCTGTGGCAATAGTGAAACCCATGATTTTTATCTGTTATTGTGTCCTAATGGGGTTAGTGTAAAACAGCTCTCTTTGTTGCCGTGTTTCCTGTAGCTGGAGAACCTTGGGAATTTCATCAAAGCCATCCTAACCTATGGCTTGAAGCCCAATGACATCTTTGAAGCCAATGACCTCTTTGAAAATGGGAACATGACTCAAGTCCAGACCACACTGCTCGCCCTTGCAAGCATGGTATGTTCTGATCCTTTGTCGTGTACTGGGAACACAGTGGGGCTTATTTCTTTTGAATCAGCTTGTGTTGTGCTTATGCTTAATCTGTGAAACATGCAATCATGTGTGAATTTATTAAAACTAATTATGTTACCTTTTTTACAGGCAAAAACTAAAGGCCTTGATACAAAGGTTGACATTGGCGTGAAGTACGCAGATAAGCAGGAAAGGCATTTTGATGATGAGAAGATGAAGGCTGGCCAGTGTGTTATTGGACTTCAGGTTAGAAATGCATCTTCTTCAGCTGCTTTTAATATCTGATTGACTGATCATAATTATGCTATTTTGCTACATATATTAGAAGTGGGCACATTAATTCACAGCTGATGTTTTCAGATGGGGACTAACAAATGTGCAAGCCAGGCCGGCATGACTGCTTATGGCACGCGGAGACATCTTTATGACCCAAAGACCCAAACAGACAAGCCTTATGACCAGACTACCATCAGCCTGCAGATGGGCACTAACAAAGGAGCTAGCCAGGTACACCCACTAAACAAGCTGACACAGTTTGACAGTTGTGTTAAAAGTGTGTAATGAGTAAAACTCTGTTTCTCACATAATACCAAATTGTTATAGATGAATGAAACCAAACATCTTAATGAAGTTACATTACAACATACACCAAATTGGGTGGATGGATGGAAACGTTATTGATCCTGAGGGAAACTGCAGAAACTCCAGGAGTTTGCCAATTGTGATCATATTATACTTTATACCTGTAATGTCAAATGTCACATGGCACATTCCACTATATAAATCACATGATTGTGTATTTGTCTCTCTAGGCAGGCATGTCTGCCCCGGGCACCAGAAGAGACATTTTTGATCAGAAGGTCGCTGTGCAACCTCTGGACAACTCTACCATCTCCCTGCAGATGGGCACCAACAAGGTGGCATCTCAGAAGGGCATGAGCGTGTACGGGCTAGGCAGGCAGGTCTACGACCCCAAATACTGTGCCCCAGCCACGGAGCCAATCATCCATGCCAACGGCAGCCAAGGCACAGGCACAAATGGCTCTGAGATCAGCGACAGTGACTATCAGGCAGAATACCAAGAGGAGGAGTACCAGGGCAATTACCATGATGAATACAGTGGCCACTACAATGACCAGGGTATCGACTACTAGGGAGAGGTTCATCATTACTCGAAACAGTATTAATGCAATATATTCTCAACAGAGCAAGTCTTTTGCTATCATCACTAGTCTTTGTTTTGTATTAAGGGATGAGAGAAAAAGAGATTGTTGTTGCCTTGTGATCGCTGCCCCTACTCTAGATGACCTGTTTTAAGCTGGCCATATTTTACTGTGGTCGTATTTAAATAAAAACAGTAAGTTTCCTAAAACCTGCTATGTTAAGATGCAGAACATTAATTTTAACTGCTTTTTTTTATGAAGAATGGAGAACTGTGAAGAAACTATTCCACATTTTCACTATGCAGAATTTGCTCAATGGAGATCCTCTTTTTTATACCCTGTGATTTCTTTGTTTATTAATTGACTTTTCATGCATCTCAGAGTGAATCAGTATGAATTAGCAATTAAGCTTCACCAGCCAATCTCTGCTCCATTGCAACATAAAAGGACTGAGGATGATCTTAAGCTGTGTCAAATAATGAGCAGAAAAAAATAGAGAAAAAGCCTTTAAATCATTCCATTTGTCTTTTTACATCACTGGAAGTTTTAGTTTTTTCATATCTCTGAAATGCCAAGGCTTTAGTGCTTAAGCGAGTTGCTTAATTAGACTGGATAACCAAGAGTTCTTTTAGTTTCCTGTTTTTATCAAATAGTTTTATTTGTGCCATAACCTTTAAATTCTTATACATTCCACTCCCACTGTATTTATTGTCATTTTCTCATTTAAACTGTTCCTCTGTCATGCGGTTCTTTTAATGAATAAATTGTATGTTATAAATAAAACCTTTAATGTCTTGGTTCTTTGATAGAATCATAAATCTTCAGTTTTGAGGCTACCCTCAGACAACTTCCAGGAGGCTTTTGGTAGCGGTTCCATGAGCCAGTGGCCTGAGATTTCTGGAAATAGTTATATAATGTCTTTGAGTGGTAAAACGGGCTCCAAAGTAGAGTAACTCTGCATAAAAAGACATTGGAGAGAAAATTGCATATTGTGCTTATACATGTGCCACAGTCTGATAGGTTTAAAGTGAGTTACTGAAAAGTTAACATTTTGGCTTGCATGTATTTATTCTGGGGTAAAACAGAATTGTTTCTGTGCTGTGGTTCTTCACCACCATCCTTCAATTAAGTGTAATGTGCTCAAACTACTGTGCTGATTGCTCAACACATCCAAGTTGGTAAATAGATACAGGGTAACTGGGTTCAGCCAATATCCCCAGCTTGGTCCGGATCATCTAACATATTCTGAACTAGTGGCTTTAGATACTCACCTTTTTCCTGCAGTTACGTGTGCAGTGCACTGGCACAAAAAAAAAAGAAAACTGATGAGTAAATATACGAGAAGAATACCGTTCCTTATTTGTAATATAAATGACTGCAAGGCTTAAAACTCCTCTTCCCGGGGCAAGGAACTACAAAGAAACATTTGTTTAGAAAATTGCCCAGAAAAGTAACATACAGTATAGTCTGTTCCTTTAACTTCTGTCACTGTATGAAATTATCTTATTCTTTTCATTCCCATGTCAGTGTAAAACCTTTTATTACTTCAGAACCTGATAGCCAGGTATTTTGCTTGATGTTCCATTGCAAAAGTTCCCAAAATAAAGCCACATGAGGAAAGCATCTGAATGACAGAACATTGACCAAATGAGATCCGGCCTTTATAAGAAAGCTACGGCATTCATTGGAACACTGCAGCCCTCTCCATTTCCCCCTTCACTCCACTGCAGAGAAATAATCAGTGCTTTGTGTTAGCTGTGGAATCCAGGACCAAAACGCAAGACGCAATTATAGGGAAGGCCCCCCCAAAAAAAGCCTGTTACCGCAGCAACCACCAGGACCGAAACCTAACCAGTCCTGTAGCATAGCACACGATTGAAAGCATTCGATTCCAGTTTTCCTTCACTGCTTCGAGTGCAGTGAGCCAAAACTATGTTTAAACCTCAGCTATACTGAACCCTAATGATTGATAGTATGTTTACTGAGTTACATTCCAGAAGATTTAGCATCTGAGCAATGGTGGTACTTTATCCTCATGCCTCTGGCATTTTCAGTGTTCTTCATGACTATATGAGATATGAGATAATGTCTCTTTCCATTGACAGCCAAGTGGTTATATTAAAAATACAGCTATTAAATTCTATTAAACTTTGAGAGACACTGGTTTGGAGTTAGTCAGAAAAGACTAACTATTCCCTATCCACATTTCACATTTCTTGAATGAATCACTTCTCACTGAAACACGATAGAGGCCTTCAGCAGCCTAGCAGCATGTCATGAATCCAAAGACAATAGTGAGTGGGAGTGAACTGTGTCTGTGAAAACAGTTTCATGACTGCAGTCTGGACTTTATTAGCAGATTGCTTCTGCTCACTTTACCTTAGAATGTAACTCACCTTACCTCAACCCAGACTGAAAAGGGGGATTTGGAAGCTGAAAGAAGAGAAGAAAGAAGCAGAATACCAGGAATGAGGATACCTTCAGCTTTAGCCAGACATGCACAGAAGGTGGAGGGGGTGTGAAGGAGGGAAGTGATGAGGGGGAGGGGGGATTTCCTGGAGCTGACGGGTTGCTGATCACAGTGAGATACAGCCCCCTTGCTGACAAGAGCTGGGCCTGATCCAAGACCAGTTGAAATGCCTAGAGGGGGCCTCTGCTTCTACAGGTCCTGACACAAAACGGATCCGACTCCTGCTCTAATATTGTTATGGTCTTAGCCTTCTTTTGTTTCCCTTTTCAACAATCAGCAATAAAATTCCATTCGTGCCTTTGTAAGTGGAACCACTTGCAGTGAGTCTTTTATTAATCTTGGGAAGTGTAGCATTAAGTGCACCATCCTGTTCAAAATTCTTTAAATAGTTCTTAAAATCTTGTTAGCTTTTACAGTTCAAACTCCAGTCATAGATTTAGTTTGTCCTTAATCAGTGACATTTCAATGTGCTTGGATATGGATGTAGTTGTAGAACTAGTTACAATTTATCAATATCCTTGACATCCAGGATTGGGATAGACATTTTCCAGCAGAACACTTAAATCCACCAATCTCAAAAACATCTGACACTGACCTAGATATCCAGCAAAGAAAATACTACTTTTTCTGGTACAAGAACAGCTTTTAGGAGGCTGTACAAAGGAATGCTAGATTGAATATACTTGTAACCAGTCCAGATCACTGTTATTTTTAGCTCTAGGTGGGTAAAAATATCTCAAGTTCAAGGCAGCCCAACTAATTTGGCAAGACTGTACAGTAGTAGTATTTTTGTACTTTTTTATTTTTAGCCAAGAGGTATGTCTGTGTTCTTTTACTTGCTAATCAGATACTGCTGAATGGAAGTCATTGATAAAACTGTCTTTGTACAAGATAGATTAAAAATAGAGAAAAGCAGAAAAAGGAAAAATAAAAAAAAAAAAATTAAAAACTCAGTGTTACTGATTCACTCACGGCTTATTATAAGGTTTTAAGGTATTCTTTGTACTTGGATTTTCCTTTTCCTTGCTGTTATCTCCTGAAGGAATGTCAATAATTCTGTAGCCTGCTGTTCATCAGTCTTCGGCTGAGAGCAGATGTGTGAACCATGCCTCACCCACCTCTGCTAAAAAGGAGATACCACCCATGACATTTGCCATTTGTCACCCAATCACTCATCATCATGCACATTGAACAATACTTTATCTAATAATGTTAAATGTCTCCTTCCTATGCTCCTAAAACCCTAGGGTCTCTGGTTCAGAAAAAGGTCCAAGGAGAACCCATTTTGGGAAAAAAAAAACAAAAAACTTTTTGGCATCTAAGGAATTGTTGAAGACCCCATTTTTCTAAGAGTGCACAAGATGGCAGTTTGGGTCATCATAATCCTTCAAATCATGGTCCAGACACTTCAGAGCCATGGCTAATTAGCAGAATTTCAACCCAGTCTAAAAACCAGAAAAACACGCCATAGCATAAATTAGTGTCAGTAACCTGTGAATAATGAAGCTGCAGATATTAAATCTTTCACTTGGTAAAAGGAAAGGCTAGACTTCCTCTTTTTTTACAGTTAATAAGTCAACTATTACATTCTCTTCAAATAGCCATACATTTTTTTTCAGTCAAAATTCAGTCATTGTATTTTAGTCATGAAACACAGAAAAACATATTCAATGGGAACCTATTAATGATTTATTAAGGGTATAGCAAACTGGTTTTGCAAAGATTCGAGCACACTACTGCATGGAGGCAGTCTATTGATAAATCTAATCAATAGTTTTGGCACATTTACAGGTACATGTACTGTAAGTCAAGAATAAATATTTGACCTGGCTATTATTTCAAGCACTCAATTCCTGTAAATGATGTTAGCAGCAGCCAATAAATGGTGAGGAATTTTCAGAAGTGCGTGCACAGGAAAATCAAGGTGGTTGCCCTGAAGCATGGCCATACATATGTATATGCAAGCCTGGGATACAGTCAATGATGCTTAAATAGCCAGCAGTCTCTTCTCTTGCCAAAGTAATCAACACTAGCAGATCCATCACTGGTTTTACACATTTCCACAGAAAAATGTTTCCCCAAAACAATAGTTCTTTAAACTAATAGTGCTTTAAAAATATTAGAAAGAATGTTCAAAAAGAACATCACAAAAGAACATTATGTAACTCTTTACACACATACAAATATTCTTTTGAGCCTCTTGAGCCTTGAGCAGAGGTGCACCAATCATCTTAGACTAAACAGTAGGATTTAAGTAATTCTAAACGTGTTTCCATTTTATAGCGGAGCATTCCACTGACAGGGGAATTGTTATTCATTTACCAGACTTTTCTTTTATGTCAACTGCAAGCACCAGTAAAGTTCAATCCAAGACAAGTGACTCACTACAGCACCACACTACATTTTAAAACTTGTTTTAAGTAGGTTTAGCAGATGAAAAACAATTTATATATATATATATATATATATATATATATATATATATATATATATATATATATATATATATATATATATAT
>CM074945.1:15059279-15124724 GCA_037577455.1 Pangasius macronema
ATATATATATATATATATATATATATATATATATATATATATATATATATATATATATATATATATATATATATTCTTCTTTTTGTATGTGACCCCAGTCACCGGTTTGTCAATCCACTGCTTGTTCCATTGTCATTAATGCTATGAACTTAGGATTATATATTTGGTATAAAGTCTTTCAACTGCCATTCTTTTAAATAAATAAACAGCATTTGTGTAGTTGGAGTTTTGTGTGACTTACCACACAATCCTGGAATCTAACAATCTCTGAGATATTGAGACCGAGATAAATAACTGGCTATGGAGATAAATAACTTCATATATTTTAAAGTTCTACATATATTATAAAGTTCCAAGTTAAAAAATGGAAATGTATTTACAGGTATCCACACAGTTTCTGCAGCATGTAGCTCGCTATTCTTTTTAGGACAAAAGAATCAGCACAAATCACAAGTAATCACAAGACATTAAAACACACGACATTAAAACCAAAAGCCAGCTCGTCTAAGACCACTGCCATACAGCTGTGCCGTCTCATACAGCCTTCACCGGTGTGTATCTGCTATGTGAGGGCACTGTCTGTTTCCTTCTGGATTTGGGTGTGATGGGAACAGAGGGAAGGGGAAAGTCATAGGTGTGGATAGATAATGATGTTACAAGACCCATGTGAGCAAGTGAAGTTACAAATGATTTACTGATATTTGTGTTTCCCACAGAGTTTCCCAGAGAGTGGCTGAAACTAATCAGATCGAATTTAGTCCAGACTGGAACGATTGTTTGGTTGAGTTGGAAAGATCATTATCATACTAACTGCTAACAGAGGGTTATGTTTGTATCTTTTGTGGACTAAAGTAACTTAGATTTTTTTTTAAAAAAATGTGAGTATGGTATGTTTCATGGTTGGATTTACATTATTATGTCTGCTATACATAAGTCTGAACAGCTTATTATTAATTAATATTACAGATTATTAACAGCTTTATTTACAGAATGTGAAAGTAATTATCAGGGGATCTACAGAAGAGCTCTTCCTTGGACACATTATGCAGGGTTGTAGGCCTCTAGACATCTCTTCTTAGAGACAGAAAGACAGCTGACAAACACACTGGCACAACACATGAGCGTGGGCTACCTGATACCATTTCTGGCCTAAATTCACTGATACTGCCATATCACCATTTATGAAAACAATCAATCCGATTTCTGGCTACTGGAGGATTACAGAGCAGACTGTATCAGTGAAGCTATTCTGTTTGGCTATGTACACACATTTAGGAGTAATTTATAACAAGAGGTAAAGTTAACAGATGAGATCTGATGCAAGAACATTATTATTATCCTGTGGCCTGAGGATTTGGGTTTTTCTTATGTTTGTAAATAGAAACAGTGTGTGGCAGTGTTTGTGCTCTGAGTGCTGCCAGCTTTGCAAGCATTTCAGTGTACATTGTCTGCCCTCTGGTGGACTAAAAGAAACAGGAAAAATTGAGTTCTGATCTAACGTGGCACTGAAGAGAAACTTTAAGCAGTGAGAGATACAGTATCAGTGCTAAACTGCTTTGTTATCCTAGTAATATTTACTCAAGGGATGAGCGACTAAATCTGTGTTGGAAAAGGATTTTATAGAATCAATAATAAAAACATTTAAAAGAAATCCTTGAACAGAAAAAAGTTATTCATCCCAAAATTTGTCTCTATATCAGTCCTTTTGGGTGTGTACCATTAAAATAAAAGTGCTGAGAGACAAATTGTTTACTGCCCTTTGTCCACAGTCCACCAAGACTTAAGTCACTGAACTTATTGAAGTGTGAGCTGTCTGAGTCTAGCCTAAATCATGTGCAGTGCTCTAGATCCACAGCATGATGACCAACTCGTATATGTAACGTCCAAATAATAAAATGCCTGAACCGAGTTATGCCACCTATGAAGCAAATATTATAATGTCATTATGTAGCAATTTATTTTTCACCATGCAAAAAATCAGATATTCTGCAAATGCAACCTTGTCATAATTAGGCAGTGCAACCCCTCCTTTCCTCCCTCCTTCCCTCTCTTCTTTCCTCCCTCCTCATCTGAAGATTTCCCTATGCCAACACACCCAGCCCACCTAAGGACTTAATAATTAGCAGGTATTGACAGTAGGAAAAACTTTAAGCTGTGCAGCTCCTGGCCAGACTCTATACATTAGGAATGAGGCCTGTCATATTTAATAATGCACAAAACATTTTGATCAAATAGGAACTGTGGCCCAGACACCCTGGGATAGAAATGCTGAAGTTGATGTTTTAATTTAGTTCCTATTTTCACAGCTGGAGACCCAGAATCTAAACTGGTGCTGTCACTTAAACTTCATAAATTTATGAGCTGAATCCAGTCTGTTAGAACAAAAGTGGCAGCTCAGCAGTTAGGTTACTGGGCTATACAGGAATTTGTGAGTTTGAAGCCCATGTATGAATATTTCACCATGCTGTAAATCTTGGCCCTTGAGCAATCCTGCTGAAAAATCCAGCTGGACCACCTTCGCTAGCTGGTAACCACTACTAGTGTTTCATTGTAGAAGTTAATTTTAAGAAAATAACACAACAGAAAGGCAATTAGCAAATCTCAAGCATTTACTGATCAATTTATTCAGGTAATAAAGAAGCTGGAGAATAAGATTGAGTAGCTCAGCCTGAGGTAGCTGGTCAGGACAAGCTGGATATTTCAACCAGAAAGCCCTTATTTGGGAAGAAGCCTTTATTTGTCACATATACAATACAGCACAGTGAAATTCTCTTCTTCACATATCCCAGCTTGTTAGAAAGCTGGGGTCAGAGTGCATGGTAAGCCATGATACAGCGCCCTGGAGCCGAGAGGGTTAAGAGTCTTGCTCAAGGGCCCGACAGGTGCTGGGGCTTGAACCCCTGACCCGCTGCTCAGGAACACACAGCCTTAACCACTGAGCCAACACTAGTCAAAGCATGAGGATAAAAGCGTCTGCTAAATGAATACATGTAAAAACAATCATCACTGTATTACTCTCTGAATATGAACATACAACGACACCTTCCACTGACATTATTAATGCAGCAAATTAATGTTATGTTTTTATAACACACACACACACACACACACACACACACACCCACAGGAAACCTTTTGGCTCTTTCACTTTTTAAAATAAAATTGCAGTTTTTATAACACACACACACACACACACACACACACACACACACACACACACACACACAAAGGAAACCTTTTGGCCCTTTCAGTATTTAAAATAAAATTGCAGTTTAAAAAAAATAATAATAATAAACACACACACACGCACACACACACACACACACGCACACACACACATACACAGTGATGAGACGGGAACAGATGTGTGTGTGTGTGTGTGTGTGTGTGTGTGTGTGTGTGTATATACTGTACTCTGTCTTTAAGACTGAGAGTGAAACCTGATGCCCACAGCAGAGAGCGCTTTGCCCTGCAGTAACCTCTCTGCGCGTCAGGTTTGCAGCATCCTGCTTTAGCATGTCTCATTTCTGCTCTGCACATCGAGCTCACTTTTCACACGCATGGCATTAAGACGCGGATGCGCACGTACAGATGAGCCGCTGCGCTGAAATGAAAGGCCGGCTGTGTATGGCGGTGTTGTGGAGGAGCGACAGAGCTGCTGAGTGAGCACAGGCGCCGGCAGTGGACAGACTGGGTCAGCCCATGATGTGTTCAACCGCCGAGCCCAAGTAGCTGACAATTACAGCAGCCACGGCACTGACTGCAGCAGCTAAGCTGACATGGTTGATGTTTGACCGGAGGTAAGCATGACCGATAACCTAACCAGCCTGTGGTTCATATTGCGATTCTTGTTTTGGGGGTTTTCTGGGCATTGCGACGAGACCTGGCCTAGGGTTACAAAACATGTTAGTACAACAACGACCATGTTGAGTGTTTTTATATATATATATACACATACACTACAGTCAAAACTGTATAAAAAGATGACGCTGATATAGATGTGGAGCTGTGTTAGCATACTGTTCTTACACACTGTTCAGCACAGTCGCAGGCTTTAGGCGTCATCTTTAATTTGTCCACAGTAGTATAACTACGTAAAAATACATAGCATATATAGCGATAGGGCTGCTAAGTAACTTGCACACTGAACCACAGCTAAACCAAACAACAAGCCGGGATTTGTTGAAGCTCATTAGAGCTCAGTGCTTCTACTTCGCTTGTCAGGTTTAGCAGCTAGTTATATATTACTTCTATAGTCAGGAAATAGGGTTAAATGTGTGGTTTGGACGGGAAATTAGCGGGTAATGCAGCAGTCACCAGCTACACCTGTTACTGTGTGTTTTTAAGTCGCAGCAGTAACGTTCTGGGTTAAACATTAAGCTGTTAACAGTTTCTTGGTGTTTCATATTTCTGTGCAGTTCGTTTTGATAAGTGATTGAATAATCTGTTGAAGATACTTTTCTCAACACAACCATCCACATGATGGAGAGAACATTTGTGCTCCTGTTGGTCCCAGTTCTCTTTCACACATTGCCCCCCCCCCCCAATCCACATTTACCTTGTATTTTAAGAACATGATCACACACCTTTACTGAAGCATTTGGATCCTGATCATTTGGCATTTTAGACATTAAAACACCAAAAGCTTAGCTTTCCGTGAGCTGAGAACGTAATCACTTAACAGAGAATGTAATCAGAGAACATAATCACTTAACAGATTTAAGACCTTGAAGAATTGCAGGCATGGCAGCAGTGATATCTAAAACAAACAGGAGAGTGTGGCTTTGCTAGTAGCCTTAATATGGAAACACAGTGCTCTGGAATTCAATCTACACATATTATTTAAGATGAAATGAAATAAAATATTAAAAATGAGACCATATCGTATGACCGGATTTAAGTAACATTTTCTCTCTAACAGGGTTGCTGTTTGTGCTTTACATGTGTTGCTGTGTGACCTGTATAGGCATTTGTCCTTGACAACTGGCACTTATATGAGAAAGAACATTAAATACATTTCCATGACACTGAAGTATCAGTGTTAGACAGACAGCTATACTTATTCTTATTAGAGGCTTCAGCATGGATGTAAATTTCGGTGCACATGTGACTATCTTTGTTCTAATGTGCAAAAAAAAATATATGTATTACTAAAAGTTTGTGCTTCATTTGCAAATCCAGCCCTTGTAGCTTGGGAGTAGTTTGATCGAGGGAACCCTGGGTGCTTGGGAATACTGATCAAGCTGTGACGTACAGAGAGTGGGACATCATGTGGTTAAGTTCCTGTGCCACAAACAGCATGTAGGCATATAGATAAGATTGTATAACTATGTGTTTAAATCGGTGGAGAAAGCATGGAGTAAGGCTGGTTTGGCCCAGGCTGGGGCACTGACTGCATGGAAATGTCCTAGTGTGACAGATTGATCATGTCCTGATTGCACACACTGCAGCACTGGCTTGTCTCCACTGTACGTCTGTGATTTGCATCTCTCTGTATAGCAGTAACACCTGTATATAAGCTCTGTAATTATAGTTTATATATACACACACATTCTTTTCTTTGTCTTTCTTTTATTATTTATTCCTTTTTTAATTTTGTTTTATTTTTGTTTTATTACTGTAACTGTTAGGCCTATTACATGATTTTATATGCTGTGGTGTACAGTATCTGTACAGTGTAACTGAGCATAAAATGCCCTTAAACAGTTGCTTTGTAAAAAGCTAATATTTATGATAGCTTGTTACTGATATATCAAAACCATTGTTTTTTAGTGTCTAATGTGCAGTGCAGGCTTGTGTACTACAGGTGTAGCCTCAGGTGAAAGTGCTGTTGAGGAGTTTCATTAATTGCAAGTGGTTTTGATAAACAGGTTTGTGAACTACGTCAGTCCAATATGCTTTTAAATCCTGAAGACGAATGTTTAATGGAGAAGATGGCTCCTCCATACCTGGAGAGCTCTATTAATTACCTATTAAGCATAATCCCAGTATTGACTGCGATAAAGACATCACGAAAGCTTCTGTTTAGCATGATGTTAGATGATTAATCCAGTACTTTTGTACTGGGCTTTTCCAGATGATTGCTATTTTTGTTCCTTGAGCAGGTGCTTCAATTTATAATTAAGCAATATAGCATAAGCGGGAGTGCTGTTCTACTGAATATTCACTACAACAGCACAACTGCGAGTGTGATATTGCTTTTATATGTCAGCTCTATAAACAAGAAATTAATATTGAGTAACCGACTCAATATGTATATGTCCAAATATTTTGTTTTTTGCTCCACCAATGAAAATATTTCCCAAAGAAGCCACAGCTGCATAGACTGTTGCGTGTTGAAGTGGTAACGCACAGACTGACTGACAGCCCATGGGAAGTGTACTACTACAGGAACAAACTATTGCGAGAATGGGAAATTATTTTATGTAGCGAACACAGACAAATGTAACATTATGTCAGATGTTTACTGTATTACTCTAATTGTGAAATTGACTTGCTTATCTATTCTAGCAGTATACAAGCAAGCCTATTTCACAGTTTCACCTTGCTTACAGTGCATAGCCTACAGTAGGCAGTACTCCAGCTGTTACCATAGCAGGCCAGCTGTTTGACAGATACCTTATAACAATGTATTAACATAGCATAACATGTAAATAAAGGAAATTTCACACAGTATTTTATACAGAGGCCTGAAAGTCCTAATACTTGGTTTTTAAAAGTATGTTGTCAAGGTTTGACATGTGGAGGTGATCATTAAAAGACCAACTCACAGAAAATTCTAAAATAAAGGGTTTAAAGTGTCCAATCAAACACAGTAGCTATAAAAAGAATCAGCACCTTCTATCAATATGGTCAATAAATATCAGGTTGTCAATGCAAAAATAAAAGCCACAGAAAATGTTCCCACAATTTGAAATTTGAACTCGTCAACTTGGAGAAGTCTTCTCAACTACCAGTTCCTTATGTTTTTTTTTTACAGACTGTTGTCAAATCAACATGGCCGCTCACACTGTAAACAGTGTAAAATTACAGTACACACTACTTTTAAATTAGCTTATTGCAGTATTCTCTTTAGTTCAATTAAATATACAGACACAGTACTTGGTTAAATCTATACCCAGTTGTTTGGAATTTTCTTGCAATTTCTGTTATACAGTATTCTGTCTGTGTTCAGCCTGCACAACATACCCAGGCACCAGGACAGAGCTTTTCATTATACTCTACATACACTAGTCTAAAATTGTTTAGTGCATTTAATGCAATGTTGCATACAGCACGGTGATAAAATGCAGAATTGATGGCCTTTTTTATAGAGTAGGTACACAGAATATGTTTTTCCGGGGAGGAGTATAACTTTAGAATTCCTGTGAAACAACTGCATTAGTAATGCAAGATCAAACTGATACCTTAATGAGGCTCTCACTGGATCAGGACCATGAGAGAGAAATCTTTGATAATTTTTACTGTTAATAAAGAGAAATAGTTCAGCAAATCTTTTTAAGCTGAATGGAAAAAATGAAATGTAAACTCAGTACATACAAGAAACAAGCTGTAAGAAATTGTAAAATTTATTCAAGTAGTATTGAGGTCGTATAAAATAAAAACCCTCAGACATCCGTACTTTCGTTGACTAGAATTATTAGCATTCTTCAAGAGAATGGGAAAAACAATCTCCTTTCAGTCCATTCTTTATCCTGATCAGTTTCTGTCATTCTCGGAAGACAGGACAAAAGTCCATTTTAGGGCACCACACGCACCTAGGAGCAATTTATTGTAGCCAATGTATTGTATGCTTTTGGGAGGTGGAAGGAAACTGGAGTACCTGGAGGAAACCAACATGGATATGGAGCACATAACCACCTAATTTGACAATTTAAATGCCAGAAACATGTCCACAAGTTTTTTTACATGACAAGCAGTGTTCCCCTTGTTCACTGCTGTGACTGTCTGTAAGGCTGAAATCCTTAGCATAGTTTTTCCATACAACTGCTTTTCATACAACTCATGTGCATCTCTTGTGTGGTAACCACTACAATAAGCAGAGTTAACACTTGGCCACCAAGGTTTGCTCTGTTGTTGTAAACCCACAGGATACATATTGAAAAAATAAACATATTGTCAACCCTGCAGAGTTAACTAGTTACCACACTTATTCATAGCTTTGATTGTGGGTATGCATGTAAACAGATATATGAGCACATTCACATGCTAGCTAGCTACATTACATCCTTGATGGTGACTTAATAGCTATGTGTTCATTCATCTTCAGTAAGCACTTACTGGTCAGGGGCATGGTGGATCCAGGACCTGTTCTGGGAAGACTGGGAGCGAGGCAGGATGAAACACCAGTCTATCGCAGGACAGACTGAATAACTATGATACATATAAACAACCATTAACACTCATTTTCTGATTCTGTATAAATTTATTTTGATTATGTTGGCAAGGTGGTTAAGTCAGCAGGAAATTTTGGTTGATGCAATTCTTGCATTGTGGTCTCTAAAGTTAAGAGTTTTTTAACTCTGAGTCAGGAACTGCATGCTTATCTCAGGCACGCTTGCAGTAATTTCTTGGAGATGAGCACATTTGCTGCTCCGCCCATGTTACTTTGCCACCCACAGAATTTGTATAAACGTTGCCTTCTTGACGGTCTTGAAAAACAAACCTGAGCTGTCGTGCTTGATTTTTATATCCTTACCCACCCTTGGCAAATATGCTATCGTTTACAGCAAGTACTAGAAGGCGAGTTTGGGCAGAGCTTTATTTTACAAAATATCACACCTGCTGCCTTTCACAAAAAATACTGCATATTAAATAGCATATGCAATAAGTAATGTTTGTATATAATAACAAATTGAGACACTGTATAGATTTATTTTAATAACAAAAAAGCCTTTCTTAGGTACAGCAGTGGTTTCAAAATTATCAGCACCAATTAATATTTAGTAAAGCCTTATAGAGTGTAACAGCACTGGGTCTCATCGTGTAATGTGTAACAAGGTTGGAGACACTTATAGATGGATCTTTGTCCACTCCTGCATGCAGACCACTTCAAGCTGTTTTATATTTTTTTGGTTTGCTCATGTGGACTTTCCCCATCAACTCAGACTACGGGTTTTCAGTAGAGTTCAAATCCAGAGACAGAGATCATTGCTAAATATTGATTTAGTGTCCTGCAGCTATTTTTTGTTGAATTAGATGTATGCTTGAGGTCATTATCGTATTGGAACTACAAAAGCAAGCTAAAGCAAGCATTTATAAAATGCTCCGTCTCATGTACCATAATATTATAGTCTAATTTTTACAGCCATGTGTATACAGGAGAACAGTTAGTCAGCTTGGATAAACAGAGTACAGTTTAAAAATGGCCGCTTTCTATGTAGGCTTAATCTGTTTGATGTTAAGTTTGATGGTATTCTTAGACCATGGGATATTTGTACTAGCATGTGAATATATGTTTTGATATTTTTTTTATTTCTGCTGAATGTAAACTTAATTAAAAAATTAATTCTTTGGAGCCTGTAGGATGTAAAATAATTGTGCATTACGTATGTATTTTCAGTCAATTGAATGTCTGTATATGTCAATAAAATTTGGTTTTGTAACCATCTGGGTATTAGTATTTGTCTGTATTTTTCAAAATATATCCCCACATCACTAGTTGCTACAGTGAACTGTGTCTCGAACATCTGAACGGAAGACTGCAGTCGAGCTTGCCAAGTCTTTTTGTTGTTTCATTTTTGGCTGATCTCTGGGCTTCCACTACGCTCTGCCTCAGGGTGGATGAACTAATTGACAACTAGATGCCCCTCAGTGAAGGGCACAAACAGAGCAGTAAAGTAATTTATGTCTGCAGAATCATTCATTCACTGACATTACCACCTTGTGCTTCTATTTCAGATTAAATAGAGAACTTGTTTTGCTGTGTTCCTAGACTACTTCTAGATCCAAGGGTTGAATTGTTGGAGCTGTCCCAGGGCTCTGCAGTATATCCTATGACATGCTTGACATTAATCTATGGCAGGCATCTGAATGGTGCTTTAAATAAAGTAAGGCATGATAGTTTGTCATAGTGTTTGTAGCCTACAGTACACTGAACTCCATGGTGTCCATGTGTACAGTATGTGTGTCTCTTTGCTCTGAAGCCTCAGTCTCAGTGGCACAAAGGTTAGGTAGAAAGAGTCATCAGTGTGGGCAGAACTGAGGCAAGTTCTATTGCTCATTGATTTTTTTTTTTTTAATAATCTGTCTCTGTGGTCCTCGATTTTTTAGGTGGCCATGGACGCCTTCAGTCAGCTGATCTTGTTAATCGCTACACTCAGTTTTTGCACATTCCAGTGGCTCTTCCACAGCTTGAGTCCCTGGTTGTCATGCAGGATCAGCCCAGGCTTCCTGAAACTCAGCCACAAGCAGCAAATTGAGTGGAACTCAAGGTAACACACATGCCATAAACTTTCCAGTGTGTCCACCATACAAACATGGCTTGTCTTGCTGTCTGCACTAACTACAATGTAGTAATACTGAAAAAAATGGCAGGTTTTTGTGATGTAAAAAATAAAGCCAAGATAAATCATGGAAATAATCTGAAATTACAATGAAATTACAACATATAAAAATTAAGTGAAAAACAATCATAAACGTTTTAGGGGAAAATAAACAGTTACAATAACCTGGTTGCATAATTGTGCACACCCTTGTATAAATGCGAATGTGGCTGTGTTCAGAATGAATCACATTCAGTCACATGTCTTTATTGGTTTCATTTGACTACTGAAGGCATAGTCTGCAAAGAGCTTACAAAGCATACATGGCACCTCACTTATTGAAAGCTATCGATCAGGAGAAGAGTATAAAAGAATTTCCAAAATGCTAGATGTACCATGGAACACAGTGAAGGCCATCATCAATAAATAGAGAAAGTGGAGCACCAAAGTGGCATCACCAAGAACAGGACATCCCTCTAAAACAAAACTGCCAAGAGATCAGCGGCAACATTAAAGGAGCTGCATTCATATCTGACAAGTACTGATTACTCTCTGCATGTGACAACAATCTCTCATTATTCTTCACGTGTCTGGGCTATGGGCTANAAGCATGTGGCAAAATGTGTTATGGTCTGATGAAACCAATTTCAAAGGTATAATAATTCCATAATTCCAGAAGGTATGTTTGGTGCGAAAAGAAAAAAGCACATCACTGAAAGAACACCATACCCCCAGTGCATGGTGGTGGCAGCATCATGCTGTAGGGCTGCTTTTCCTCAACCAGAACTGGGGCTTTTATCAAAGTGGAGGGAATCCTGATTCCAAGTAAAAATCTGCGGGGTGACCTGAAGTCAACTGTGCACAGATGCCCTCACAATTTGAAGGATCTAGAATGATTTTGCAAGAAAGAGTTTTTGCGAGAAAGAGTGGGAAAATATCGCCAAGTCAATATGTGCCATGCTGATAGACTCTTACCCAAAAAAGATTGAGTGGTGTAATATAATCAAAAGGTGCTTCAGCAAAGTATTAGTTTAGGGGTGTGAACACTTATACAACTAGGTTATTTTATTTTTCCTTTTTCCCTAAAATCAGTTTCTGATTTTCACTTTATTTGTATACTTTGCTATATCACATTAAAGGTGAGAAAATGTGGCCACTTGCACACAGTAGTGTAATCTGAGTAATGAAAACTATGAAGAATGCTACTCTTTATTTAAAAAAAAAGAGCAAAGGTTGTGTGATGTTTGCAAGCCCAACAACTGTAAGATCATAATGGAATGGATACAAAGTGAACATGTATGTAAGAACATGTAATGAGAGAGAGTGTTTGCAAAATACATTTTACACTTTTTAGCTCCACAAAAGAACACTGATGTGTGGTAGGATCGCCTTTTTATACTGATGTAGCACTGTATATTGATGTGATACTAGGTATTTATACTGCTTGTGCCATTCAGATGTGTTTTTGCTTCTATGCTGTATGTCTCCTTGTTTTTCTAGGACAGTGTCCACATTCCATGCCATATTGGTCGGGCTCTTTTGCCTCTACATCCTTTTCTTCGATGAAGCCATCAATCAGGACCCTGTGTGGTAAGAGAACTGTCATACAGAGAATTATGTGGCATTGCTGCACTGTAAGAATGAACACAGCTGGAGTCGGCTCTCAGTCGTTCTCCTCACCTCAGGGGCACAGTAGTGACTTATTTACTCTGTCTTTAACCCTATAGGGGAGACCCAGCATTGGTGAAGATAAACGTGGGAATAACAACAGGCTACCTCATATCTGGTGAGGGTTCAATCCTGCAGTCTCATTACATGCAGATGGCTTTCTGGGATATTAAATAATGTCTGAAAGCAAGTGAAAGTGCTGTGAGACATGTCATAAGACAGTATTATCTGTTGCCTTGATAATACAATAAATGCTCAAATTACATTTATTTTATATAGTATAATTAGTACCATTTATGAGGCAATATTAGCCACTCCAAAATGATGTTTAAGCAGGTTCAGAGTTGCCTAAGATGTATTTTACAATATGTTGGCCATCTTTGGCAATGTACGTGATTATGAGGCATTAAACCTTTGCTTGTGACGATACAGTCCCCTCCGAAAGTATTGGAATGAGGAGTCCGGTTCTATTGTTTTTGCTATACACTGAAGACTTTTGGGTCAGAGATCAAAAGGTGAATATGAGATGAAAGACCAGAATTCCAGTTTCTGATATCATTTCCTGATATTTACATCTCGATATTTTAAAAAACTTAGAACATGGCACCTTTGGTGGAAGACCACTCAATTTTTAGGTGAGCAACAGTATAGGGACAGATAGTCTTAAAGTAAATTAAAGTAAATAACACTTAATATTTGGTTGCAATAACTGTATCAATCCAGCGACCCACTGACATCACCAAACTGTTCAATTTTTCTTTTGTGATGCTTTTCCAGGCGTGTACCACAGCTTCTTTCAGTTGTTGTTTGTTTTAGGAGGTTTCTCCCTCTGTCTTCTCTTTAGGTGGTGAAATGTATGCTCAATTGGGTTAATGTCTGGTGATTGACTTGGCCAGTGTTAAATCTTCCATTGAGGGAATTTTTCCCCCATTGAAATCTTTGTTGTGTTGGCAGTGTGTTTTGGGTCATTGTCTTGCTGCATGATGAAGTTCCTCCCAATTAGATTGGATGCATTTGTATGTAAATTGGCAGGCAGAATGTTTCTGTAGACTTCTGAATTCGTTCTGCTGCTTTACATCATGAGTTACAGCATCAATAAATATTAGTGAGTCTGTATCAGAAGCAGCCATGAAAGCTCAAGCCTTGACACTACCTCCACCATGCTTGACTGCTGAGCTCATGTGCTTTGGATCATGAGCAGATCCTTTCTTTTTCCACACTTTGGCCTTTCCATCACTTTTGTAGTGGTTACTCTTGGTCCAAGAACTTTTGTGGCTCATCTCTGTATTTCATTGCAAATTCCAATCTGGCCTTCTGATTCTTACTGCTGATGAGTGGTTTGCATCTTGTGATATGGCCTCTATATTTCTGCACTCAAAGCCTTCCTCAAGCAGTAGCTTGTGATACCTTCACCCTTGCCCTGTGGAGGTTGTTGGTGATGTCACTGGCTGTTGTTTTTGGATTTTTCTTTATCATAATGTTGTTTTCCTTGGGAGATCTGTTCGATGTCTGGTTGTTAGTACACCAGTGGTTTCTTTCTTTTTCAGGACATTCCAAATTGTTGTATTAGCTATTTCCAATGCTTGTGTAATTCAATTCAATTCAATTCAGTTTTATTTGTATAGCACTTTTAACACTGGACATTGTCACAAAGCAGCTTTACAGAAATAAATGGATTCACAAAAAATATATTGAAATATGTGAATTTATCCCTGTGAATTTATCCCTAATGAGCAAGCCAGAGGCGATGGTGGCAAGGAAAAACTCCCTGAGTTGATATGAGGAAGAAACCTTGAGAGGAACCAGGCTCATCTGGGTGCAATGGATAGTGCAATTGTAAATAAATCCCTTCTATTATTGTGTTCTATATGGACAAATAGTGTAATTGTGCAACCAATAAATTCATCATAGTTTTTGCAAGAAGTCTCATTGGTTAAAATCTATCCACTGTCCACTGATGGAGTCCTGAGTATGAAGGTGCTTGTGGCAATCGCAGCCCCAAAGCCACTACAGCAATCGCAGTCTCAAGCCATTATAGTACAGCTCCCCATATGTGATCCCCAAGCCATCTCCACAGCCCCCAGGTGGCACCATCCCCAGCAATCCAAATGATTCTTCAGGCTGTCCATATGGGGCCACCCCCATCAGCAGCGAGCAAACTCAACCGATGAGGACTCTTATCAATTTTAACTCTTTTATCAGCTTTAAAATGGCTTGCTTTTCTCCCATAGACAGCTCTCTGGTCTTCATGCTGGTTTATCCTTTTGAACAACAAATGCATTCTTCACAGGTGAAACCAACCAAGAGTAGACATTCAGAGCTATTAATTGTTTAAACAATCAATCTAACCTGGGCAACATACCGGCATACCTGGGCAACAAGAAACACTTGTTAGTGTTCCATTGTTTTTGATCACTTGAAAAATGGGTGGGTTCAAGCAAAAGGTGTCATGTTCTAAATTACCTAATACATCTAGATGTAACTATCCGAATATGAAAGCTGAAATTCTGACATATTGTCTGATTTTCATCTTTTTGTCTTAAATCCAAATGTCTTCAGTGTTTAAGCAAAAGCAACAGAATTGGCCTTGCCTTTCTATTACTTTTGGAGGGGACTGTATATTTCAGCAATAATCTTGAAATATGAAGAAATCTACACAACAAATCTGTTCAAATCATATTTGAAATATCTATCGCCTTTAGTAGATTTCTATTTGCCCCATATTTAGAATGAATTCCAGGACCATGTTAAATATAACTGCAAGTTCAGCTGAGTATTTTTAAAGTGGAGTGTATAAATTTAGTGTTGTGATTTGAATGAACTGCTAAGGACTGCTCCCCTGAAGTCATCGAGGTGTCACCGAATGATCTCACTTTGTCTCCGCAAGAATGTGAAGTACTGTGAAGTAGTTTGTTATTTCCATATCATGATGTAAGTACAGTATTTGCAGTATGGGTCCCTGCTGTAAATGAGCCTCTGTTCTCAGATGGATTTCATGTAATATTAAAAAATGTCTAGGCTGGGAAGTCTGACAGGTTGTTTGCAGTTTACATATTTCCCCTGTTCTTGTGTCTTTTTCAGATCTTCTGCTCATATTTTACTATTGGAGGGCAATAGGGGACAAGTTTTTTGTAGTTCATCACCTGGCCGCATTGTATGCTTACTACTTTGTACTGGTGAGTTCCCTATTGTCCAAGAGCAGAATGTGCAGGCAAGATGGGAAAGAGACGGCCAAGGGTGAACAGTTGTGACGCCTGAGGGGTGTGAAGTGGCTGCTAAAACCTCGTCGTTCTCTACTAACACATCCAGGCTTGATCAGATGCAGTGTGTAATACTGACATTATTCACAGCACAAAGATAATGTTGTAGTCAACAATTATGCACAAGATGAGAGATACATATTCTGTAGCTGCTCAAATGAAGTTTTAATAAATGCAGTTCCTCCGCATTGTTTATGGCCTAATTAGACATGTAAATTGCTTAAGTTTTGTCATAGCGATGAGGTGACATCGTCCCCAGCATTTTGGTGTTGGAACTGAACTGATTTTTTCAAGAACAGGCTCTGCTGCTTTGTAAATGCCTGTTATGGTATAAGATTTTTTAACCAACACTTCAGTGGAAAATGGACCAACAGTGATCTGCTACTCTTAATGATAAACAGATTAGAAAAAGCAGCTTGCACTGGAATTCTGCAGAAATGATAGACTATTATATTCACAAGTTATTTGTAGTAAGTACTGTAAACTGTGCTTACTGTTGAAATCACTTTAACACTGTGATTCTTATAGTAAAACACAGCTCTAAGATAAAATATTCTCACTCTACACAGACCTGTTGGTTCTTAATTTGAGCACAAAGCAGATGTTTTTATTTACCTTTAGTTATGTTAGATGAACCACACAAAATGGCAGCCACTGCTGTTCACCTTTGGCTCTGTTAGTATGTAACCCTCTAGGTTGCCAGGTTCTGTATTTGACTGGCTTTGATGATGATGGTACTTTTTGCATGGAATGCTCAGTGATGTTAATGGTGGAAGCCATCCCACGTATCCTTGCCCTCCCTCCACCATGCTTTTCTCTTGCATTGGCTCGGTGCATGTAGTAACCAGCTCACAGCTCACACACTGCTGCTGCTGCTGCCTCTGGTGGAGGGGCTGCTGAATGCATGCTTATCTTCCTTTCCTTTATATGAGAGAAGTTTCTCTCTCTATCCTGTATTTCTCTAGTGCTCTTTTGAGCTCTCTCTCACATGCACAATTTCTCTTCCAAAACCTAACAGCCACAAAGTGCTGATGATGGTGCAGAACTAATATGAGCTGACATTGTTATATTATCTTTTTTTATTTATTATTTTTTTAATGGATGCATTTCAAGGAGAGATCAGTTTGTCCTTCCTTGTGCTGCTATGGAGAGAATGGACCATCAAATACTATACTGTAATCTCTGCTTGATCTCTTTGATTTTTCTTTGCGTGTTGCCACAGAATTCACTTCTAAGAGAAAACCGTATGACTGTGGCTGAGAGCTGACTTGACATTATAGAATTGTCAGGCCACCTGACCAAAAATATTGAGCAACTATTGAATTCTGTTCTGACCCACAATACACAGCATGACAGGAAGTGCTTAGTTTAGCAAAAACATCTGACTCCAGATTAGGAGAGTGCTCAGCTCTGTGGCGCAGTGGTTCTGCTTTTCATTAGTTGTTTCTTTGGCCGATTTCTAAAAATAGCACAGTGTAAATCTTAGTAGGCAAAACAGGTTTGAGCTATACCAATCTCCAAATGAAATCTAAAGCTCCTCCAAAAACATTAAATGAATGTTGTTGTAGGGCCATACTGTTACTGGACACTTTCATAACTGCTAAATGAAGTCGCGTAGAACTAACAGAAATATTCAAAATGATATACATGTGCATAAGATTAAAATAGATTTATCATGAAGCTTGGAGTCTCTCAGCATTGTTATTCCTGTTTGTTGTTGTTTAAGTCATGACATTATTTGTTGCTGTTCCCTGTGTTATTTGATGGTTTGTCAGTTTTACAAACTTATTTCAAATGGGCAATATGCTGGCTCTTTTACATTGATGCCAGTTCTCATAAATCATTTGCTGGATTTTTTCATAATATCAGATGGTAACAGATCATTTGCTATTAATAGTCAGTTTATTTTCTGAGGTTGTAGTACCCACTTGGTATTTTTGATCGACATTTATGAGTTCGTCTCAATACAGATCTATTTAAAACTTTTTTAAATCTATAGTGCATGTTCGACAAAACTTTATTGTTGGCGTTGCAGCTTTTCTGTTGTTTTTGCTTTCAATCTGCACCTTTTTTTTTCCCTAAGAACCTGTCCTGTCTGTCTCTGTCTTCACCTAACATGACGTCTTGAATAATGCAGTTCCACTTTAACTGACCACCAAACATGCAAAAAATACCGGAGCAAAGTTAGTGCTTTCTTAATAGAAGGGACAGGGCTTGGCTGATCTAGATCTAGACTCCTTCCTGTCTTGTCTGCTGTTGTGCTGTTGCGGAACACTGCGCAGCTATGAAGCCCAGTTACAGTATGGACTTACCAGTGCCTAGGGGTACTAGCATGCAAATGCTGGTGTTTTTCTCTTTTCCCTTTTGTGTCCACTGTTGAGTAAGTATTCTAAACCCTGAAATTCATTTCTGCCCCCAAGGTAAGTTTGCTATTCATGTGTGCTAGTGTTGGACTAGGAATAAAAGTGTGAACATGCATACAGCCACATCGGCGGCCACCACTTACTGGCCAGATATGCAGAAGAGCAACTGTAAATGCAATATTAAATAAAACTCTTCAACATAATGATTTGAGCATTGCAGTATCAGGTTTGAAGGACTTCACAGACCTAATATAATGTAAATACTGTGTCTTTAATTAGTATAGTGTTGAGGAGGATCTAAATGAGGCATAGTGATATTTAAGAGTGCTGTTATACTGAATATCAGCACGGCTGTGATTCAGATGTACCTAATCACAGCCGTGCTGATATTCAGTATAACCCCATGACTGCGAGTGCAATATTGCTTTATACAACAGGCCTATAAACAAGAAATTAATATTGAATAGGTAAATAGCTTCAATACCCTCAAAATCAAGTCTATGCCATTACCAAAGGATATGAACATGATATACGACATGGATTGCCATTATCTGCCTTTTTTGAGTTTCAGTGATATAGGAGTCTGGACACAGGTCTGCCCTTCTGCAGCTTTTTGAGCTGCTTTTAGTGATGAAATGCTTTCTGGATTCTAGCAATTGAGACTAGCACACCAATTTTCAAAGAGCTTTTCAGGCTAAAGGCTACTATTAGCCTTGTGTTTTTTTTGTAAGTATGGCTGCAGGTTTTTAAGGACAGTACCACTGTTAAAAAATGTAACAAAACTTGACTTGTAACAGTATCCCTAAATTTGATGAGTCTAGGCAGAATTAGTGGTGCTTTAATGAGGATATCTCCCAAAAAAAGGTTTTGTATTGAAATTAAACTCAAGTCCTGGGCTATGACATCATCATGTAAAAACGCATTAACTTGTCCATGTGTGTACAAACAACTGGACAGGTAAAAACTCAGCTTCATTTTTATATTCAAAATAAAGACCACTTGAAGAAAGATAGTATTATGTGCAAAAAAAACCCCCAAAAAAACATAAAAAAACGAGAAATAAATAATTAAATTTAATATTCACATTATTAGCCTGTCAGTGTCAGTTCTTCCTCCAATACACCAATCAGATTTCGGATATGAATTTAGTACATTTAAATTATATACACTTCACCTTCAATAAATTTTTCCTATGGAGTGTTTAATAAATTAACATTTTTGCCAGTGATTTTTCTTTGTTTAGAACTTGCTAGCACAAACCAAAACCCTTATTACTGGAAAATATACCCAGAACTGAACTGAATATTGCCAGAGTCTAATATATTTTTCCATTAATAGATTAGGGTCCCAGGTTCAGTCCTGAGCTTGGGTTACTGTCTGTATGGAGTTTATATTCCCCCCTTGACTATGTGGATTTCCTCTGGGTTTCCTTCCACCTCCCAAAAACATGCCAGTAGATGGATTGGCTAAGATAAATTGCCGCTATGTGTGAATGAGATGAGAAGAAATGTGTTGTTCCCGGGAATGGCTCAAGATCCACCGCAACCCTGACCTAAAAATATAAAAGCGGTTACTGAAAGTGAGTGAGTGAGTAAGTGAGAGTATTAATAGATTAATTTATAAAACACTAGTCACGGCTGGTTGTAACTACTTGTCTTGGTTATGAGTCGTCTATGTTTGACGCACCCTGGGGCTGCACACTCAGTATGCCGAGTTTGATGAAGGGTCAGTAATAAAGGAGACTTTTTTAAACATTCTGGTGTTATCAAGCCAATCCGGTTGCCTGTTTATTATATTATTTTGTCTGTCATTGTCTGTTTCTTCTTCATTGTGTTGTTCCAGGGTCAAGGAATGTTGCCTTATTTTGCTAACTTCCGTCTGCTTGCAGAGTTTTCCACCCCATGTGTGAACCAGCGGTAGGTTCTCCAATGCTTTCTGTTCAGTTACCTCTGTGAGGAACTTGCGAGCTACAACTTCATTATGAATTAGACCAGCTGCACTTAAAGCTCATGAAGCACATATGAATTATACAATGAGTAAAAGTACAGTTAATTATAAGTTGTTGTCATGTGGGTGTGCTTGCCTGTGTTTTGCAGCTGGTTCTTTGAAGTGTTAGGTTACCCTAAATCCTCCAGACTCAACATTGCCAACGGTGTGCTCATGGCGGTTGTGTTTTTCATGGTGCGCATCGCAGTCATGCCTGTTTACTACAGCCGTATGTACTCTGTATATGGCACGGAGGCCTTCTATCGGGTGTCATTCGGTGGCCGCAGTGCCTGGATCTTTTCCAGCATCTGCTTGGACATCATGAACATCATGTGGATGCATAAGATTGCTTGCGGCTGCTATAAGGTTCTGCGCTCCAGCCAGCATGTAAAGTCCCAGACCCAAGAAAATGGAAAAATGAGCTAAGCATGGAAGAAAGTTCCCTCTCTATAGTGGGGGAGTTTGAGGAGGACCCTTAGTGCACTGTTATATATATATATATATATGTATATATATATATATATATATATATATATAAAATGTGTGTATATGTGTGAGATTGTGAGATTGTCAGCCAGCAGCAGATGCAGAGTCGGACTGATATACTTGCTTTTGAAGCTGGTCATGGGACAAACCACCCCAGAGCAATACAGTACATGATCAACGTTTTCAGCAATGCTTGTGCTGCAAGCAGACCGCTTGTGTCAGATTAAGAAGGCTGCTGGTGTCCCCTCATTCCACCTACTTGAGTGGTTTAGGCCCAACATATGAAAAACTGGTCAGCTCAAAGTGCACTGGAATTTTTATTTGATTATGTTTGAGCTGTTTATATTTTTATTGCCTGAAAGTGAGGCTTTTATTTTAAACTTTAAACTGAACAAAGTCTTACTAGGACAAAATGTGCCACATCCTTCTAATTTATTCATCAGAGCCACTGCCACCTATAAACTCGAACGACCACCACGTTTACTTTGAAGTTCCACTTCATACACTAACTGTGAAGGATCTCACGCTCTCACCTTCACTACATTACACCAGGACTCTCCTTCGACCACAAACCACATCTGAACAGGACGACATCTTTACGCCAAGGATGCTGGGAAGGTTTAACTGTGAATGTGCCTGGACATTTTAAATTTACATAAAGATTTTATACCGATATTGTTGCGATCGAGAAGAGTAGTGCACTTTCTTTGTGTGATGGGGACACACTTCTGTCTTTGCTTTTTGGAAATTGAAAATTATCCTGGAAAGGACATCATCATCTCCAAACCAAATCTAGGTGAAGAACATAATTGGAGAGTTTTGCACCCTGCTCTGCCATTACTGCAAGATAGTTCTGATTTTTAAACTGGGATTTGGAAATGGTTTACATGCGCACACACACCTGAAGTTCTCCACACACAGCTTCGTTTGTACAGGGGATAAGTGCATGCTGCAGTGTGGTTCTCTGAATGTTTTGCATTGTTGATAGGAATATTAATGGACATGCACAAGTACTCATTTTAGTTTTATGTACAGTGACAATAGAATATAAACAGTCTAATATTTTGTAAAAGGCTTTGGTCATGGACATTACCCTACAGATGATGTTGCTTATGTGCTCTCACTAAAGCAAAGGATGTTCAGCAACCTTTTTTCTGCATCATGCCTTATTTATTTGAACCAGAACTGAATCAGCACGTACATGTATATTTATTCTTTTAAATGAATTGTACTATGTATGGAGAAAAGGTGTTTGTGATGTATCTTAATGGAGATATACAGAATAAAACACAAAATCAGCTTGAGAGGCATCATGTCACCTTGTAGGAAATTGTAGTGTAGGATATTCATGTGCAATCTTGAATCTGATTGAAAAATCACCTACAATGATAATATTACTGGATGCCACATGTTATTTTATATTATAAAATTTTAAAGTATTTATGTAAATGTGTGTAAGATGGCTTGAGATGTAGAGGAATTATTCGCTCTTTAAAATTGACAGAAGTTCTATTTTTTATTGAATAAATTACTTGAATCCTTGCTCTACCTAATGGGGAATAGTAGTCAGTGCAGATTCTTTTAATTTCTGTACTTACAAGAGGAGGCCAGTCATAATCTTCTGCATTTGCTTGTTTTGCAGACATTTGTTCTAGATGCCTTTTTATTTTTGAGCTTGCATGTCTTTCCTTCTCTTTTTGTTATATTCTTGCCTTAGGTCCAATGAAAGATGAAATGAAAGTTTATTACTTTATTTTATTGGTACTGTTTAGTGTGGATTCAGGTACACCAGCATAAGATATGTCTTAATATGGTTTTAAAACTTTGCCCAATTACCATGTTGTATCGAATAAAATATAATGCAGAATGTTTTCATACTAGATGTAAATACATTCCATTTATGTAATACATTAATGTAATGCATAAATACATTTCTGTAAACGTTCAGTGTGAGAACTAAACGTGACAGGGATGGCTGTAATCTCAGTGAATGGCTTGTGTAATTTGAGTTTTCCCATGCTGGGAATGTTGATTTCATATGAATATTAAGTTCATATTAGTAAGAATATACCTTAGTGTAAACTCATTTGGCTTTTAATTTTAATGTAAGCAACTTGATAACTTGATTGGAAAAAACAAAACAAAAAAAAAACACCTTATTTTTGTCTGCATTGCTTTTGCTTTTGCATTAAGCTACACAGAGCAAACAGCCTCACTGTGTCTGGATGATTCTGTGTGATTTTGGAGTTGTATGAAGCAGGACCAAGAATGTTGCTTATATCTTTTTTTTTTTAATCTTGTCATCAATCTTCTTTTTTTCTCTGACCCTATACACCCATTTGCTCAATAAAGCAATATGTTCATTTGGATTTAGTGTAATCTAGCCTCCCATGATGATCGGTCTCAGCTGCGCCTTCACTTATTGTACTTTGAATCAAATATTTTAGTTCCATGAAAGCAATAATTCATGGAAAAATTAAATTTGCACAAATGTTCTATTAATCATCTTTCACAATGGAGCTACATGGCAAACACTGATACCATGCAATACTTATATTTCTGTTAACAGTGCTTATGTAATGAAAATATATTTACTATTCCAAGAGTGTAATGTTTATTTGTTGCAAAGCGCTTAATTAATATTCTGCCATGTATGTATAAATGGTATGAATGAGCATACATACAAGGGAGCAGCTGAAAGGAACAACAATATATATATATATATAGTCCTCTCCAAAATGTATTGGAACATAGATCAGAATTTCAGCATCCGCTTCCTGATATTTACATCTATATTATTAATTAATAATTAATTAATATAATTAATTGAGAATCTTGTCCTGACATTAATGTCGGTAGCAGCAGACATCGGAACAGCAGGGCCTTTTGCATCACAATATTAATTATTGATATTAACTGTATTAAGACATAGTGCAAGATATTATTTTTAAAAATGTGCATTGTTTACAGTGATATGGATTCAAGCAGTAGTGAAATTCATTGCCAATATTTATTTAAGTAAATTAGATTAGAAATGATTAGAAAATTGTGTAATTTTCCTCAAAATCATATTTTGACATACAGTATTTTAGGTATATGATAAAAGCCAAGTCTTGCTATTGGACTCAAGTTAAAAAAAAAAAAAAAAAAAAAAAAAACTAATTAAAGCACATTTTACCACTAGAACAACCTGTATGTGTGAAAGTGTTAGACTTTTCTAGAACACTAGATGGTGCAAGGGAGCTGTTTTGAATTCAAGAACCACAAGCGTCTGTACTTGCCTCTAAAGAGTGGTGATCACAACTGTCACACTAGTCATGCAGCTGTGTCACATTTTAGCAACTGGAAGATGATGAGCAGGTGTTTCAGGTGAGGGAAGTCAGGATGGAGTGGTGGTGGAGAGGTCAGTGATTGGAGAAGTACAGGAGGAACTGAGAGAAGAAGGAAAGGCAGATGGGGAGGCTGAAACCTGACCAGACAAGAGGAGCAGACGTTCATCTTTTCCTCTTTTTCTTCTTTGTACTTGGCCATTACAATAAGCATTAAAAATAAAAACTCACAGATTTTGGCATTTCCCTCAGTTATTAGCAGCTACAGGATAGCCACTGAACTCCTGGCCAATGAGCATTAATTCCCTGTAACAGGACAGTTCTGATCTGAGTCTGGGCTTGAACCAACTCATCCATGAGTCCTAAAATCACACGCAAAATTGTAAATATGAGCAGTGTATTTGAAATACAATATATGGCCAAAAGTTTGTGGACACCTGACCATCACACCCATATGTGGGTCTTCCCCAAACTGTTCCCACAAAAAGCATGCAATTGTCTACTATGTCTTTGTATTCTGTAGCATTAAGATTTCTCTTCACTGGAACTAAGGTGCTCAAAAATGTTCCAGTATGACAGTGCATCTGTGTACAAAGTGAGGTCCAGGAAGACATGACTTGCCAATGTTGATGTGGAAGAACTTAAGTGGCCAGAGCTCTGACCTCAACTGGGCAACACTGGGATGAACTGGAAGATCGACTGTGCACAAGAAGAGTAGATGTTACCAACTCCATGTTAATGCTAATGGTTTTTGAATGGGAACATACATTTGGCCACATAGTGTATGCTTTCAAGAGGTCAAGAGGAGTTTATTGTCATTTCAGCCATGTACAAGTACATAGTGAAACGAAACAACGTTTCTCCAGGACCAAGGTGCTACATAAGACAAACACAGAACAACNAACTACAGGGACTACATAAATTAAACAAAGTGCACAAGTGCAAACATGTGCAGAAGCACAAAACAGAACAAGACAGTACCATAACTACAACACCACCAATACGCAGTTCTGTTTGAAAGTGACCAAATATGTTTTCCTGTTAGAAACACAAGTTGTATGTATGGTGTGAAATTCACAGTGAAGAATTTGCAATACACAACAAAATTTTTTGCTCTGTTTTGCACTTCCTCACCACCAGGAGAGGTGTTTACACACCTGGATACTTTCTTGTGTGCATGCTGAGACCTTGCTATGAAATATTATCATGAATAGCTATCTGTCCCTTTGTACACATGTTGGGTGTTTTTGAATATTTTGAAGCTATCTTCATAACAGCTTGTGACTATGGTCAGAGCTACAGGTAACCTATACTCTAAAGCCCTGCTGTTGAAAGACAAACACAACAAGGCACAACTGATCTTTGCCCAAACATACCTAGAAAAACCACAATCCTTCTGGGAAAATGTTCTATGGACTGATGAAACTAAAATAGTGCTCTTTGGCAATTTGTTTATAGACAATGGAATGAAGCTTATAAGGAGCACTGTACCTACAGTTAAATACGGTGGAGGTTCCATAATGTTGCAGGGCTGCTTTGCTTGGCCTTGGAGACCTTGAACGTATTGAAGGAATCTTTAAATCAAAGAATTACCAGGGCATTATAGAGTGAAATGTGTTCGCCAGTGTGAAAACTAGGTCTGAGTTAGAGATGGATCCTACAGCAGGACAATGACCCTAAACACACCCCAAAAAGCAGAAATACATGGGTAAGACGAAGAAAATGGCCTTTTTTATTTTAACAAAACAAAAAACAAAAATATTTATTAACCAAACAACCCACCCTAATTTTGAATGTACACATTTAGTAAGGGGCACCTTTTGGACACCACAGTGCCGTTGTTTGACATTAATAGAAGCAACCACAGGGTAAAGGAATACTTATACAAGATGATTAAACTACTAAAGAAAATACTGGTGGCCCTGTTATGGAGGAATTTTGATGGTGTGGTTTGTGTCCACTCATTCTCAGAGGAAAGAGTCACTGCAAATCAATACATATCATTCTGACTGATCAGCTTTATCCGATTGACAAAACATTTGCCCTTCCGCAGGGTACGAGGGCTCACTGACTGGCTTAATGAGTATAAAATTAATGTAAATCAGAGATGCTACTATGCCCTTCACAGTCACCAGACCTCAAGCCAGCTGAACATCTGTGAGATTTTGGAGTATCGTGTTAGCACTTTCCACCACCATAAAACACCAACTGAGGGAATATCTGTTGAAGACTGAAGAATCTTGTAGAATCTATTCTAATGCATACTGAAGCTGTTCTGTGCTAACACCTTAGTTTGTTGACACCTATTACTTACTTTTCTTTCTGTATGTTTACTTCCTTGTGTATTAGTCAATCCCTCTCTTACATACAATAAACTGTATAAAGGTCATTTATGCTTGTTTTTAAAATAAAATATTACGTAACTGTAATTCTATATATATATAGAATTCAACATACCTGTCAAGGTAACAGGCTTCAAAATGTTGTGACTACACATAGTTAGGAGGATGTTTAATTACAAATTGAAACTGTATCATCTGAATTACTTGTACACTGCTGCCTTCAAACTTTGGGCCACAACTTCTCCCCCGAGTCTGATGCTTATGTGGAGTAATGCCAATCTTTGTACTCAGTAAATAGAGGTAGAAGAGAAGCAATTAGATTATATTAATAGCTAATCCTCACTATGCAAGTGTTCACGCCTATTTCTAAATATATTATGGCTGAAATGCACTATCTTGCCTCTTTTTAAATTGATTATCCTTATTTCATTTCAAATTCTTTTTTGTGCCTAAACTACCCTTGCATACTTGCATACTTCTCTTACAATTTGAACTGCTATTTTTTTTAAATTCAGATGCAATATTTGTTTTCAGTTTTGTATACATCAAGTTTTTCACCTAAACAAGGCAGAAAAAATGATACTGTTTATTACATTAATTAAAATATAGTATACACACAAGCATTTAATGAAAACATTAAATATATACATGCTGCAAACACATTAGCTAAATCTACACATATAGCCTAACATAGTAAAGAAGAGACATTGGGACACAGTTTAGCCACTAATAGCCACAATTTAGCAGGAGAATCTTTAGGAGTGTACAACTGTGTGATGATTTTGGCATTTGGGTCATTTCATGAGGGTAGATTAAACAGCAGAATACTGAAAGCTACTTAAAAGAACCTGTTAGGCTAGTTATTTCCAGAACACACAATACCACCTATAAACTGCAGGGATAATTCTGTTTTCATGTGAGCTTAAACACAGAGAAAAAAGAAAAGAAAGTACACAGGTGTTTGTCACCGTTTCCCACCTATCTGTAGAGAATCTACATTTTGCTATGGTTAGGCATTCTGTTTTATCCTGCTTTATTCATCTTTGATTTGATGTTCTCTAACTTGTTGATGAGTAGGCCAGTATAAGTCCACTGACGAGTCTTAATAATGCAGCCATTAGATTTCTGTGAGGGTAACCTGAAAGCACTCTGCCTGAGGCTCGATGTTTAGTACAAATGCATCCTCATTGGAGTAGTGCTCGATGATGTTGTCATCTATGTTGACCAGAATCCTGAGAGTCACACAAGAGAAGACAAAAGATAATTTTAAAAAAAGCACGAAAAACCAACACAATATCAACATCTGACCATCTGTAAACACAGAGTTGCCTGTTTCTGAAGTACAGGGATGTAAGTAACATGTTAGCCTGGGCATGGTGTCTACAAGGTGCTGGATGTGCAGGAATGGTGCACAATGCAGAAACAAACAAGCTGCACAGTATGTATTGTACATATGCACAGGTTTGCTTGTACAGCCCTTTGCACCTTATCCCAAAAATGCTGCATAGGGTTGAGACATAGAGACTTTGTAGGTCACGGTCACATTTAGCTATAATATGTGCTTTGAGACATCCAAGCATATGAACTTTTTTTTTTTTTTTTTTTTTAAAGGAAAAAAAAGCCAGTGCATTACATGAGAGAGATTTTAGAATTACATTTTTGGATGTGGTGTGTGTTTTATTGTTAACATGAAATTATGTAAAAACATGCCATGATATGTGTGTCTTTGAATACTCCGCCTACCCAACACTCTTTACCCATTACTTCACTGAGCTATAAAAGTTCCACATCTGTGCCTCTGATTCACATTTATAAATTACATGTTGGCACTAAACTGTTCTTACTTATAACTTGATGATATTGATTCTGATTATTTGCCTGCAAACTGAGCATTTTTCAGGTTGTTAAAACATACTTAAATATACACACATTCTGAGCAGGCATATGTTTTATCATACAGATGTCCCAAAGACAAAATTGATGAATAAAGAAACTGCTAGTGCCTGCTTGTTTTATGACCACATTTGATCATTCACAACTTTAAGGGCCACTGTGTGTGAAGCTGAGGGCTAAACCTAATAAACTGATAACTTGGTGTATAATTCCAAACAATATAAACATATTAATGAGAGAAGATCTAGTCCATGACTTCTTTAAGCTTTTAAACTGATAAAGCATTTGACCCAACAATAATACAGCAGCTGGCACAGCGTGAGGGCATTTCCTAAAGGAACGCCTAGATTACATCATGAAATGACTCAAACTTAAATTTTTGCTTTCTTTCCTGAGAAACAAAATGAATTACTAAAGATAATATTTATATGTATGTGTGCATAGTATGTGACCATTAGATCTAATTAACTGTCACACACTTGCTGTTTTGTGTCATGGTTGTTGCACTCCAGCAGCACTTTGACCACGCCCTTTGATTACTGTTACAGCCTGTTCCTTGTGATTAGTCTCATTGTGTCTAGTTTCTCTCACCTCTGTCTTGCTCTCTTGTAATCCTAGTCTTCCCTTTCTGTATAGCCTGCATTTGAATGTATATATCAAAATACAAGTTTCTGATTTATGATAATGCTAAGGCCTTGGACTCAAGATTTTGAACAAAACAAAACAAAAAAAAAAACAGAAGTAATGATTATCAGAATGATTGAATCATCACTCCACATTCCTATTGTTCAGCTTTTACTCACCCTTTCTTATTCTTCTTGTAGATTTTACTTATCTTCTCAACAGGAACCGTATATTTGTCTGATATCTGAAAAAAGAATGAACCTGTAATTCTATATACTTCATTTTAACTGTGAATGTGCGTATGCTGGTTTGTGAAGTGCAAGTTTGTACTTACAGCCTCAATCAAACTCTTCACTGTTGGAGACTTGAGCATTAGTGCATCAAAAACCTCATCAGACTCTTTCCTTACATACAGTAGAACTGTTAAGAAACAGTCACTGGTTACAAGTTGTGGATACAGAGAAGGAACTGCAATTACAGCAAGGATCATGTACACTCTCAGGCACATTCAGTGACTACATTATCAAGTTAGAGATCAGAGAGAATATATATTAATCATCCACATCCGGTTCTCTCTTTGTCTCCCTCTTTCTCTCTCACGCACATGTACATACCCCTCCTTGGTGCAGCACTTTTGCTCTGTTTGGCTGGTGGAAGGCAGGGATCATCCTCTGACTGTCTGAACACCCTCTTCATAATCACACTGTAGTGACAGTAAGCATAACTGTACTCAGAACCTCTTCAGTAATTATTAATAAATGATCATTAAAATCATTTTAATGATTTTACAGCAGAATTTCCTTTGTTTACTCAATTAGAATTTCTATAAATAGGAGTGAACATGAGTCAAAACCTGAGTAATTAGCAAACCTGACACTATCCTTAAGCTTTTGTTTTGTTTCGTTTTTATCATCAATGGTCATAAAAAGAATTCATAATCTGTTTATTTAATATTAGGCAGAATTTAAACTTTGAAATACATGTTTAGAAATCCAGCAAATTCTAACACTATCAACCATCCTGTATATGTCCACAAATACCAAGAAGCACTACAAACCAGTATATGCATTCGGCTCATTTGTTTAATAACAGTACATGACTTTGTTTAGAACACATTACTCACTAATCAGGGTGTAACTGCACTGCACTTACCAATCACTCTCCATTTCTTCAGTACTATATCCAAACATCTGTAAACAGACACGCAGAAGAGTTAAGGTTAAGGTGGGATAAGAAAGGAAAAGCTAATGCCACTATTAAGGAATAATATTAAGGGCAGGAGTATGTGATGAGGAATGAATAGCTTTTTTGGTATTATGCCTGTTATGTTTTATTTCTTCTTTCTAGTTTTGCATTTGCCTGGTTGCACTCTGATGCATTAACACATAAAAATGGATTAATGATTACAAACTCTCTCACCTGTGCAGCTCTCTGCATGTTACTGAAATGAACATCAGGGATGAACAACACTGGCTGAGATTCGAGGTCTGTTATGGCTTTGAAAAATGTGATGTCTGACCTCTTCTGCATTAATGCGCCAAGACTTCCTCTTTTACCTGTCAGATCTAAAAGAAAATGAACAGCCAGGAATGATACTGTGTTGTCCTTCAATGTATTTCACAATATAGACATGTTTCTAAACTTATTCTATTGTGCACCCTGCACATTTCACTAGTCCTTGCAAGTATTTGAACACTTAAGGAATGTCCATCAGAAACATGCATTTCTTCAGTGAAATCAGTTACACTGAAAAGAAGAAAAAAAAAACTCCCATGTATTACACTAATCTGTGTGCCTTTAACAGGCAGAGACAAAAACTGTGGTACATTTTTTTAAATAAAAAAGACATTTTTAGAGTCAACATGTTTGGTTGTAAACCCTGCTGTTTCATGTTATAATAATGTAATTTAAAGGGGTGTAATAATTATAGGGTAAGGCATTTTAGAAGACTTTGGAGCTCTATTTGCAGTTAAAATGATGTCTCAGGCACTGCTACGAAGCTCATTATGTTCCAATCGGTCATTTTCAACAGGTAAAAGACTTTATTCAATACAACTGGGAGAATTTACAAATGTATTTATTTATTTCAAGATATGGCAAGCCTGTAATACATGTTGTTTATAATATTAAACCTCTGTTCGTAGTAATTTTTTATTTATTAATACAGACAAAATGCACATTCTTTTGCATTGTTAATCATTCATAAATAAAAAAAGAATTCATAATTTTTCTTCATTCAAATTTTGTTAAAAATATTGAGAATCGAATTGTGAAGCCAATATCATGAATCGAATCATGAAGGTAGTGTATCATTATACCCCTAGTAATCTAAAGTATTTCAGATTATTCACATATCTGCTTTAACTCACCATTGTGACCTTGCCCTCCAGCCACATGACCCTTTGTCTTTTTCCGCATCTGCTTTCTCTCCTCATCGCGAATCTTCCTCTCAGCTCCCTGTGGAGAAATGGGAAAAATGGGACATGCAGAAGCAACTATTTATACCACAAATTTAGGTAATAATTACCATAATGTTTAATGCAGTTGTTTCAGTAACTAGTTGAACACACAAACGGTACAAGACATTGGACAAGAAACATTCCGACCACAGATTAAATATTTTATTTGTTAAAGTGCCAGTTGTTATAATCACATGCACTGTTAAAGAAACACTTTTGCTAACCTTGTCACAGAAGACCTTGATTTGGCAGTAAGCTCTGTGAATCGGTTTATTGCTCCTGTTGTTGTAGCTGTATGTATCAATCTGAATCATAAGCGGAAGCCCTTTCACTCCTTTCTGAGAGGAGAAATCTGTGCTCAAACAGTTCACTGTGATGAACACCTATGAAAAGATGAAAACATGACAATGTACATTTCTAACATTTAGAATACAATCTTTATACATATAATTAGCAGAATATTGTTGTATAGGACACATTATTAAAACAACATACATTATGAGAAAAAAGGATGCCCTGAAAATGTCCATGAACTGTAAAATCTAGCTATAGGATTAGTGTTCAATTTTGACATGTGTTATAATAAAAACATAGGACCCTTTTGTTCTTTTTGTGGATCAAACAAACCAATGTTGCTTTATTAGGTTATTTATGTTACAAATGGTACAGAAGAATCAGGGTCTATATAACCAAAAGAATCACAGTCCATAAGTATTTGGACAGTGACACAATTTTCATAATTTTGCCTCTGTACATCACCAACATTTGAAATTTGAATTTGAGATTTGAAATGAAGCATTCAAGATGTGATTGAAGTGTAGACTCTCAGCTTTAATTCAAGGGATTTAACAAAAATATTGCATTAACCGTTTAGGAATTACAGCCATTTTTTACAGAGTCCCTCCATTTTCACAGGCTCAGAAGTAATTGGACAAAATAACAATTATAAATATAAAATTATTTTAATACTTGGATGCAAATCCTCTGCAGCCAATGACAGCCATAAGTCTGGAAACCATGGACATCATCAAATGCTGAGTTTCCTCCTTAGACATGCTTTGCCAGGCCTTTACCTCAGCTGCCTTCAGTTGATGCTTGTTTGTGAAGGTTTGTGAAGCGCTGTCCTATCAGTTTTGCAGCATTTGACTCAATCTGAGCCGAAAGTGCAGCTCTATACACTTCAGAATTCATCCTGCTACCTCTATCAGCAGTCACATCATCAATAAACACCAAAGACCCAGTTACACTGGCAGCCATACATGCCATAACACCCATTCCACCATGTTTGACAGATGATGTGGTATGCTTTGGCTCATGAGCCTTTCCTTTCCTTCTCCATACTCTTCTTTTCCCATCATTTAATCAATTTAATCCTGTTTTCATCTGTCCAAATGATCTTGTTCCAGAACTGGGCAGGTTTTTTTTTTTTTTTAAGATGTTTTCTAGGAAAGTCTAATCTGGCCTTTCTGATCATGAGTGTTACCAGTGATTTGCATCTATGTGTACATTCATGAAGGAATCTCTTGATGGTAGACTTGAGAATGATGCACCTACCTCCTCCAGAGTGTTCTTGACTTGGCTAGATGTTGTGAAGGGGTTTTTATGCACCAAGGAAAGAATTCTGTAATCATCCACTTTAGGCCTTTTTGTGTTGCTGAGCTCACCAGTGCATTCCTTCTTTTTAATAATCTACCAATTTTTTTTATTTGTCTCTGCTATCTCTCTGATAGGTCTGTTTTTTTCGGCCTAATAATGGCCTCCGTCACTTGCATCATTTTCATTGTCACCTCTTTGGACCGCATATTATTTTTGAACCTACTTTTGAAAATGGAAGGACTATGTAAAACATTGTCATAATTTCTAAATGGTTAATGCAATATTTTTGTTAAACTCCTTGAATTAACACTGAAAGTCAAAATCCATTATGGTGGTGTATAGAGGCAAAATTAGGAAAAAATTGTGTCACTGTCCAAACCCGACTGTATGTGTGAGAAAGTTACTTCCTGCAGGGGGTCCAACCTTACTAAGCTGGTCTAAACGTTACTTTCTCAATGTTATTGTGCCATCCCAAACAATTATGTTCACATGATCTAATGACGTATCTACCAGACCAAGCTACAAAGTGGCAGACAATAAGCTAAACACAAATATAACACTATCCAGTAAATAAACAAAAGACATTAAAAAGAATAAACAGCTACAAAGTGCATGCATCTAAATGACTACTTCAGAGCCAATGTCTGTTTCAACACCAGCTTTAGTTTAAAAAGTTTTGAAATGAAATGTAAACTAAATCATAAATTAAACAATAATGAATTAGGAATAAGAGCAGAATGCCTCATGTTGGATGATCTTCACTTCTGCTGCAGCAATTAATTTATTCAAATAAACTGAAAGATGTTTGCTTCAAATGCTCCACCGCAAAACACCATGTGCCAATATTTCAAGATATACCGGAAAAACTACTTTTGAAAGATGAAATGTGGGAAATTTTTTTGCCTAGAGTGAAAATACTTTCCCACTGATAGACTAGTTTGCCTTCATGTCTGTACCTGTAACTTTTGTTTAATAAGAAGTGCAATGTTGTGAGAACCACTTCTTTTCTCATGGTCATGTGAGCACTTTCAACAGTCATCGGTTGATAAACTACAAACATGCTCACATGTTTACAAGTAACAGTATTTTTCTTTCAGGTTTATTGCAGGATAAGCAGGAAATGCTGATAGTTTGATGTCAAAATAAGCCTGAAATTGAACAGACCATAAAATATTCATATGCTGCTACTGTAGTGATGGGGTTTATAAGAAATTATTATCCATATTTTTTTAATGAATTCTGTTTTATATAATTTATTAATTCAGATACTGTACATGCTGAAAATGCTAGTTAAATTAACAATATAATCTTACAATAGAGACAGTTTAATGTTGCAAGTCTATGCCATGAGGAGTTGCAATTATAATTAATTATCATTCAGAAAATAGGCTCATCACCTCTAAAGTTTTTCTCTTCTTGATTCTGAATTTCTTAAAAAACACTTTCTTTGATACAGGCTTGTGTTGTTATTGATCTTGTGGCAAAATACCTTGAACTATGGATTCAATGCATTAAAATGTGATGCCCTGCTCGGTACTTGCACAGATCTTCCTCACATAGAATTCTTTAGTATTAACTACAGACAAAGTTGTGTTTGTTCTGCAGCAAATTAGATTATCACCTGAACCTTGTGTCAGTGCAGTGATCTTTGATGCACAAATCAAATTAGCCAGCCTTATACAACAATGGTGTAATTTAAAAGAGAAAAAAGGTAAGTTTACATTCATTCTAATTCAATCCATATTTGACATGTGAAGCATAATTCAGAGGTCTTTCTTAAAAGCAGGCTGAATTTATGGACCTTGCATTTATAGTGAAACACAGTGAAACACACACACACACACACACACAAAAGTAGCCATATTACTTGATATACTCAAATCACAACGTCATTAGTTAATCCAAAGCATTCCCAGCGAGTCCAAACCACTATTGAATAATAAGAGCTCTCAATATCTTACATGTCTGCATGCTCACCTTAGCCTCCTCATTAATGTCCCAGGTGAAAGAGACAGCATTGTAGGCGATTTCCTCCAGGTTCCCAATAGTGTTGAAGCTCTCTTTGTAATCAGCTTTATAAAGAAAGTAGATCAGAGAGAAGATCGGCAATAGAATAAATAAAACCCTCTGCATGAGATTCATTCTCTTTAGGCCTTGAAAGGACAATATTATAGTTTTAGTGAAAAGAATGAATCACTTCCAAAAGTACATATATTTTAACTGACCTACAATTCACATAGATTTAGCATATATCATACACACTAAGGAGAACATGACATGGTCAATGCAGAATGACAGTACAATGAAAAAGGCCAACAAAACAATTAAAACATTGTTAGAACAGTGTTATATTACAAGCTGAATTATAAAGTAGCATTATAATATCAATCATATATCACACCTATTCCCGGTATCTTGAGCCTGTGTTTATTTATGTACATTTCTCCTAACAGCTATTAACATATCTATTCAAATCTTGATCTGGAGCCTTGGGCAATATGAAAAATCCTAGGATACTGTTATTCAAAACATGCATTATGGCATATCAGGTTCCAAACTTTCCAAAACTTCGTCCACATCCTGTTCATCAGACCACCAAAGTGGTCTTGAAAAGTCAACCCTCCACACCCCTGTCTATGGCCTGACCACATATCTATTGTCTACCCATTTTCCATCTGTGAGTAAAGGTGATGGGTTACATTGCCCTAAGCCTTCTACTAATGTTGCATTTAATAGAATACAATATGAAGGAAAAGCAGACGACTAGTGAATGAGGGGGTTAGGGCACTGTAACACACACACACACACACACACACACACACACACACACACACACACACACACACAGACACAGACACAGAGGGATGTTGAGTGAGGTGAATTCCCCAAGTAGTAAGAAAGAGGGCACACAAATTCTTACCAATGTCCAGAACTCTCTGTTTGGCAGTGTGCTGACGGGTATGCCAGTAGTTCCAGTGCTTCAATTGCTCATCGCGACATTTGTCCTCTCCAAACACCACCATCACCACACTCTATAACACAAAGAGAAGATGAAGGCTGCATAAAGCACAGAAAACACTACAGCAGAACCATGTATCTAGAATACAGTCTAGATTATCACTCGTAACATACAGTAATAGCTACATCAAACCAGAACACTATTTTTGCAGATTACCATGTGAATGGTATAAGAACTCACCCTCACTTTGCTGATAGGATGGCGCAAGCCTTTACCGATGCCCGCCTCACAGAGTGTGATGCCATAGAACTGGCCTCTGTTCAAATAGATCATTGGACCCTCGCCAGGCTTCTGTCGAACAGAGCGGCTCGCTTCTATATTGTACTGGAGCATGTTCCTACAACACAGGAGATGAATAGTTTTACTAGTCATTCCCCCTGACGGAAGATATAAATCTCCATTTCCTTTTTCCATGACTGTCTATGTTTTAAAAAGGCTCAACTCAAGACATCACTAGTAGAGCACAAAACTTACATTCCAGGCTGCTCAAAGAGTGTGTCTTGGGCCCCTAGAGTGGTGGGTACTCTGAACTTCTGCTAAAAGCACAGAATATCAGATATTAGCAATCTAATAATGATAAAACCTAATTGTCTACAACCATTGACTCATTTCATTACAGTGTATCCTAGACAATCTGTACATTCACAGAATTTAGCAGATGCCTTTATCCAGAGTACTTTGTAGTGTCTACCAAAAACATATCCTGTAGGAATGCACAGTTACCAAAAGGATGTTTTATCCGTTAGGTAGGTATAGGCATGCAAACAAAAACTCCTACCACATTTTCGCCAGTGTAAGAGTCTTCAAAGGTGCTATCTGGAATGCTCCTCTGCTCATCTTTGCCATAACTGCTGTGTGCTTCCTGAGTGGGCTGCTGGTAGGAAACATGATGGTATGGCTGTCTCTCAGGCTGCTGGTTAGAATACACCTCTGACTTTACGGTGGCCACCACCCCCCCCTCTGCTGGTAATGCGCTACATGAGTCTCGCTTCACCTCTGTGCTGCGAGAGTCTGTGTTGACGGAGAGATTGACTGGGGGAGATCTGGTGCCCTGGACGCGCTCATTCATGGATTCGACACCACCATGGCATATCCTATGAAAAATAATCATATAAGCAAAAAAATAATAATAATATTTCAGTGTACACTGTCAATGAGATTTATTCCTGAGATGATAGATCACAGAATAGTTATAACTCTGACAATAAATCCTATCATTATCACATTTCATATGCATGTATCAAATAATGCACAACAAACCTTTTTTCTTCCTCCGGAAATTTAGCTACAGACAGGAGCCTTTTCTCTTTTGGAACCTGAGATGCACAGGAGAGTATGGTTACAGGATAGCACTCTAAATAAAGAGCTCACAACAACTACCAAACAGATATTAAGTCTGATCTCGTAAGATAGATGTCTCGTAACACCTCCTCTTTCTTGCGAAGAAATGTAAGCACAAGAAATGGTCTCTTTCAGGTACAACAGGACTTTCACCATCAAAAAAGACATGAATGCTGGTTTGGATAGCCTTGGATGTTTTAGTTTTCAACAGAACAAAGCCTTTTCACCTTGTAGTATTCATACAGGAGTCCAAGAGCTGCCACACTGTCCTCGTCTCCATTGATGCTCATCATGGCCTTGGTGGCTGCAGTGAGAGGATTCTCCAGGTAGGCCCTCCAGGCTTCATCCTCACTTGTAAACACACGGCGGGACAGGAAGGACGTCTCATTGGGAACCACTACTACCAGCCGCTTACTGTGCCACAGAGCAACATACGTTTTGAGGAGAAGCAGATGATTTGGAATTTATAATCAAACATGATGTTTCTCAGTGGCAGGTGTTATGCGATTTATACAGTAACACCAAGTGCACACAAGTGGGTAGGTTTTAGGAGTACTCAACAGTAGGCTAAAATCTAGTCAGCACTAACATGAATGAAACAGCACAAAAGCAACATTCTGGTGTGGGTGTGTATTTTAAGCGTAATCGTGGAAATCTAACGCACTTCAGTGTTAACCCTACAGCTTCAAGTTTAGGTCATACATAATAAAAGAGTCGTAATGTTACTACAGGAGTTAATCTTTTCTCCGAAGCAGACTCTTACGCTAAATAAAAACTAACACCTTTTCTTGCCTGAAGCATTTCTGGAGTCAACAAAGAGCTTCACCAAAATCCTGCTATTCCCAGAGCTCTCTCTTTACATTCCCACACACAATACACTATCCCAGTGGATATGGATACTACCCAATGGATGTGCACAAAAGCATGTCAGGAAATGTAGGTTAAATGTTTACATCAGTGATCAAGACTATTTCAACCTGTGAAAATAAATATCTTACCTACAGCCATTTTGATTTCTGTCAGTAAAGCTAAAGGGCATTAGAAGAAATGCTAGGGTATTACAGTAGACACTATAAATAATTTAAAAAATAGTAATCATTTAAATTTAATTTTTTTAAAATAATTTAATTTTTCGTTAAATTAAGGCTGTTAACACTAACAACGTTAAGCAATGACAAGTCTGAGGTTTTTCATTGCAGCTTGCTACAGAGGAATCGATTCTAGCCTGAACAGGTGAACTTACCTTTCCTCCTGAGCCATGGTTATAACGGCTTAATCCACTGTTTCTGCTGGGAAACTGTACAGGAAGCGGCAAACTTTCAGTCAGTTAAACGCCTTCAGGAGAACTACAGAGCAAACGTTAAACGTTACCTGACTCCTAACATCCGTCTGACATTAACATTAATCTCGTTCCACCTATATAAACAAAGTAAAATGACTGTATGTGGGCGGGAAAACACTTTCCCAAAAATTCAGCGTTCTCCGAGACGCCAGCAGGTGACTACAGCGCAGGTGGGTCTGAATCTGTCAATTAGAGGGCGGGGCTAATGCTCACCTCAGTCTGATTCACTACTGCCGGTTCGGATCGGAGTCGATTCCTGCGCGCGCTCACACTGCACGCGGCCCGCTCGCTCACAGGGTCAATCTCAAACCGCTGTCTACATCCTACAAAGTCAACCAGACAGGCTATATCGAAGAACAACATTTACACCCTAACTAGTGCAGTGTTTATCAAATAAGTGGCCATATGGGCTGCAGCTCAAGTAAATGGCTCATAACGGCACTACAAGTGATCAGGTTTCTTGCTGCAGTTAAAAAAACGAAGCTTTAAAAAAAAAAAACTGGCACAAACTGGCAAAAAACTGACACTGGCACAGAGACTAGTATTGTTTTAATTTTATTCAGTTTTTAATAACTAATATTAATTTAATATTCTTTACATTTTAATGACTAATATTATTTTAAGCCTCGGACTTTTCATTGGTTTTAACAGCCTTAATTTATGGGGAAAAAAACACAACAAAACGTATTTCTATCATTTTCCCCAATGTGTTTCTTACAGTAGCCTAGCACATGTCTAACTAATGTTATTTGGCTTTCATTTTAATTTTATTTATTTATTTTTTTCTTTAAATAATTTTTTTTGGCTTGAAAATCAGTATAATTTTTTAAGACTCTTTTGTAGTAGTAATGATTTGAAAAAGAGAGACATGCAAGTTTTGTCACCCAGTTCAGATGCCATTTGTTGTTCAGATCTTTCTGTGTGTGTAAGCAGATTTATTGTTGACTGTCAGACTAGTATTTCTTTGACACAGTAGCTGATGTCACATAACCTAAGGTAAGACTGGGTGTGTGATCCAGTTATAATTGGAGATTTACTGAGCCTATCGTTTGCTTTTAGAGGTTTTAATATTCAGTCTTGACACTGAAGAAAGTGCTGTTTAGTAAGGATCCAGAAAACTGCATGGATCTACATGACCTTTTAAGTGTATTGTGAGAATATGAAGTGATGGATATAAAATATTTCAGTTATTTCAAGATGCACTCATGCATGCTTTTTGTCTTAGCATGGCCAAAAACATGACCTTAAACAAAATTATTGTTCCATTACTAGTGTATTTTACAAAAAGGTTAGTCAAGAACAGTGATGTCTACATGCACTGGGGTCATTGGGGTTGTTCTTTAAGGTATCTTGCTTCTTTTGTACAATTTCTTAGAAGCCTTTGTTGCAAACTGAAGAGAACTTTTGGAGATGGGAAATCATTATACACATACAAGTCACCTTCTTTTCAATTTACAGCAGAAAGGATATTCAAATGTCAAAATCTCTTAAGATAGCTAGAATTGAGAGTACTGGCTCGGTGATTTGAGGTCAAAGCTACACACCAGCCAAGTGCAATGCCAGATCTTTCCTGAATCTTTATTATTCTTCATGGGACAGTTAAAAAGAGGTGTGGCACTTCAGAGTCTGCAAAGAAAAACTTGATTCTGCTTCTACCCGTCTGACAGGTAACGGCTGCAGTGTAGGGCGGGCGTGAGTGAGGTATGTTTGTGTGTGCGCACGTGTGTTCACACACAGGTTACACAGGCATTTCTTCTTACCGTACATATCAGCTAAAAGCTCAAACTTGTAGAAAGACTTAAAATAAGTGATGTCATCATGGTACATGTTTTTCTTACCCATACCACCTCAGGGGAATTAAATTTTCTTGCAGATCTCTGGGCTGCTTATTAGTCTGTAAAAACCATGATTTAAAAGCATTAATGGTTATGTTGATTGGGAGAAAATGCAATCATTGTAGACTCATCTCACAGAGATGTGATGAACCACATGATGTCAAGTGCAGTTTAGTCCAACTTGTTTGTCATCTCTGAACCTTACGTCTTTAATTAAAATGAGCTCACACTTTGGTCTCTTAGATGATTATGAACTGGCAATTCAGGAGTAATCAAACTGGTGTTGTGACAAGTTTGGCATGGTATATTAAAATGTGATTAATATCGCTAATTTCTGCAATTCACTATTGTATCTTATGATATAAGCGTAAATAAATCCGATGATCATGGAGGCTAATGTTATCTTTCACACAATGACTTTTATTTTTGTAAATAACTACTAGTATAGTGATATGACAACTTATTTTCATTTTCCTATCTATTTATTTAAACACCTTCTCAGTGAGTGTCATATGTTTAAGGATATTACATGCCATAAGATGTTACACAAACATAGTCACATTATACTATTTACAAAGGATACCAAGGACATTGCAAGATCCCAGTTACACCCCAAATCAAGTACAAATACAAGTCCCAAATCAAGTTTTAAATAAATAGATAAATCTTTATCTGTCACACCTGTCTGATATAATAAAACATCCATAAAAGGAAACTTGTTTTATATTCATGTTAGACATGAGAATAGACGTGTTTTTCCTGAAGCAGTGTGAGCCACTCAGGCCTTAAGCTCATAGGATTCACTCTGAAAACAAACAGATTGGCACATATATAGCACAATTGCTCAACTGTTGGGAGGATACAGTCATGCTGGAGAGTATTAATGAGGAAAGACAGAGAGATAGTACTGTTTTTTCTGCGTCAGACCCCATTTTAATGATAAAGCTTTGGACTTGTTTATTATGGGGCTCATGTGCCACTTAATAATATCTGAACAAACCATTATAACAGGTAATTAACTTGATAAATGGAATAAAATTTGAAAAAATTGAATCTGTTATTGGTCATGGCTAAAGTTACAGATTCTCAAGAAGTATAATCCCAATCACAAGATTATTACTAAATAGTAGTAAATAGTAGCCTTGCTGTATTTATCTTAAAACAAATGATAAAAACTAAAAATTTGTGTCAGCTGCTCAGAGAAGCAGTGGCTTGCCTTGACAGAGAACAGTTGTGAACTGAACTATCTGATATCACAAAACTAAATCCAAAAGTTTTGCCAGAACACAACAACAGGCACCCCTAAAGCAGACGCAAAATACAGCACTAGAACACCGAGTGCTGAGGCAGGAATACACCCTGGATGGGATCCTGACCAACTCCGTCACAGTGTGGTATGGCAGCTCCATGGTGTCTGGAAAAAAAACTTTGCCCTACACTTCCTCCAGATGTTTGACAGATGTGATATGCTTTGAGCCTTTCCTTCTCCATAATCAGAACTGGTCAGGTTTTCTTGTTCTTCTTTTTTTTTTTTTTTTTTTTTTTTAACAAAGCTTAATCTGGCCTTTCTGTTCATGAGTGTTACCAGTGGTTTGCATCTTGAGGTAAACCGTTTGTATTTACATTCTTGAAGGTGTCTCTTGATTGTAGACTTTGACAAAAAATACGCCTACCACTGGAGACTCGTGAAGGGGGTTTTCTTCAACAAGGAAGGAATTCTGCAATCATCCACTTTAGTTGTCTTCAGTGGTCTTCCAGGCTTTTTGGTATTGCTGAGCTCACCAGTGCATTCCTTCTTTTTAATAACGTACCAAATTGTTGATTTGGCCACTCTTAAAATTTCTGCTATGTGTCTAGATAGGTCTGGTGTCACTTGCATTGACGCCTCTTTGGACTCCATATTGAGAGTTCCCATGAACAGTTCTCAAACAAATTCAACACTTGGTATCTGTCTATAAATGGAGGAAGTATTTTCTCCAGGTAGCATTCCAAAAACCTGAACTTCTCTCACATTATTTAAAGAACACGTTAATTTCATTGAGAAACAAAAGCAGCAAAAAAGGAAAGCATAAAACAGTACTGGCTCAGATATTGTGCAATGGATTTGAGGTATCTGTTTGTAGGCTTTAAACACCCCAGCTCTAGAGAGAGACTGTGTTCTGCATTAATACAATCTGAATTACTTTGTTCACACATCACAACAGTGTCTTACTCAGTGTGATAAATTAGAGATTAAGACCTATCACTTTAGCCAGCCTTGACCAATATGCGAATTGACTGAGAGCAGTTTTAATTATGTGGATATCACATGATAAATAAAAAAAATCATCAAAACCGAAATTTGATTATAATCTGTAACGTGTATATTTTTTGTCCAGGTAGAATTGCATGGATTAATATTTGTCTTTACCAATTTATTTATGTTTAATAAATGACTTTTTTTTTTATTATTATTCAAGTTGCTGATTCATTTACCTGTTGCTTTACCAGTGATCCAATGATTTGCACATTTCAACTGATGATTTGTCAACTGATTGATGATTGGTCAATTGATTTCTCTGGAACAATTTAAAATAAATTACTATGGCCATTGGTATTTTGACAATGTGTTGTAACTTATCAAACAGAGAAAACAAGCATTCATTTCCTAAATTTAATTTTTGCTTATTATATAACAAACAGATTTCTATTCCTCAAGTTGTCACTGCCACAAAATACAGGTTGCCATACAAAATCTACCAAACAAAAAACAAACAACTGCAACAAATACAAATGTTCTGTTTGACAAACAATTGTACAGTATAAATTTATACAATACTGGTTCTGTATATTTGGCACCTAACCACATGATATAAATTGTGATATAGAAATAGGTGATTCTTAAAAAGAAGAAATACAAAATTAAACATATGCATACACCATGGAGTAAATTGATGCAGTAGTTGTGATGCTTGAATATTTTCCAACTTTACAAAACAGCAGTTTATCAAATGAAAAATATAGCAGTACTGAAATCAAGGCAGTGGATCTCAGATGCAGTTCTGGGGAACCACATGTTCTGCACATATTTGTGAACACCAGCTGTAATACACTTGAACCAAATCAAAGCCCTTTATAAGCTGATTCAGGTGTGTTAGAGCAGGAAAACACTCAAATGTGAAGTGTGTGGGGTTCCCAAGACTGTAATTGAGAATTACTGCAGTAAGGCATTTAACAATTTGCTGTGGCATCCGATAACATTCAAAACTTACAATAAACGGCAGCAGCAACAGAATGCATCTGGAGCTCCAATGTGTTTATCAAGCACACTGAAAGCAGGACAGGAACTATACAACTATACTATAACTAATTTTAAAACTGTATTTAAAACTGTATCTGATTTTAAAACTATTTTTTTATATACGATAACAACTCGTTTGTTTAATGGTGAAGAAATGTAGTCACTGAGATCAGATCCCACATTGTTAAACCTTAAAGAAGATACATCAGATACAGGTTATTCTACTACATTTCCCGACCAGTTATCTAACCATACATCATCTTAATGTACCAAGTTCAATAAGAAACATCTTTTCTATCATGAATGAATTGATTTGAACACTCTAACACTTTTGGGAAATTGGACCCTGATCATTTGTTCTATACTCTTCCAGTAGTAAGAGGCTAATTCTAGATTAAGTTTTAGCATTACAGGCATTTACATTAGTAAAAAGCATCAAGGCAACATTAAAGCAGTTATCCATAGAAACACATAACTATTTGCACATGTATGTGTGTGGCAGGTCAGTAACCTGACAATGTCTACATATCTACAACCTACAGTTCATACTAGATTTACAATGTACATCATACTAAATTTTACATCAATAAATCTTCAGGTCTTCTACTGTAAATATTAGAGTTTTGGCTGCTCACAAGCTCTCTGGGACAAAGCGACAGACCACAGAGAACAGTGTGAGCAAACAGTACCAGGACATACTACAGCCACACACATACACACACAAACCAGCATGCATACATATAACACAATAAGTTTCTCTTCCCTATACAGTTAAAATTTATTTAACATGCTCCACTGAAAACACTAAAAACAAGATGATGTTGCATCTTAAAATAGTCATTTGACAGTTCTGCATGCATGCCTGTTTCATTATTTGGAAAAAAAAAAAATCACAGGCTATACAGGCCTATTAAAGTAAAGTCCCACAATTCTTCATTTCTTTTCCTTCAGGCAATATAGCACAAGGGAGAAAAAGTGAGTGCACTTCTAACAGCTGTAACAGTTCTAACAGTTCTAATGTTTATTGGGATTTGGGGAAAGTGTAGTGTTGTATATACTGCACAATTTTGTTGACATATTGGTTGTCAGGAGTGATAACACTGATATGCTAATAATAAAAAGGGTAGATACTGGAACAGTCATTACTCGGAAATAATTTCCTCTGAAATACTAAAAAGCTAAACCAAATTGTAAAGCTCTGCCAAGAATATGTGCATATCCAGAGTGATGAGACTCTGAAAGAACTCTTCAGGCAGGCCAATACTAAATCAGGGACAAAAAACAATGTAGTACTGCATGAATTTACAAATATTAGTTGGCCTTAAAAAAAACCCTCTACACTATCAATCTATTTAACTGCATCTGTATGGTGCTAGCACTGAATCATGTAAAAAGGCATCTGGTGAGGATGTGTTGTTAATCACTGCTGGTCAAAAACTAAGGGTGAGAAATTTATAGCTGTGTCTTCTTGTTGTTGTTCTTCTATTAAAATAAAGAACACAAGTAGGCCTCCAAACCTCTTCTTCCACAGTGCTTCACTTCTCCATTATGCATGTCAAGCTCTCCATCTTCTGTTCACATTTTATTTGACCAAAATATCTAAACTCCTCATGCTGCATGAATAAAACATGTGCTTCTATCAGGCAGTCCAAGTTAAAAGTCTGAGCCCAGAGATATCCTCTAATTCAGATCAGAAATTCTCACAGAGAGACCACAGCAAGTAAGAGTGTGTGTGATGTGTGTTTCACAGAAAGTTGTAAGCGGGGATGTGGTGTGTGTGCTGCCTATATCTGGTGAAGCTCAGTTTGATGGGATACAGACCCGTATAAATAGGCCCTGTCATGTCCCGTTATTATGGTATTAAAGACTGAAATAAAAATCATAAATAAATAAAATGTTGGAGGAGAAAGTGGTGGGTGCTGCTTTTAGAACTGTCCTGCACTGCTGGGGTCACACTGCAACAGACGCACGATGGACGGGTCACTCTTCGCTCCTTTAATGAACTCCTCCAGAGACAGCTTACCTAAACAAGAGCACAAACAAACTGTCAACAAAACATTCTAGGCTGCTTTCATTTCTACAAACTAGAATGGCACGAGGAAAATTAATCAAATCAGTCTTTTTAATTAAATCAGTCTTTTTAACTGTTAATGATCCGTAAAATCGACCAATACCCTACAGTGTGCTGCAACAGCCAGCAGATGGCAGCAAGTAACATTTTCTTCTTCCTGCAAGTCTAAATTCTACACCCACTGAGCACTTTATTAGGAACACCTGTACACCTATTAATTCATGCAATTATCAGCCAATCGTCTGGCAGCAGTACAATGCATAAAATCATGCCAATACAGGCCTGCAGCAACCATCAGAATGGGGAAAATGTGATTTCAGTGATATTGCCCGTCGCATGATTGCTGGTGCCAGACGGTCTGGTTTGAGTACTTCTATATTTCACACAGAGTTTCAAGACAGAGTCTTTCTGAAAGGCAACAGTTCATTGACCACGAAATCAGTCCACTCTCACTTCCCCAGCATTTTTTCTTGTACTCTCTCTTCCTGCATAAGCTGAAATTACATGGAACTACTTAAATGTGCTCCTTGGCCTACTCATCTATTTCAGTTTTGCTTTGTACTGAAGTCATGAAAACTATGCATGTTAAAGACAGCAGATGCATATAAATGCACAAGGAAATAATTAGAAGAATACACACACACCCCACACCCCCACGGGGACACACAGTACAGCACTGATTGTAAAAAATGATATTAAAAGGACAATATTTTAAAAGGTCAAACTAAAAATTAAAACAGACAAAACACAATACACTAGATAGTATCCTGAGGCAAAAACATAACTCTTACCATCTCGGTTGGTGTCCATCTGTCTAAAGATCTTTTCTGTTCTTTTCTCTGGTGTAGACTCATCCTCTGGCATCTTCATTACTGACGAAACCATTTTATAAATAGCCTAGAAGGGACCAAAGGCACATTAGGATAGTGATTTGTCCAAAAAAAAAAACCAAACAAACAAAAAAATAAATAAATAAAAAAGCATTTTAATTAAGAATTTCTGTCTTTCCTGGGCACTCAACACATTGATCAAAAAGGTGCAACAGCACATGTACTTCCTTAGAAAACTAAGGAAAGCTCACTTATCCCCTCAGATGCTACTGAGCTTTTACCACTGCACTACTGAAAGCGTCTTAACAAACTGCATCACAGTGCGGTACAGCAATTGCACTGTCTCAGATCAGAAGGCCCTTCAGCAGGTGGTGAAAACCACCTAATACATCACTTCTGTCCAGCTACCTTCCATCAAAGACAATTATCACAAACTCTGCTTACTGAGGGTGAGAAGTATAATCAAAGACGCTTCTTCCCCCAACCATGGTCTGTTTACTCCTCTACCATCTGGGAAATGCTACAGGAGTTTTCGCTGTCGCACTAGTAGACTCAGGAACAGTTGCTTCCCATCAGCTATCAGCCTTCAGCTATCAGAATTCTGAACTCAGGTGCTGAAGTGTGCACCTCTATTCTGACCCATGTTTAAAAAAAAACAAAAAACTGTACTGTACAATATTAATGCTGTTTGCTCTCTTAAATACCATCTGTATCTTGTCTTTTGCACTACCATGGTAACTTGCCCTTACACCTCATTCTGAACTTGCCTCCTTGCACATTACTGACTAATTATTACATGCACCTTCTATATTTGCACTGAGCTGGTCTCCACTTTCTGTACCAGACCTTATATTTCTATACAATGCACCTTCTATATTCATACACCTTGTTATTTGCACTTAGCTGGTCTGTACTTTCTCTTCCTCATACCTCGCACATGTCTGTAGGGGGGATTTTATATAAATATATATATATATATATATATATATATATATATATATATATATATATATATATATATATGATATCAGGACAGTGAGTGGACTGCTTGTGCATATGCAAGAAAAGCAAAACCTAGGCTAGGGAATAAAAGATTTGTATTTGAAACACCATTTTTTTTTGTAGATTTTATATTAAAATACACCATTGGAGTTAAAATAACAGTGGAGGTGTGAATATGGCATTGGAAGTAACCATATGTGACTATCTTGGCTGCAACATGGCTAGGAAAAGGACAGAAAGCACAGTCACAAAAAGCACAAATACAAGGTGACAAGAATAAATACCAACACCCTTATACATTCAAGTGAATACACACCATGGGCATCAAGATATACAATACTCCTAAAATAGATTTCAGAGAAGCAGTAACTGTGGCTCTCCTCTCTTTCTATAGCAAAAGCATCTCTTCTGCTTTTTAAGGCACATGTCTCTCAGTACCAAAAAAAAAAAAAGAACAGTCTCTAATTAAACTGCTTCATAGCTATGCACTGCTGCTGGTGTGGGCCTAACAACAACCACCATTTCATCTCCATGGAAATGTAGACATAGTAGAAAAGCATCAGTTGTAATCATCGCAAACACAATAACCACTATTCACAACCCAATTTATGCAAAATCATCTAGCTTTTTCTAAAGTGAAAACTGATTAGTATGCATTTAATTGTTTATAATTCTGCACTACTCTAAACAGATAAACAAGTCCTCATTCAATTCTCTGTTCACATTAACATGCTCAAATGTCAGTATGTGCAAATCCCCACACAGGCCCCATTTGGGCAGAGTCTCAAAATCTGAGCAGCCACTTGCTGCTAAATTACTTCTAAAGAATCAGAAGAATTACAGCCAGGCCTAACTCCAAAAGCAGACAAAAATAGACCAGTAAAACAGCACGATCTCAAGGTAAGACGTTTTGTTTTAGAACAAAACAAGATTGATTTTCTTTTCAGTTGTGAGATATCCTAACAATCTAGCACTGGTGATGCTTGGTTATGTTATCCTTTTCCCCAATAATTCTAATAGTAGTAAGAGTGCATCACATTGTGTTTAAGAATGTGCTATTCTTGGTTATTTGTAATAAAAAAAACAAACAAAATAAAATAAAAGAAAAGAAAAAAAAGAAAAGAAAAGAAAATTTAGCACATACCTGCACAATTTCCAGCATCTCTGCCTTACTAATATATCCATTCCCGTCCAGGTCATACATGCTGAAAGCCCATTTCAACTTCTGCTCCAGCTTTCCTCGTGATGTGACGCTGAGTGCAATGATAAACTCCCTAAAGTCTATAGTGCCATCGCCATTGGCGTCAAAGGTGCGGAACACATGCTCAGCAAATTTGGAGGCATCTCCATAGGGGAAAAAGTTGCCATAGATCTTCTTGAACTCGTCCATAGATAGGTGACCACTGGGGCAGTCCCGCAAGAAGCCCTTGTACCACTCCTGGATCTCATGCTCGGTGAAATCTGTGCTTTCCAGCAGGTCCTGCATCACCTCTGGCCGCAGCTTGCTGTTCTGCTTCCCCATGCTTGAGTTTCACGTTATAGCTTTGGGAAGACCAGAGAGAATAACTTAGTAAAACACATGTAATTTGGGAAAATATTTTATTTATTTATTTTTTTTATTTACTAATAATTTACTAATTTTCCACTCTATTTCATACTACCTGAACATTTAGGCCAATAATACTTCATGTAAATCACATTAGGCCACAGGAGGCACAGAATGAACATGACTAGCCACTGAGAAGTCTCATAATATGAAAATAACCATTTTCAGAGAGGAAAGTTGTTTACATGAAGAGTTATTTTAGACATCATCTGCCTTTCTCCACAATTCTAAATATCAGTGCATATCAAATGAAGAGATTATTTTTTAAAAAAATGTAAAAGTGTATGTTGGTGCTGCTGTTGCTCAAGAATAAAAACCCATGCAGGTCTGTATCAGACTCACATACGAGAGGCAGCATGAAACTCTCAGGCTACAACATGACAGAACACACGACTACTGTAATGAAACTTCAGCATGGCTGAGCACACACACACACACACACACACACACACACACACACACACACACACACACACACACACACAGAGCAGAACGCAGATACCTTACGTAGACATTAGTGCTCCATAAAACATCTCAGACATGAGCAAACAGTATTTCTTGCCTCATTACAAATAACTTTGTGATGGGCAGCATGTTTCACCTTGTATGCTTTGGATGTAATCCAGTGATGAAGACCTACCTAACAAACATGGCTGATGTGGAAAAACTCAGTTGCATTTGTTCAATAAAACCTACAAGATTTACTGAAGTGATATTGTGTGGAGGAAGCAGAGAGAGAGCGAGAGAGAGAGAAGTGAATTGGCTAGTTCAGTGACATGAAAAATATCTACGATCAGAAAGTGGACTACACTATTTATGTGGGTCATTACCCTCATAAATGAGATGCTCTGAAGATTCTGCCTGTGTGCTAGGATTTTTCCCTCTGGCTAGATAGATGTAGATGTAGATAGACAGCAGTTGCAGCTTTAGCCTGTGCAAAAACAAAGTACTTCACTAAAACCACGTTGCGTGATAAATACGGAACCTTATTCAAAAGTCTGCGGGTTTGGTCTACAGTTGTTCTAAGCAAGCAAACTCATTATTTTGGGTTTGCAAACTCATTATTTTACCTGTTTCTAATTAAACTGATTGTCGAATTGCAGCCCTAAAAGTAAGGGGTTGAAACTTGTCCTTTTCAGAATAATAACCCTAACCAGTAGTTTTAAACTTCCCTTAACAATTTTGCAGAAAATGTTAGCTCATATACCTTCAGTAACCGTTTAATCGTGATCAGGTCACAGTGGATCTGAAACACTAGGAATTAAGTACAAATACACCCTGGATGGCAAGTCAGCCTATCACAAAGTAGTTTAGAGTCAATGCATCATATGCTGGCATGTTTGTGGGAGGAAGCTGGAGGATCTGGAAGAAGACCTTCACAGACACAGGGAAACATGCAAAACTCCACACAGACAGCAGCCCGACTTCAGGATTAAACCAGGGTCCCTGGAGCTGTGAGTCAGTTATGCTACACGCTGCATCACTGTGCTGCCTCGTTCTAAATTCAATTCACGTCAGTTAGCTCAAGCTGGAAAGATGCGCCCTCCAAGATAACTTTGTCTGGCTTAGTCCAACGAAGCATCTACCTTTTCATATGATGTACAGTGTCCAATCTCAAACCCTCTTTGAGGGAAAGGACAAACAGCTTATAAAAAACTGAATATAAAGCACATAGGTCCCTAGAGTACAGCTACACAGTCATGCATTAAAATAGGAGATATTACATAAATTACTGCTCATACTTACAGGGTCAGAGGCATGAAGTCTTACTCATATTATCTCATACCATATATTACCACCCACTCTTAGTCTGTGCAAACACACTTACACACATGGACTCTGTTGTAGACAGAGGCATAAGAATATACGCCACTGACGCCATGTCATTATGAATGACTTTTGCATGACTGTTTAAATGAGGGTACAATAAGAATAAACAATAATAAGCTTACTCAAAATTTATTTAGCACTATAATAGGTAATGTTAATTGTAAGCGATTGTGTCATCTCTTGTCCTATAAATTATTTTTCATTTCATTCATTTCTACATGTATATCAATAAACTAAGCCAACTGCATTTCACAGCAGCACATGACATATTTGGTCTTTATACCACAGCGCAGTTGAATTCTAGACATACATCTGTTGACCTGGGGAAGTTTTTTCGTTGATCTGGATCTGAAGCTTAAGAGAAGCTTATTTAACTTTCATGGAAGGTGATTTGAGGGCCATTGCTTTGTAAAGGATCTTGGCTAAAGACTTCAGGACAGAGGAGTTTACGTTTTCCACAGTGTTTTTGTCTAATTGACGTCAAGAAAGACTTAACATTTCCAGACTTTCTTGGTGGACATTCAATAATATTCAATATAGCTATAAACCATTCAAATGTGTGACATGTTTATTAATAAATTAAAACTGTAATCGCAAATCACAGCGATAAAAGTAGAATAACACACTCCAGACCATGCAGTTAAAAAAATAAAAAATCTTCCACACGATCCGAAGTGTGTTATTCCTTACACATTTTAAAAATTAATTTAATTTAATAATAATAACAATAATAATGATTTTTATAATAATGTTTAATCATAATATTTTATATTTAATAATTAAATAATTTAAACCATTTAAGCAATTTGAAACTCAGAACATTTTGAGATACATTTTATTTACAAACAAAGATTCTTACACAATAAAAAAATTCTCGCAACAGGACACAATGACGGTGAACCTTGATTAAAATCAATCATTCTGAATGGTACTTGTATTATTCTACTCAAACTTCAGACTGCTGCTTTTCTGACAAACAAGCAGTGTGATGTCTGCCTTAAGCTTCCCCTTTATTGTTGGAATGAATCTGGGAGTGATTTAGAAGGACTGAAGTATTACTTATTTCTCTATTCCACCAATCTAAGTAGCAAAATATGATGTCTGTGTGTCAAGTTATTTCTGGCATGACATTTGGAAGGTATTTGATTTTGCCTCCATACGCCCAGAAAACTGAGGCATGTCCACACCTTAGCCTCAGATAATAAGGGCAATAGAAATGATGCATTTCTACATCCACTAATTACTTTCAAATAAATGGTAGAATAGTTAGTCATCTAATTAGTTATTAGTAATCAGCGTATATGGTGTGTGAATGGCATTAAAAAGGAGCATTTTGTTTCTACATTTGAAACTTACTATTGTGGGTGCATGTTTCCATGGTAACCCCACAATTAGGCACAGCCCTAATTGCGCCACATTTTTTATTATACATGTTTCTCCAGAGGAACGGGAATCGTGCACTGTACAACAGCGCACATGTATAAAGAACAAGCATTAACAACTAACTACTGTGCACAGTGTTGTGCTGTAGAAAATCTGAACAGAGCCATTAAAATGTGTTGCTTTGGAAATCTGAAATCACTGAACATCTCACATATATACACAAATTATTAAAAAATACCTCTCTCTCCATTAAACATCCATATAAACATCACATTTAATAGGTGTGAGAAAGAAATATAATGTCATAAAATGTCATGCAAATATAAATAAAATCTCCACTTGAATATGAACAACTACACCTGGCCCATTTTCCCCTCAAGTGGATTATTTCTGAATCCCCCTCCCTCACAAATCACTTGTCTTAGGACAATAGTGATGCGAATAGATTCTTCAGCTCAATAATTCAGCACAGAAAGATGAATGAATACAGCAGGATGGAAGCTTCACGAATATGGCTAACTCCGTGCCCTGCTCCTTCTCTAGGCTCTATGAGTCTCTTCATAAAAGCAGGTAATATAACCAGTCAGATTCATCAGGCAGTTGCCATGGTAATCTGTTCTGAACATTTCATGGACTGACTGAGACTGAGTGAAGCGGAGTTCACCTCAATGTGTGGCTCACAAACAGAAAGAGGAGATCGGGAGTGTGATGTGAGAGTAACACATTAAGGTTCTGCTTAATGAAAGCCTTTACTACCTGCCAAAATTGGTCAATTAGTCTTATTATCACGGTCAAAGCCTGGAGGAATGACAAAAACCTCAATCAATAGCTCTTTGAATCTTTTATAAATCAGCAAACCATTAGAGTTCTAAAACCATGTCTTCAATCTGAAAATATTAAAAGATTAAAATTTCCAAAAATGTTCAAAAGATACTTGGACCCATTTTAATGTCCGGTGCTATGATACAAGGTTCTATTTGATAGATAAGCGTGGGCTAAAGTACCACTGAGAGAGTAAAATACATTAGTGAGTAACAGCTTGTGTTGTTTCGATCAGTTGTCTGTCTAATTGTATTATAAACTAATAGTCAAAGAGAACACAAACAAGATTAAGATAAAATCTGCATATGACACTGTGTTACATTCAGGAAAGTTATCATATACCACCATTTATACAACAGTTAGTTCCGGTCCACTAATTTGATTGGTCGAGTGGCATTCCGAGCGTGCTTATATTTCCTATAACCACGCTGGAATGTTTCACTGCATCAATCCGCTGGCCAGTGTCCGCCACGTAACTAATGTGTGTGTGTGTGTGTGTGTGTGTGTGTGTGTGTGTGTGTGTGTGTGTGTAAATATGTAATAGATAATCAATTATAATTATTAAAGCAGCTTATTGTGTTGTTTAATGTTATTTGTTCACTGCGTTAAATACAAAGCATTAACCCACTTGTTTTAATTCATAAGTCAGTAAAAACCCAGGAGACTCGAGTGTTTAATTAGCCGAGGTTGACCTTTTGCCATGTTGCTATGGAAACAAAAACTCTTAGCACTGAGAAAACAGGAACTCTGCAGTTAAAATAGATGCCCCCCACAACCCAACTCTGTGAGGAAATCAGGTATATATGAGTAAAGCTTACTTGCTAACTTGGTTTTAGCTTTTTTTTTTTGATAAACATGAACTATGTCCTTAAGGTCCTTGTCTTAATTAAACTGTTTAATTATTGCATGTTGCCCTGCTAATGCTTATGTCTACTGAGGCTTGAACCTCAGTAGTTTGCAGTTCTTCATGCACATGAATATCTGCAAATGGTTAAACAAATGCTCATTTTTCATGCCGTTTCTGTTGCTGAAATAAGACATGCTCTCCACCATAATGCCGATCTCATGTAGCTTTCTACTACATTAGCTGGTTGGGGGAAAAAGAGGGAAATTTTCTTTTTTAAAAAATCAGCTTGGCCACAAATGGCTTCCCCAAAAAGCTGTAGCTCTTTAATTAACCACCATTCTTTTCCATCTCCAGAAATATTCACAAGGCAGAACCTCCTTCTAGAGGTTCTGCACCACTGCTTTTAAATGTGAATAGGGGTATTCACAACACTACAGTTACAATTTAGATTTTGACCAGAGCATGGTGAGTAAATCACTGAGAATTTGACAATATAAAATAAGGAGTAAGACCATGAAATTTTACTTATGCCTTACTGTGACAAATACAAGTTAGTTTATTACCAATTGCTTAGCCAGCGAGCTATCTGTGATGAGAGGAGAACTTGGGGCATTTCCAAGTTGCATAGTCATGTTTATACGTGGTGGTTGTATTTTAAATGTTTAAATGTTCTTTAAATGTTCAATAATAATGAAAAATGTGCAGTGGCACACAAAAGCAATAATCAGTATTTATCAGAGCATTATAAAAGTAGAAGGGCTAATAATGATTAAAAAGTAAATAGTAAATCAACGTTACTATCGTGTTAACTGAACTGGAGTGTGAACATGCATGTAAATGTGGTAAATACTGAGGGAGGACAGGGTACAGGGCAGTGTTCTTTTTCTTCTCTTCTACCTTATCCCCTTAAGCCCTTACAGAGCTGAAGTTAGCAACTAACATTTTTTTCCAAGCACACTGAGCTTGGTCTACGGCTTCATATGGCTCATCAGTCAAATCACAGACTGAAAGATTCGTTGCATCCATGGCAGACCTTTACGCAGGTCAAAGTCTCAGCATGATCGCATTCTGTACAAGAGAACGCAGAAGAAGATTTCTTGGTAACTTTCTAAACTTCATGGCTGATGACTAGGCAAATATTGCTTAATAGGCTAGGATTAAAAAACAGCTGCAGAGCAATCAGATGACTCGGATGACTCAGACTAGGCAGATATTGATTAATAGGCTAGGATATAAAACAGCTGCATAGACGTCTCAGGGAAGGAGGGCTATTGATGGTCATTTGAATGAATTCTGTGAATGTGAGACCATGCTATTCCTGAAAGCTGTGTTAAAAGTATTACGTAACTTAAAAACAAATTTGCTGATAAATAAGCTTCTTAAATTAACTCCCATATCAACTTCATCGTGACTTCTGGGAAATTACGTTGTGTTTTTTTTTTAAAAGAACATTATATTGCCCATGACTTGTGAAAGTGAAGTATGTGAGTCTGAGACCCTGCTGAATGATTACTTCAATTAGAGGCTCAGTTAGAGTAATAATTAGGAAATGTTTGCAGTTTGCACTCCAATCTAACTTGAGAATGGGTTTTATACAAACATCTATACCTAACAGTGACTACCTTGCTTTTTGGGCAACATTATATAAGAAGAGGTACAGGTTATATTTATGTGCACTCATGTGTTTTGCACAGTTGTTCAGAAAAACACAGACAACAAAGCCTGGCTTCTTCTTGGCACATCCTGACCTGAACTGGCACATTCCATTAGACCAGAGCTTAGAGATATTCTCTCTTTCTCTCTTTCATGGCCTAGGGTACACACAGCCTCACTGTTCTAGACAGCATTACCTTGGCCTTTCAGACCATTCAGGCCTTCTTTTTCATTTTCATATCCCCCATACAGCATGCTCTTATTGCTCCTACAGAAAAACGAACGGTGCTCAATCAAATTTAAAAAAAAAGAAGACACAAATCTATTAACAAATTGAATCTACACCTCATATTTCCTCTATTATTTTTCTAGATTCAGCAAATTAGTGCAACCTAGTGCAACCACTGCCACTGGTGCAAATGCCCTTTTTTTGGAAACTTTTTCTGTCACACCAGATGAAGATGCTGTTAAATTTATACTACAGCATTCTTGTTGTCTATGAGTCAGTGAGATGCAAAGTTTGGGTGAGCTGCACTCAGACAGGCTGCTGCTGAGAGCTGAATTCAAAGGCAGGCATTAAAAATGTTAACATTTCATGATATATTCCCAAAATAAATTTCAGAAATTGTCTTCATGTAGGAAATTTGTTTTTGCACTTGAAACTAAATAATTCTAAATGTTACCAATAAAATAAGCACCGAAATATTTAAAAGTACATAAGCGTAGACACTGAGGTACAAATAACAGACCAATAATTTTTTTTAACCCTAAGTGTTTTATTGAAGTCAGCTATGACACACCTGGAGGTCGACTAACAGCTAAATTAAAAGCTAAGTTACATACAGCAAGTCTCAGTGATTGTGTGACAATATAAACATTATGTTCAGCTTTACAAAATGATGCTCAGTGTGTTACAAATGGCTGTTACTCTCAACTCTTACAGAGGGGGATCGTTCAGAGGTCTCACTGTGAAGGATGGATCCTTCAGGGGTAGTAGGGCATAGTCATGATTACTCCAGAATAGACAGCAGCCTTGAGTGTATGAAACAGACCAATGGGTGAAGATGATGGTACCAGGACTGATAGAATGTTGGAGGATGTGAAGGATAGGAACTATTATTTTACTTGGCACTCTGTTTGCTAAAAAATAAGCAAGCAGACAGTTCGATACTTTTATATTAGAGCTGATTTTTAAAAGTGAAGTGAAGTGAAGTGTGGCCAAGTATGGTGACCCATACTCTGAATTTTTGCTCTGCATTTAACCCATCCAAGTGCACACACACAGTTGTGAACACACAAACACCGTGAACACACACCCGGAACAGTGAGCAGCCTTTTTTTTTTTTTGCTGCGGCGCCCGGCGAGCAGTTATTAAGGTATTTAGAATTGATATTTCAGTATTGATGTGTCCATCCCTAATGAGAAGTACCTCAGGCTACGTCCACATTAATCCACATAAATTTGAAAACGCATCTTTTTCTCTATGGTTTTCCATTTCGAAAAAACGCTCTGTCAAGTGGATCAATCTGAAATTGCCATTTTCACATTGTATGAAATGTTGTGGACTGAGAAAATGGAGACATTCAAAAACAATGACGTATTTTTAGTCATGCAATACATACAACTCAAAACAAACAAGATGTTGGACCATGTTCTACTGCAACTGTTGTGCCTGCTACCCAGTTTGATAGCATCGTTAAACATTAATATCACTTTGTACAACCTTCAGATTGCATTTTTTTCAGAAGGGACGGAACGTTCACTCACAATTGCTCAATTGCACAATTATTCAGCAGTAGAACAAGAGGACAAAGTGTATTTCAGACCGTACATGAAAAGTCAATTTTGGCTGAGACCTGGACCCACCAGTGTGTAGTGGTACAATTCTGTACATGAAATTATCGTGGCCAAGGAGTGGAATGAGAATCTAAGGATGTCTAGAGACTCTCTCTATCATTATCTGAGTGAACTTTTACAACCTCATATTCAAGGCCAGACAACATGACTGAGACCACCAGTGGATGTTACAAAGTAGTCTTTACTTCTTGTTGCATGTAGTCTATACTACTTGAGTGACGAAGGTAGACTCAGAAAAACGGCGAATGCGTTTGGATTAGCTCAACAAACTGTGTCTAAAATAATCAAAGAAATGTGCAGGACTATCAGATTTCACCTGAGTCTCAGGAATGTCATTCACAGAACCAGAAGTACAGAGCCTTGTCACAAAGTTTTACGAAACACACAGAATGCCGCAATGTCTTGGAGCTATAGACTGTACTCATATTGAAATACAAAGGCCTGCAGTAAACTCCACTGATTACATTAAAAGGCAAATTCTCCTTCAATGTACAGGCTGCCTGTGATTACAAGTATACATTCACGGACATTGTCATTAAGTGGCCAGGCAGCGTTTACAACGTGTGCATATTTGCGAATTCAAATATCAATGGCTACTTGAGAGACAGAAAGGTCCCATTTTGTCGAAGAGTAGTTGTGGAGGGAGAAAACAATGTTCCTGTCTTTTTACTGGGAGACCCTGCTGCCCTATGTCATGAGAGTATGTGAGTGGAGGAGTTACTCCTGAAGAACAGTACTTTGGGTTGTCACTGTGCAAGTCCAGAATGATGATTGAATGCTCCTTCGGACATTTAAAAGCACGGTTTGGAGCACTGCAGCACGCAATGGACATCAATCCAGATGATCTTCCATTTGTAATCGCTGCCCGTTTCGTCTTGCATAATGGCTGTGTAGCTAACAGAGAAACGATTCCAGAGCAAAATGTTGCTGTAGCTGTTCAATACGACAGACTTCCAGCCTACACAGCACAATAGCTTCCAAACAGAATGCAACCAAACTGAGAGGAGAGGAGTGAGAAACATGCTCACCAAGCTTCTTGACCCGTAAATGATGCTCGTAACGTCTCTAAAAGATTTGCGTAACTTATAGTTATTGGTATCTTAGTTGGAATTAAATTATTACACAAACTTCAGTTAGCTCAGGTTATGCAATACATGTTATTTTGTGTGCTGCTGATGTTATGTTTGTCTGAATAAAGTATACACTCAGTTTGTTTTATAGGCTGTTTGGTGTGCATATGATATATGGGTGAAATGCTCAGCTCCTGGAAAGTGTTAACTCGAACTGGATTGTCACAGTGATTATAGTCACCAGATCTGCATAAAATAATACACTTGAGTCATTAAATGAATAAAATGTATTTTGTTTTCAACATATTTTACACTTGTTTTGCAAAGAGTTTAAAATTTTTCCAAGGTCAAGAGACATTGCAGTGGAAAAAAACAAAACATACTTTTTTGGACTCATCACTGCTGACATTCAAACATTTTTAAAATTGTGTTCTGTCAAACATCACAGTGAACATTACCAAAAACAAGCCTTGTACACATTGCTGACATGAATTTACATTAGTAATTCGAACTGAAATGAGTACATAAAACAAGTAAACTTTAAATGTCTGTCATCCGAGAAGAGACATGTGAAAACCGAGCAGTACCATTAAAGTGCATCAAAAAACTTATTTAAAAATAATTACAAATAAAGGGCACACACTGTGCTGTTGTAACAATGGTTACCTTAAATTTGAAAAAGCTATTACAGTTGAACTAAGAATTGCACAATTATTAAACTAGGCCCTTTTCTGACAAGAAAATGGAGCATCAGCTTGATGGTGCTGTAGGGGTGATGCAGTCACCACAGGAGGAGGGGTTGAGGCAACAACTGGCCTGAGTGACTTGTGAACATATGGTGGTGCAACATATGGATTCTGGGCCATTACCTGTCTCATAAGTGTAAATCCCTGTGCAGTTGAATTTGTAAGTTTTTCATTGTTGGAAGTAAGCATGCCTTTGCTCTCTGAAAAGTTCAGCCTCCATCCTCTCAAATTTTTGCCTCTTCTCCTCGAGATCCTCCTGAGCAAGCACAATTATTGCCCATCATTTGATAGTTTTCGTTTCAGCTTTTCTTGTCTGTAGGTCGACAGCGTTGTATTCAGTGCGTCACGTCTGTTCTGGAACAAGGTAGACATCACCTCTGTGTCTGAGTCTGGACTTGAAGTGCTAGCAGCAATAGGGGAAGGAGCAGAACTAGAGAGTGAAGGGGAAGGACTATCTGCTGACCAACTGTGGGCAGTCGTCATTGTTAATATTGATGGTTTCGATGCTGGAATTAATGGTGGTGATGTCCGGTGATCCATGCCAAATCCGCTCACAGTGTTCGAAGTACAGCAACACGACTCTACCATGCCTGTTTCTCTTTCTGGAGCCCACCAGATGTCTGTCCTCAAGACTAATAGCCTTCAATTTTGTTGTTATTACTTTTGAGACACCTTCCTTATTGTGCAGGTAAGCTGTGCCAACAGAAGGATAGTGGTCCAATATTCCTTCAAGTGGTCCAATATTTCTCTGCATTTGTTTTGGCAGGATTCCCAGTCTACATTTTCACCTGCCTTTGAAACTTTATAGCCTTGGGTTACCCGCAGCAACAACTCCACCTCTTCGTCCGTCCAAAACTCTTGCTTTTTCAGGACTGAAAGTAAATAAACGCCTGATGGAAATGACACGGGCCAAAGCTTCCTACGTTTTTATGCATGCACAGTATAGGGATGTAAGTGTTTTCAGACGTTTCAGTGAGGATGAGCAATTTTTGGAATACATCTGAAAATGCCAGTTTAGACAGAGAGCATTCTAACACAAAAATTCAGTTTTCAGATCTAGCCAGATTTATGTGGACATAGCCCCAGATCCACACAAACATTTTATCCAGTTATTTCCATTTTTCAAATAACAGCCAGGCTTATACCATATGATTTGGGCATGATGCACACATGAATTTGCTATGACTGACAAATTTTTCCATCAGAGATAAACTGCGTGTGAATCAGATGGCGTTTGTTACATGGTATGAGAGATTAATCAATGCTTGATAAAGGCGTTCTGTGAAGCTGTTTTAGGTCATGAGCAATTTCTCGAAATTTCATCAGATGCTGTGAAAGCAGTGTAGAGATTCGATATGACTAGCAGCCTGGTGCCTGTTTTTACATGGAAGACAGATTGGAACATCACCGTCCACAGATTTAAAGCCAATCTGTGACTTTTCAATAATCAGTGTGGTGGTGTTGCTCCGCAACCATACTCACATGCTGTAGGCTGTGCAATTCTTTGGCTTCATTGTTCCACAAATAAAAGTTTGAATCTAATGGATACGCTTTCTGAAAATGGACAAACCATAATGATCATGTTTCACCCACCACGTCGGTCTCCATTGTTTTCCCCAGGTCTGTTTTTGGTCTTTCGAGAGAGAGAGAGAGAGAGAGAGAGAGAGAGAGAGAGAGAGAGAGAGAGAGAGAGGAGAAAGTGAAGAGAAGAGAAAATGCACATAACCTTATTTAAATAGATTTTTGGGTATTGTGCACATAATTATTTTAGTCTTGAGAAGACTTATGAGGGTAATTAAAGTTGAAATTTGGATGTCATCCAATAATGTACAGTGTGGGAAATAACATCAAATGATTTCTGGTGTCGAATTGAAAGATTGTAGTGTGGGCAGTAGTCAAATCACTTATAAAGTGGAAGCCCTGCTTAGATTATTGTGTGCAAGCATGTGCACCATCACCCCTAATATATCCAGTAGTGTATTACATTCTGCCTGAAAATTAGATATGCAGTTTTGCATTATTGTATTGTTGCTGTTCACAGGTAATCGTTGTAATTCTATTTGCAGAACAAGAAGTTAGCTAGCAATATCATCAATACCTGACATCATGATGAGCCAACATAATGTCTAAATATTTACAAGCCACCTTCCTCCACTGCTCCATGGTCCAGTTCTGATGCTCACGTGCCCCCTGTAGGCACTTCTGGCAGTGTACAGGGATCAGCATGGGCACTCTAACCGGTCTGCAGCTACCCAGCCCCATACACAGCAAGTTGCGATTCACTGTGTGTTCTGACACCTTTCTATCATAGCCAACATTAACCTTTTCAGCAAAAAAAACAGGACCAGATGGGCTAGCCTTCACTCTCCACGCACATAAGTGAGCCTTGGGTGCCCATGCCCCTGTCAGTGGTTGTCCTTGCTTGGACCATTTTTGGCAGATACCAACCACTGCATACCGGGAACACGACCTGCCGTTTTGGAGATGCTCTGACTGAGTCATCTAGCCATCACAATTTGGCCCTTGAGAAAGTCGCTCAGATCCTTACGCTTGCCCATTGTTATTGCTTCCAACACATCAACTTCGAGGACTGACTGTTCACTTGCTGCCTAATATCCCACCCCTAGACAGGTGCCACTGTAACAAGGTAATCAATGTAATTCACTTCACCTGTCAGTGGGTTTAATCTTATGGCTGATCGGTGTATAAATGAATAATTAATCCTCGTTTTTAAATATAAACTTTAAACAGCAAACAAAAGGTTCATGTTGCTGTGCTATGGGTATTTTTCGAAGGCAACTGAAAGACGTGTCAATAAAACTGTTTGCACAGCCACTTCTCATTAATAGTGGCTGAGCTGTGAGGAGTGCTGAACTTGCTGGAGTAACACAAAAAACGTTCCTTACATGGACACATGAAACCATAGATAGTCATCAGCAGCGTGTGGGGAGAAAAAAAAAAAAAGAAACGTGGAGACTATAACAGCTGCCAAATTCTTTGAAAAAGAAACACAAAAATACAATGCAATAACTTTAAATATACGTGAAACGAGCTTTTCTCTTCAACCCTCCCTTTCACCCTGTATCACTAAAGAATTACAAAAGACGAGCAGCTGTGTCCGGCTTGCTGTGTGACGATGGATATTCTGACACACAGCCCTATGGCTGAAAAGACATGGGGGAACAAAAATAGCCTTTTGAACACTTCTCACATCTCATACTAGTCCACAATTCAAAGTCCAGAACAGGGAGACGTTACTGGACACCAGAGATCCCAAAAGCACAGAGTTATTTATGCTGAATGCTTTCAAATGTCTGTTCATAATGCATTCTTGGTTATTTTAGGTAAAAGGCTTACATTCATTAATCTGTATTCCAAGGAAAGCATAAAATCCATTACCATGTTAATGTACAGAAGTCCCAGTCTTAAAATAAAATAAGATGAACATATTTCTCAGCCAGTTTCACACTGATGGCAAACTCCACAACATCCGCTGGCAGTCATAGTGAGGCAGCATCTTAAGATCCTTTTTTTCCCCCCAAAGCCAACCCCATAATGGGACAAGCCTCAGTGACCTCTGACCTTCTCCAAGTGGACCATTGAGAATGCTACAATGGGGACGCCCACACAGCTGTCCCTGACAGCTCCGTGTCCACTCAGTACTGCCTCACAGCTACACAAAACAAGCCTAGTGCTAATGGTCTGAACATCTGAGAAATGATAAAAGCCTATTAGGTTTGGTATTCAGAAATTTTTTATCTATAGTTATTGAGCAAAGAGTTCTTAATAAGAAATGCATCACAAACAGCAACAACACACAGGCCTTGAACACATGTACGCTGAACTTTCTTCTAATGCTAAGTCTCACATCACAATTATTTGACTGAACATCTGATGTCCCAACATTCCTCTACCTTTCCATTTAAACTATACATTTTAAGAGCTTGTTTCTACTTCTTGAGCCAGCTCTGTAATAACCACACTGTAAATTACAACAGAGAACTATGTGTATTAATGTCACATATTAACTTTACTTACAAGCTGCTTCTCTCTGCCACAAGGCGGACCATGATGTGTGACATTTGACAGTGTTGATTCCATAGTGAGGAGTGACGACGGTATTTATACAGTCAATTACTCTAAAATGGAAGAGAAAAAAGACTATCTACAAAGCTGTGCTAATCTCCGGAGCATCAATGCCTCTCTCTCTCAATATTAATCCTGGGATTATGGTCTGGAGAATGGATGCTGGCCATGGCTGCCTCCTGAGACAGGTCATAAATGTTATTATATAAACTAAGTTTCAACTTTATAAGCGGCTCATAAAAGGTAGAACCTTGGACTGGCACCTAACCACCTCTTCAAACAAAAAATATAACAGTCATGATACAATGTCACATCAATGTGTCTGTGTCTTTAAAGAAGTCAATCTTAACCTTTCAAAATGTGAGTTATCTTAGGAATCCACTCAGTGNGTGTTTCACTGTTAACATATTTTAACAGGCACTTGGCTTACTCTGTGCTGAGATCACTGTACAAACTTTCATATTAGCATGCAAGATATAGAAGTGCAAAGTGGGAGGTACAGATATTTGAACTGAACTCACACTACCGATGAATGAAGGCAGAACCCTTACTAACTACTGTGTTTTAGTGGGCATATAATAATTTTTATTATTCTTCAAAATTTGAGGGTGACTATCACTTTTGTTTGAATAATTCTACATCTGAGTACTGACGCCCAGGTGTGAGTGCACACAGACACATACACACACATATTCTGGGCCTGTAATAACAGACAAGGCTGATAACACACAATAGCAGTGGTTGCTGTGAGCCTAATCTCCTCCCACATGTGTGGGTTGTGTTGATGTAGCTGCCAGAACTGTATCTTATCCTCATTTCTAGCAAGCTTCCAATGAGTGAGTGTGTGTGTGTGCGCGTGAGCCTGTCAACAGGCTTTCAGAAAAAGAAGGAGAGAAAGTGTGTGTGTGTGTGTGTGTGTGTGTGTGTGTGTGTGTGTATATGTGTGTGTGTGTGTGTGTGTGTGAGAGAGTGAATGGGCACTACAGACATGGCAGAGAGGCTTCCTTATTTCCACCACTGATTCACACCATACAGCCATCTGAGGACACATGATCACAGCAAAATGCTTTTACAACAGGATTTCATAAACTATTGAGTAATATAGTCTGTGCAGACGTGCCTTGTTAGACTATAATACAGAGCCACTCAGAAAAAAAAACAACAGAAAAAAATTGTAGCTATATCTAAAAGGCAAGGTAAGTGCAAAGCTATTCTGGCAATCTGAACAGGCGCAGCTGCTCTGCTAAATGCTGAGGACCCACACATAAAAACACCGCTTAAGCAGAAGAGGAGTGGGAGAGTTGAAAGCAATGAAGGAGTAGGAGGGGGAATATTGAGGAAATTAGAAGTGATAAGGGAAAAGAGAAGAGCTGTAAGACTTCAGAGCTTCATTTTCTCTCCATCTCTCTCCCTCTACCGCCCTCTTTCTCATGATTCACTATGTTCAGATGATTCCTGATTCTTTAGTGTGACATGATATCAAAACAACCCCATAATCCATGTAATCTCAAGCATAAGCCATCCCTTCATTTTTTATACCCCTCCCCTACACTCAAGTTCCCCCAAATCTCAGCATCAACAAGCATAAATACCAGGTCAAGCCTATTGGGAATATACTGACCTCATATCCGGAAAAGAGAGAGAGAGAGAGAGAGAGAGAGAGAGAGAGAGAGAGAGAGAGAGAGAGAGATACACTGAGTGAGAAAGCAAGGAAAAAAAAAACATGGGGGGCTGAGTATGTGAAAGAATGAGACCGGAAGAGAAAATAAGAGGGAAATGGAATAGTTGTCACTGTGTTTGAAGTAAATGCAGGAAAAGAGAAAGAACCAGGGTGGGTGGAGATGGGAGGCGATCAGGGAAAAACTGCAAACTGAGTTAGCGTGTGACTGAAAAATACAGACGGCATTAATCTATTTTTTCTGCTATCAAGATTTCTAAAACATGCAAGAGAGATGCTCAGGCAATACTTGGGTATTGGCGCAGAAGAGACATACCTCTTCTTTTTAGTCAAAACAAGTCCTTAGAAGTCCATAACCTCGTAGTTTCCCCTGAGTCACAAACGCAGACAGCAACAGGCAGCTATACAAGCCCAGCAAGACTGAGCAGGCAGCAGGCAGTTCAGAGATCAGCCTCGTCAAACTCAACAACTCCAAGACTCTTCGAAGCCGCAAGTAGCCGAATGAAAAAGCAAACTCAGACCGAGTTCCTCCCCTTGTTCCTCCCCTTGACGCAAACTCCAGTCACATGGTCTCATCAAAAGCAGAAGTGAGCCTTCGTTGCCCTGGCAACAGAGACATGGCTGTGCAGTGATTTCAATAGGTCAATCTCCTTCAGA
>CM074945.1:15134514-15154708 GCA_037577455.1 Pangasius macronema
CAAGGTGCAAACCACTGGTAACATTCAAGAACAGGAAAGCCAGATTAGACTTTGCCAGAAAACATCTAAAAAAGCCCATGTCCCATGTTCTGAAATAAGATTCTTTGGACTGGTGAAACCAAGATTAACTTGTGCCAGAATGATGGGAAGAGAAAAGTATGGCGAAAGAAAGGAACAGCTCATAGTCCAAAGTATACCACATCATGTGTCAAATATGGTAGAGGCAGTGTCATGGCATGGGCATGTATGGCCCAAACAAGCAGCAACTGAAGGTGGCTGCAGTGAAGGACTGGCAAAGCATCACCAGGGAGGAAACTCAGAATTTGAGTTTTGAGAACATGGGCTTCAGACTTCAGGCAGTTATTGACTGCAAAGAATTTTCAGCCAAGTATTAAAATTATGGTTATATTTACAATTATGTCACTTTGTCCAAATACCTTTGAGCCCCTGAAANCTACACTTTGATCACATCTTGATTGTTTTATTTCAAATCCATTGTGGTGGTGTATAAAGGCAAAATCACAAAAACTCCATCATCATCCAAATACTTCCAGACCTAACTGTACGTTTCCTGCACTACCACTTTTGATTGTTCACACATTTAACAACAAGACCATAGTCTTGCTTGTATCCACAAGATGGTTATCAAGACCTTGGTTCCCACTGCTGCTTTCACAAATTGTCAGAACAGTTAGGTGGCTTCCAGCAGAAGCAGATCTTCTGTCCCAAGTGAATTGTGAGATTTGGCACCTTCAGCCAGCTTGACCATGTCTGTGGATCTGGCCCTTCAGACTCAATTACCAGCTGAAGACTGTGATCTAGAAGTCCACGACATTCTTCTGAACACAAGAGGTCCTAGCACACAGGCCTTGTATACTCTTAAGTGAAAACTGTTCACCTCATAGGCTGGACCTGGATTCCCTGGATTCTGACTTTTCTCCACTGTTAAACAGCGGCAAGTCACCATGATATGCCACTCTAATAGGTCTGTGCTGCTGCTACTTGAGCATTACCTTGCATGCCTTCCAATGATGCGAGAGTAACTGGTAATCTCACGTATGTTAGGCACCCAAAACAAGATGGGTTCCGTTTTGAGTCTTGTTCCTCTCAAGGTTTCTTCCTCACATTGTCTCAGTAATCATTGAGAGACTGTCTGGAAATTGCACTGAACTGTAGAGCTCTCCACTGCTAGGCTAATGGATAAAGGGGATGCTATAACAACAGAAATGTAAGCAGCTGCTTTTCATAGCTTCTTTCGTCATGTCATCTCCAATTCATTATGCGTTTCGTTAGCAGACCACACGATTGAAATGTTTGAAGCAGCCCATACAGGTACACTAGATAGGATATGCAGCAGAAGACTGACATAATAAAGGTGTGTGACACTCGGAAATGATCTATGAAATATGATCACAAGTGGTCACTGGAGGCCCATTCAAAATGCCAGGTGTAAACTGCTGTGTGTTTCAGCTGCCCACTTGTGGCCAGTTCACTTGAGGCAGATGTTAATACCAGGTGTGCACAGGGCCTAAATATTCCTTTAAAGGGCTTTAGATGAATAATTGGAAACACCGGTCTTAAACTGCCCAAAATTTTAAAAAGATATGACTTCGTATAGTAAAGTAAAAAATTAATTTTAAGTGGATTTTTATAGTGAGTTCTGCTTTACAATCAAATAAATCAATCAAAATAGTAACATTTCTTTACTGAATCTTCATACTCAGCACCATTAACAGGTAAAGGATAACAGCAGCACACTCGTCTCCTTGGAAACCTGTTGTGCTAATGTGGGCTTCTGCTTAAATGCACAGAATACAGCATGCAGAAGTGGAGATGCTAGCAGGTGTGTATGCTTGTGTGGGGGAGTTACAGCACGCCTACTTGTGCTTCAATTCTCTTCCTCACGAGAGAGCCAGCAGTCACGATTCTCAGCCCACTCAGACAGAAAAACTTCCCATCTCATTTCATATGGAGGCTTTAATGTGTTTGCTCTAGCAATGCTGGTTTGTCTGTGGAGGCAAACTGTGTGCAACATTTCACACCTTACCATGAAGACTGGCTGCTCACGAATCTGAAACAATGAATGGCTGAGTGACTCATCTTGAATCTGTGGTTACATTCGGCCAACAGATCTGTGTGGGTGATATCTGTTACAACTCTAGACAAATATACAGAGAGACATATTAAATACTACTTGTTAACTTCTGGTTTAGTTTGCACCATCTTGAGTGTTTGAGCTACAGATTTCAAATCCACTAGAGCCTACTTGTATCAATATTAGATGGACGCTCAATTATTTTGAAATTTTTTTAAGTATTTAAAAATGTTTCCTGGCATGATCATTTTATTACTGTTTTCACGTGGCCTTGTGGGTGAAATAGTTTTTTCTCCTCTTTTGTTTTAAGAACAAGAAAGTGAAGAGTAGGATAGGCTGCTGCTCAGTCGGCCAAGAAAATCAGCCATTTATACATAAACATGTTATAAGGCTTTCTTAATTAAAAAAAAAAAAATGTGCAAATGCTTGAAATATGAGGGCTAAAGCCAACAACATAAAATCTGCCTTGTATCTTATGCTAGCACACTAACTAATTGCAGAGGTTTCTGACGATTGTTCCCTGTGTGGTCTGATGAATCACAGGCATCAATGTTTCACAAATGACAAAATTGCAATGCTTTCTCCAGCATCATTCCTAAACTCTGAGGCCTCACACAAACATAACTGGTGTCATTACTTTCAGTCTAGCAGATGATATGTGAGCATAGATTGAGATGCCCACTAAAATGGGCATTCAAGAGGCATGATGAAATGCATAAAAGACACATTAGTGATCAGCTCTAGAAGGCTGTGTAACCAAAAAAAACCTGTATTGTCAGGTCACACATGGAAACCATATTTGAGACTAGCACTTCATTTTACTGATGAGGAAACCAGCAGAGCAACCGCCTACCCATAGACTGTTTTCCCAATGACACAGCCGTGAGATAATTACTCCAAGACCGAAAGATGCATATGCCCCTTAGGAAACGAGTGTGTGCCACCAGGTGTGCATAACAACTGACAGCTGTGCAAATGTACTTAAGAACCCTATTTTTGGTCAGCAACTGTGCATAGCCATATTAGGTCACAGTTTAGAGCTACAATTCGCCAACACTGATGGCCACAATTGATTGATTTTCAGTTCATTGAATTTTCATTTCACTGATACATTGTTCATTGAAGAATCACGCAGCCTGCTGAGGTTGATAGGACGTGGTCCTATCATTTACAAAATGGCAAAAAAATTAATACTGCCAGATTATGCAGAACCATAGGGCTTGAACCCAATTCCTCAATGTACAACAGTAAAGACAAAAAAAATAGCAATATAATAACATAATAAAAATATTATTATCTAACCTAACCAGATATATGGGTTGTCTACCAGTGTAGAAAGCTGAAGAAATATATATCTACTGAAGGAAGAGCACAAAAGCCTTCATAAACAGGAGTACTTGGAGAAATAGTTCATTAAGCAAAGGCCTAAGCCATATTTAGAGCAAAAGTGTGCTGCCTAAAAAAATTAGGCTGTGGTTGTTTGATATTTGAAGATATTGCATGTTAAAATCCTAGTGACAATCACGAAAAGAAAAAGAAGAACAAAAGAAAAAAAAATGTCACAAACCATTTTTGGCACATCTCAGCAAAAACAAATAGGAGAAGTTTTATTTATTTTATTTAATTAATGGTTATAGTTTGTATATGTGAACAATTTCACAAAGGTTCACAAATGTTCACTTTGACATATCAATGGCCAAACTTTCCCGGTGCTTGAATTTCTTTAAACCAATTTTGGTTCTCTTTAGCACAAGATAACGTGCCAATTATCGCCTACTTAAAACAATAGCGAGCCAGAAAATCATAAAGTGCTATGTTGACTCTTATCTGAATAAATATTTTCCACAATTTTGCATAACTACAGAAAGCTAAGCATTCCATGTAGACAAACTGTTTATATTAAAAGTACAAGAATCATTCTTTGTGAATTACATCAAACAAACTCGAGCAGCTAAAAAACAGAAGTCTTAGATGACATAAATTTTCGGTCTACTAAAGAGAAACAAACTAATCTCCAATGTGTTTATGCCCCTAAGCCCTCACATTATGTTGCCTCTCCTTCAACAGTGGGAGAAAGTGACAGAATCATCAGTTAAACCCTCATTGCAGATGATGTGCGTCAACCCAGTCACTGAAAAAAAAATGAGCAAAATACACAATTGTGTGCATGTCATTCCTGTTTGCAACAATGTCACTAATTTTCATTTGACTCAAATTATTACCATCTCCATCAACAATCATTCCCAAACTTTCCCAGAATATAGTAAGTTTAATTTAATTACTTTTCTTGGACAGATTATTACTGATAGTCATATATTAAGTTAAGACCCCAAGACACGACAGAGGAGTTGTTGGAATAATCCCTATTTTGATTTCGATAACAGCTAGAGAAATGATAACAGCACAGATGTTGATAATATCGCATGGGAGTATTTAGTTGGGCATTAAATTTGTGATTTTAACAAGGAGCGCATGTTAAATTGGCTGTGTCATCTGACTACTGGCATTAAATGTGTGCTGTGATCAAAGCTAAATCTGCACATAATGTCTGCCTAATTCCTGAAACCATCCATCACATAATTATTTACTGTAGCATGATTTTAATGGTATGATTAGTTAAGCTCTCTTAAGAGCTTCCGTTGTACAGAAACTGTCAGTACAGTACTTAAGTAAGGGTTTTAAAAATGTCACATCTATAACATACAAATGTCACATACATTTTCCTATGTAATGCATATACCACAAAAAAGCTTTCTGAGTTCAACCAATTCTCTCTCACACATCTCATACAAGTCTGCAAGGTCATTTGCATAATGCTCACTGATGCTAAGCTTGTGCATGGCTTAAAAACACCAGACATGAAAGCAGGCTGCATTTAATGTTACTGTGGCACTACAACAACTATTTTTACTGGTGACGCATCAAAATTGATATTGGGTCAATACTGTGGTCATTTACTCATTCATTTAAAAAAAAAAAGAAGAAGAAGAAAAAAAAAAAAAAAAAACTCAGACACCAACACCTTATACCACTTGATACTATGTGACGTAAGCCCAGAGTATATTTCTGCGCTAATGACAGATGGAACAAAATGACAGTGATCTTGTTTCATGAGTAATGATGACAATCAAAACCAAGCAAACTGCAAACTCTGATCTGTGAGAATATCAAAAGGAGGTACTACATCATCTTCCTACAACACAGATCTTTATACCACTTTAATAGAGAGCGTGAGGGTGGCTGAGTATGCAAAGCAGTATCGGTGAGAGTGGTCATTAAAACTGGAGGTGACAGCATTTCAGTTCTGCACATTCTGCATCACTTCATTCACTTGCCATGGTCCATACTTTGCATGCGAGTCAAGGCACAATTCACAGCACCTTGAGTTCAGCTTTAATGAGCACACTCACTGATGCTGCTCTGCACACTCAGGCCAGCCAACCTTAAACACTGTATTAAAGATACTGTCTAAACATCATAACATCTTAAACATAAACTCAGCATAAGGTGCACATAGTTAGTGGCACATAGCAGCAACCACCACAAACAGAGCGAAATAAAATGTTCCATGATGCCTGTGATTGCTTAATACAATAAATAGATTTGGCTTTTGACAACTTTAAAAAAAAAAAATAAAAAAATATAAATAAATAAAAAAAAAACACTTCTACATGGTCTACATGGTTCTAAACTTGTACTGATGCACCCCATTAATAGCACTACCTAACTACGTATACACACTTACGTACTTATTAGCGGTCGACCGATTGATCAGCTCACCTAATTAATTAGACCTATATAAAGCATTATAAAGTAATCTGCTGACCCACCTGCAAATAGTGATCAAGCTTCCCCTTTTGTTACAGCCAGCTTACTCTAGCTACCTAACTAAAAATTGTGTAGAGAACTAAATTACTACTCCTTAGTTTTTCTTTTTTTAAAAAAAAAAAAAATCCATTCAGCGTTCTCCATGTATTTTGTTATCTAATCTGTGTATTCTGTTCTCCAGGCTGTTGGTACAAATCATATAGTGTAGCTGGTCTGCTAACATACCACAACAAGGGATAAAAATCAGACAGATCAGACAAGCAAAAGAAAGAAAAACATACCTGAAATATAAAATACAGACAAACTCACCAACCCCTCCCCTTTTTTCCACTAGCTGGATATCATGAGTTCTCCAACTCAACTACTTCTGAACTGAATAATGATAGAAACTGCACAATGAGAATAAATCAGCTATCATTCACCAGTTTTCCACCAAATTAGAGAACAAACAAATGACTTAAATGGTCAGCAAGAACAGAGATAAAAGTAGATCTCTCATATTATATTATGAGACTCTTTCACTCGCTCACTTCCCTTTGCTTTATTTGTACTCTGTCTCTTGTGACTGGCTGCACCTCCTGCCAATTACAGTATAGTCTGACTTCTTTCATGCTTAAAGTTGGGGCACAATGAGTTTTGATGTCTCTGAGATCGCATTTGATCATTGAAATTCCCTACCAATATGTACCAGACACCCCTAACAATGTGCTGCCCACGAATTCAGACTGCAGCACTGCCAGCACAGCAGCTTAAGAACATCATATTATACAATATTTTCACACCTGACTCAATAATGGTTTTTATTATCCACTGCACTGTAGTTTTAACCAAATACCCACCGCCATCATAGGTGCAGAGCAATCACCTATAGACCTATAGATTTAACCTCTTCCTGTATTCGGATTGTTTCACTTCCATTAGACTCTGGTTTAAAAGAAGATTCAATTCCGCATTAAAACAGTGAATTTACAAAATATTTTCAACTGTCTAGAAAAAAAAGGTTCACAAGCAAAAAGGCACCAAGTCGCTGCTTTAGAATGATGCTTCATATGATTTAATATAATAAATCAATAACAAATACTCTTTTTGAGAGTTACTTGAGTCATTTTCAAAAAGGTATCTTTATTTTAACTCAAATATTAGGTACTTTAGTTTATACAACACTTGGACAGTCACTTTAGCCTTGTGCCAAATGAAAAACGTGCAAACCAAATTTAAAAAAAAATGTCTGATTTAAAAAAAATCCTCAAGGTTCATTCGGTCACATCAGTATGAAATTAGTCGATAAGATGCAGTTAATACACACCTATACTTGGTGATGAGGGATTCTGGCCCTGAACAAATGGACAGAACACCTGACTCTCAAGACGGATCTGGAGAATCAGCTCTTTTTTTATAATTTCCCCGCAAACCGCAGCTAAATCTTTCTCATGCCTTGGCCACATCACTGATGCACAACGGGAAGTGGCATGTCTTCATCATGAATAAATAACTCCCCTAATGTGTTCACAGGCTTATTATTGTCTCATAAATGTGCATTAGTATTAAAACGCTGCTGATGTGAAGGGAACCGAGCTGGCTAACTGGCTTGAGCATTTCTTTAATTAATTAATTAAAGCTAACCTCAGTATGAAGTAGTTTCCATTAAACACCGTTAGCTGCTGCTGCTCGTAGCTAAAACGAGCTCCAAATGGATCCTCTGATAAACATGTCGAGCTCAAAACAATTCACTAAGACTTAATTATCGCTGACTTGTTGGCTCGATTAAACTTCCCATTAAATATTAGCTAGCTAGCTAAGTGAATACTCTGTACCATGGAAAAAAACTGCTCCGACGTACAGCACGAAGTTAAAGACAAGCACAGCCGTGTCTTCGTAGCTGTCTACGTGAGTATTTGAAGCTAGCGAGCTAACCGCCCAATGCAAGAGCAACAAGTTGCACTAAACAAGTCATGTTTGTAGTTAGCACATAGCTAAACAGCGAACAACAAAGTTTCCGTCCTGATGAAGCTCAGGAGAAGCTCAAAGATAAAGAACTCACCTGTGACAAACCTTTGCAGATGGATATGACCCCTTACAGGCTGTGTGTGTTATGAACAGAAGAAAGAGCGACGAGGGGAAATAAAGAAAGAAAGAGAAACAAAACGCGAAATTATGAGGAAAACTATAGTTCCCGTACGCGGCGCTGCTCAATGGCCACAGGAAAGTCTGATGACGTCACTTCACGCGCCATGTACGCCCTCCTGCAAACTGACTGAAGTTTTTTCTCCTCACCTTTAAATGCCCTTATATGTGCATTGCAATGCAAAAAGAGTATCACGTTAAAGATGTTAAAGTTCACACACCGAGCTATATGCTGCAGTTCTGTACGTTTAAGTGAAGCAATGTTGGTTTACAGCTCGACTCCAAAGCTTTATATAATTCTGGTGGAAACACAGCACTTAAAATGAACTTACTGGCCAAGTGGCTGAAAAGGGGCGTGACTTTGGGAAACCCCGCACGTAAATCATAACTACTGTAGAACGTCGTAGTAAACTAATGTTTACACAACCAGTGTTATGTACTGTATTTCCGCCAGAATTAATAAAGATACCTAGTAGAGCTGTTCATCGGTTAATATATTTAACACAACTGGCTTCTATCCAAGTGTCTAGTAAATGTCAATTTTGAAGTTTCATGATCCACAACTTGCAGCTTCAATAGCCTGCTTTTATATTAGAGCTGCAAACACAGCTAACTAATGCACATTATTCCAGACACCTCAGACCTGTTTATTGTCTTTACATCCACACAAAATCCAAGTGAATCCTATCCAAAATCATTTAATCCCAGGTGTAACTAGGGTCCTGTATTCTGTGTGAAACCATACACATACAACAACAACACTTTCATTTCAATTCCAAACACACACAAAAAAACAATGATTATTAAATTTCAGTGTTAGTTTGCAAAGCAAGACAGCATTATTATTACCTGATTGAATTGTTGAATTGTATGAACTGCAAATAAGGCGCTCATGTTTTCTCTTGTTTTTAAGGTGATAAACAATCACATTTTTTCTCTTACCTTAGAGAGATATATATTGTGAAAGTTACACCAGTGCAGTTAATTACTTATAATTATTCCCTAGACTTCAGTTTTGTTTTTTTTGTGTGCAAGTTTTTGCACATTACATTATGTTGCTACAATATTTATTATACTGTACATAGGCTGCTACTCCTTATGTTTACACTATTTCAGCAACTTATATTGTACTCTTTGCACTATTGTCACTGGATTCACTTTCTAATAGAGATGTGTACTGGTTGGCGCTGCACTGGGACTTACTGTGCCCATTGTCTATCCTGGCTGTATATGGTTGAAATGACAATAAACTCCACTTGACTTGACTTTATAGACAGACAGATAGACAGGCATACAGGCAGGCAGGCAGATAGATAGATAGACAGATAGATACATAGATAGATATCATTTCATCTTTCTGTAGTGTTCTTCTAGTAGTTCTTCTTGTAGTAGTCTTGCTGAATGTACTCCCTATCTGACTAGCATGATATGGATGGAGCTGGAGATATCCACAATGGTCATCAATTTGGATGCAACTCTCCTCTTCCCAACATTTCTAAGAAATCTGCATTTTGACATGACAAAATTCACCTTCTTGCTACATGTAATCAGCCTGTTATTCTGTTATTCTCATTCATTCATTCATTCATTCATTCATTCATTCATTCTTCAGTATTGAAAATGGGTCTTTACCCTGTTCAGAGATGCAGTTATTGTTATACTGAGAAATTGAGAATGTTATATTAAACCCATGATCTTACTGCCATCTAGTGGTAGCTTAGATATTCATGTAATTAAAATAATAATAATAATAATAATAATAATAATAATAATAATAGTTGTAGTAGTAGTAGTAGTGCTAAAACTTATTAAAAACTGATTAGTACAACCGTTAGTAAGCCGTGTCAACAGGACATTCCTTAAACACAAATTTCAGCAAACTCCTATTGTGCATTCAGAAAGTATTCACACCCATTAATTTTTTTTCACATTTTGTTATGTTGCAGCCTTATGCAAAAATGCTTTAAATTATTTTTCCCAGATCAATCTACACACCATGTCCCATAATGACAAAGCAAGAACAAGATTTGTGATAAGTTTGAAAATTTATTAAAAAGGAAAAACTGAAATATCACATTGACATAAGTATTCAGATCCTTTGCTATGACACTTGAAATTTAGTTCAGGTGTATCCCATTTCTCTGGATCATCTTTGAGATGTTTCTGCACTTTGATTGGAGTCCACCTGTGGCAAATTCAATTGATTGGACATGATTTGGAAAGGTACACACCTGTCTATATAAGTCTACCAGCCGATTATGCATATTAGAGAAAAAACCAAGCCATGAGGTCAAAGGAACTGCCTGCAGAGCTCAGGGACAGAATTGTGTCAAGGCACTGGTCTGGGGAAGGCTTTTCTGCTGCATTGAAGGTTCCCAGGAGCACAGTGGCCTCCATAATTCTTAAATGGAAGAGGTTTGGAACAACCAAGACTCTTCCTAGAGCTGGCCGCCCAGTCAAACTGAGCAATCGGGGGAGAAGGGCCTTGGTAAGAGAGGTGACCAAGAACCCAATGGCCACTCTGGTTGAGCTCCAGAGATAATGCCTGGAGATGGGAGAAACTTGCAGAAGGTCAACCATCACTGCAACTCTTCACTAATCTGGGCTTTATGGCAGAGTGGCCCGACAGAAGCCTCTCCGCTTGGAATTTGAAAAAAAAAGCACCTAAAGGACTCTCAGACTGTGATAAACAAGATTCTCTGGTCTGATGAAATGAAGATTGAACTGCTTGGCCTCAATTCCAAGTGTCATGTCTGGAGGAAACCAGTCACTGCTCAGTACCTGCACAATACCATCCGAATGGTAGTGGTAGCATCATTCTATGGGGGTGTTTTTCAGTGGCAGGGACTAGTGCACTGGTCAGGGTAGAAGGAAAGCTGAATGCAGCAAAACACATTTATCCTTAATGAAAACCTGTTCCAGAGCTCTCAGGACCTCAGACTGGGCCATAGGTTGACCTTCCAACAATGACCATGAGCACATAGCCAAGACAACGCAATAGTGGCTTAGGGACAACTCTGTGAATGTCCTTGAGTGGCCCAGCCAGAGCCCGGACTTTAACCCAATCAAACATCTCTGGAGAGACCTGAAAATGGCTGTCCACCGACGGTCCCCATACAACCTGACAGAGCTTCAGAGGATCTGCAGAGAAGAATAGCAGAAAATCCCCAAAACCAGGTGTGTAAAACTTGTCTCATCTTACCCAAAAAGACTTGAGGCTGTAATTGCTTCCAAAGGAGCTTCAACTAAGTACTGAGTTGGGGTCTGAATACTTATGTCAATGTATATTTCAGTTTTTTTCTTTTTAATGAATTTGCAAAGTTATTACAAATCTGGCTTTTGCTTTGCCATTATGGGGTATGCCTCTGTGCAATGTGCTGAACAAACAAGTCCAATCCATGGAGGCCCAACCTAGCAACTTGATTGGGAACAGGACTTAAAGGATCTGCTGCCAAGACCTTGGTGCCAAATACCACAGAACACCTTCAGAGGTCTTATGGAGTCCATGCCTTGACAGGTCAGTGCTGTTTTGGTGGCACAAGGGGCCCTACACAATATTAGGTAGGTGATTATTTATATATATTATATATATAAATCTTGTTTTAATTTGTACTTTTCAGCTATGTAATGTTTGATGGGTTTCTTGTGTGCATAGTCCATTCAATTCACCCCACAGGATCTCAATAGGATTTAGATCTGGGCTTTGACCAGTCCCTGGTGGATTTACTGGTATGTTTTGGGTCATTGTCATGTTGCAAGGTCCAGTTCCGCTTCAGCTTAAATTTTTTTGACATATGGTCTCACATGTTTCTCAAGCACCTTCTGATACAATGTAGAATTCATAGTGGATTCTATTCTGTATTTGGTTTATGCCAGGCATGCCCTCTGTTATGGTTTCCAAATAATTAAATTTTAGACTCCTCTGTAAAAAAAAAAAGCACCTTATTCCAGAAGTCTTGGCCTTTGTCTATGTGTTCTTTGGCAAACTTCAGTCTTGCCCTCATGTTTTTCTTAGACAGCAAAGGTTTCCTCCTTGCATACCTTCCATGATAATTAAAGTTGTACAGTCTCTTTCTGATTGTAGATTCATGCACTTTGACATCAACTGTAGCAAGAGCTTGCTGTAGGTCCCGTGATGATATTTCAGGGTTTTTGGATACTTCTTTATTTATCTTGCTGTCTGCTCTTGGGGTGAATTTGCTTGGACAGCCTGACCTGGCCATGTTGGCACTTGTTTTAAATGTTCTCCAATTATAAATGATTTTCCGGACAGTGGAATGGCTAATTACAAATACTTTTGAGATCTTTTATATCCCTTACCAGACTCATAAGCATCATCAATCTTCTTTCTGAGGGCCTCAGAGAGCTCTTTGGATCTCACCATGGTGACACCGCTCACTTCAACAATTAAGAGTAAACCAAACCAAATGTCTGAGGTTTAAATAAAGCAAGCCTCCTTCAAAATGCTTTGTAACGATGTTCTAACAATTTGCACCTGATGTGATACACCTGTACGTAATTTTTGCCATTTTAAGTACAAATAAATGTGGGTGTGTCCTTACTTTTTCCTCACAAGAAACTGGATTTTTTTTTTATAAATTACATTTTACACATCATTTTAAAAATACTTTTCTTTGGGTTTATTTGTTTAGTTATATTACCTGAATCTCCCAATATTGCTAAAATTAAGATGTCCACATTTGAAAGCCACGTCTCCTCGGACACCACAAACTTGCCCATTTGGAATTTGCAAGGGAGCACCAAACATGGGACATTGAAAGATGGAAGAAAGTTTTATTCTCAGACGAGAAAAAATTTAACCTGGATGGTCCTGATGACTTCCAACGATTCCAAACGGGCAATTTTGTGGTGTGGGAGGAGATGTGGCTTTCGAAGACGCTTTTTGTTCTTTAAGCCCTTCTCTCGCAGATGCCGTCTTATAGTTATTGGGCTGCAGTCAGCATCAGTAAGGGCCTTAATTTGGGCCGAGGATCGGCCTGTGTCTTCACGGACAGCCCGNCAATCCTGCCATGTTCAAAAACAGAAAGCCTTTTTGTTTTTGCCATCAGGAGATCATGACAGTGTGACTGTCTGAAGACAATGACATTAAAGCCATATTTTTGCACAGATTTTAACTTTTAAAGACTATGGTCTTAAACGTTTGATCAGCTGATGACCAGCCTGTTTGAGTTTAAATGCAGTTTTCAGTAAATTGCCTATCTCTGTTTTTTTGTCTCTTGCTCCTTTTTCTTCTTTTGGCATTTTGAAGAAGTCCTTACAACGTGGTTATGATCCACCAGCGCGAAATACGAACACTTGGAATGTTTCCACTGGTCTTAAGATTTTGTTCAGGAGTGTACACACACACACACACACACAAATTGTATTAGATTGATCAGAATTGCAGTCTAGACATTGTTAATGTTGTAAATGACTCTTTGTCTAGACAGGCAGCTTGTAGATTAATCCAAAACAGAACAGTCAGAAAATGATTAGGGCTTGGTTATGGCAAGAGAAACACTGAGCAAAGAACTGATGAATAGGGCAACATAAATACACACACACAGGAACCCAGGCACAGGTGAACAAACTGAACTTAATTACAGACACACAAAAAAGGAACAAACAAAAACACGCAAGGGGGACCTTTAGTGGTCAGGACAGCCATAACACTGACAAGACCCCCCCTCCTAGGAATGACTCCTGATGTTCCTCCCTGGATGATCAGCTTGATGAGCATTAAATTCCCTGATTAGTTCCCGGATGTCCTGGGCGTGAACCCAGGAGCATTCCTCAGGGCCATAGCCCTCCCAGTCCATCAGGTACTTAAGAGATCCTGATACTCAACGAGAGCCCAGTATCCAATGGACTGTGTAGGCAGGTTGGCCACCAATGATTAGAGGAGGAGGGGGAGGTCTGACTGCAGGAGTAAAAGGAGAAGAAACAACAGGCTTAAGTAAAGACACATGGAAGGTGGGATTTAGTCTTAGAGATCTAGGTAAAAATAAACGGTAGGAAAATGAATTTACTCTCCTTGCAACGCGGAAAGGTCCAATGAGTGGTTGAGTCAGCTTACGGGACTCCACACGCAGCGGCAGGTTCTTAGTGGAGAGCCACACCCGTTGGCCCGAACGTAAGGTAGGTGCTGCTGATACTGCTCAGAGGTCTGGAGAAGTTTGAGTCTGGCCTTTCTCCAGGTCAGGCGGCAGCGTCTTACAAAGTATAGAACTGAAGGAACCCCGATTTCTGCCTCTTGATCAGGGAACAATGGTGGTGCAAACTGGCACTCGAAAGGAGACATGCCAGTGGCTGAGGAATGCAGCGTGTTCTGGGCATACTCTGCCCAAATAAGAAGACTCTGGGTGGAAGCCAGAAGACAGACTCACTGTAGTCCCCAGAAGTCGACAGAAAGCATGTCAGAAGTGGGATGAAAACTGTGGTCCTCTGTTAGTAACGATGTTCTGAGGGATACTGAAGATTCGGAACACATGTTCGATGACAATTTCTGCAGTTTTTTGGCCGAAGGTAACTTGTGTAATGGGACATATCGGCATGCTTTGGACAATTGGTCAACTATTACCAGAATGGTGGTGTTACCTTTGGACGGTGGAAGCCCAGTGATGAAGTCCATAGAGAGGTGAGAACAGGGATGTTTGGGGATTGGAAGAGGATAGAGCAAACCTTGAGGTAACTGATGAGGGGCCTTCCCCTGATTGCACGTAGGGCAAGCAGCCACAAATGCCTAAATATCTTCCTTAAAGGTAGGCCACCAAAACTTTCTTCGAAGGAAGTCAAGGGTCCGAGCTTCCCCAGGATGGCAAGTGAAGTGAGAGCTGTGACCCTATTGGAGCACTTGGGATCTGACAGTGCTTGGGACAAATAGGCAGTTAGCTGGCCCCCCTCCACGGTCTGGTTCTTCAGCTTGGGCCGTCCTTACAGTTGCCTAACTGTAAACTCGAGACAGGGCATCAGGTTTCAAATTCTTGGAACCCGGTCGATATGACAAAGTGAACTTGAATCAGTTAAAAAACAGAGACCATCGGGCCTGGCGTGGATTGAGGTGGTTAGCTTGCCTGATATACTCTAAATTCTTGTGATCTGTGAGGACCAAGAACTGGTGTTTAGCTCCCTCGAGCCAGTGCCTCCATTCCTCTAAAGCAAGCTTAAGTGCCAACAGCTCTCTATCCCCCATGTCATAATTTCTCTCTGTAGGTGTCAAATGATGTGACAGGAAGGCACAAGGATGAAGCTTGTTGTCCACTCATTGTTGCGAGAGAATGGCTCCCACCCCCACAACTGAGGCATCCACCTCAACCACAAATGACTTTTCAGGATCAGAGATAGTTAGAATAGGAGCAGAGGTGAAGCGGGACTTGAGTCCTTGGAAAGCATTCTCCACTGGAACTTAGAGTTTTTCCCTTTGCTGAGGGCTGAGAGGGGAACAGCTAATGTACTAAAGTTTTGCACAAACTTGCGATAGAAATTCGCAAATCCCAAGAATCGTTGGACCTCCCTTACACTGTTGGGTGTAGGTCAGTTGGTAACTGCCTGGACTTTTCTAGGGTCCATCTTTATGTTACCCGGGAAACGATAAATCCTAGGAACTGTATGTCAGACACATGGAACTCACATTTTTCAGGCTTGAGGTACAGATGGTTCTCTAGAAGATGACAGAGGACTCTTTGAAGATGCTTGATATGATCTTGCAAGGATCTCGAGAAAATCAAAATGTCATCTAGGTAGACAAAGACGAACTGATTTAACATGTCCTGGAGAACATCATTGATTAGAGCCTGAAAAACTGCTGCTGTGCTAGTGAGGCCAAAGGGCATAACTTGATACTCATAATGCCCTGATGGGGTGTTGAAAGTGGTCTTCCATTCATCTCCTTGGTTTATGCACACCAGATGGTATGCGTTACGCAGGTCAAGTCTGGTGAAGATTGAGGCCCCTTGGAGCAACTCAAAGGCAGAGGACATGGGGGTTAGAGGGTAGCTGTTTTGAATAGTGATCTTATTGAGGCCTCTTTAATTAATGCAAGGGCAAAGACCCCCATCTTTCTTGCCCACAAAGAAGAACCCTGCTCCAGCCGAAGAGGTGGAGGCTTGTATGAACCCTGCAGCAAGGGCTTCCTTAATGTAGTTGTCCATGGCCTACCGCTCAGGAGGGGATAGTGAGAAGATACAGCCTCTGGGGGAATGGTGCCTGGGAGCAGATCTATGCCACAATCATAAGGACGATGCGGAGGTAGTGTGGTGGCTCTATGCTGGCTGAAAACTTCCTGAAAAGAATGATACATAGGGGGCACTAGAGAGAGGTCAATGGGTTCTTGGGACTGAGAAGGGATATCTGGGGAACTCGAGAAGGTGCAAGTGGCATGACAGGTAGGTCCCCAATCAAGAAAAGAACTTGTGCCGAAGAAGCCAAAGGTGGCCTAGAACCACTGGAAAAGCTGGTGCCTGGATTAGTTGGAAGGATATCTCCTCTTGATTTTGCTGAATGGAGAGACATAGGGAGGGTGTTTGATGAGTGATCTACCCATGGCCATTGGGTCGCCCATCCAGGTAACAACCAGGGCAGACAGGAGGGGTTCAAAGGGAAAACTTAGATATGGTTAAGGAAATGTCAATAAAATTTCCGGCTGTGCAAGAATCCATCCAAGCCTTCAGAGAATGTCTTACAGTGCCCCAGGAAAGTCTGACAGGAAGAAGTAAGCTAGTGTCAGTCAGTGGAGAATGTTGGGTAACTCCCATCACAGATCCCCCCTGTCTGCACGGGACAGAGCTTTTCCCAGAAACTCAGGGCAGCAGACTCAGAAATGTCCAGGTTGACCACAGTAAAAGCAGCACCTCTCCCTCATGCGACAGTCATGTTCAGCAAGTGACAACCTGGTAGGCCCAACTGCATCGGCTCTGGGATTTCGTAAGAAGCTTGAGGCATGAGGAGTGCAGGAGAAGGCATAGTGGACTTATGGCCCATTCTCTCTCTCAGTCTGTTGTCCATGTGTCTCAAGAGTGTTTGCAAACTCATCCTTGATAGCCTCTGAAAGTCCGTTCTGGAAACACAGAATGAGGGCCTCTTGGTCCCAGCCGCTAGTTGGTGCAACAGTCTGGAACTGGATGAACTATGTTTGCATTGCTGGATGGACAATAGTGTTTTAGAGGTCTCCCAACCTTGTAGGAGATGATTAAAGACCCGTCTGAACTCCTCCACAAAGGAACTGCGGGCTTCCCAACTTTCCCACGACAAAGCTCTACCAGAGAGGAGAGTGATTATGTAATTTTGGCCCTGTCTGAGGGGAACGAAGAAGGTTATAACTCAAAGGTCACACTGAATCAGGAAGCCATTGCAAATCAGTTTTCAGCCAATGGGGTAGGATTAGGAGGCATTGGCTGAGATGCTTGAACTGGAGTTGTGGAGGGAGCAGATAGCAGTCACCGAAATATCTCTTGGGATTCAGCAAATGGGGTAGGATTAGGAGGCACTGGCTGAGTTGCTTTAACTAGAGTTGTGTAGGGAGCAGCTAACAGTCACCGAAATATCTCTTGGAGGGAAGAACATAAGACAGCAACCCATCATGTTTAGCCATCAAAAACACAAGATACCAAAGGAACAAAAATCTCAAGAGTCCAAAAATCTATTAGTCATAGCAAGGTCACAATGAATCAGCAAGCCACTGGATCTCCAGAGAAATGATGATGAGGAGGAAGTCAGGGTTCAGCCAATGGTGTAGAATTAGGAGGCACTTGATGAGTTGCTTGAACTGGAATTATGGAGGGAGCATCTAGCAGTCACCTTGACAGGAAGTACATCAGACAGCAACCCATCATATTTAGCCATCAACGTCTCATGGTATGCTAATGTGACAATTTGTCGAGTATCCAAAATTAAATCCAAGCAGGTTTAATGGGTAACAAAAACACAAGATACCATAGTAACCAAAATCTCAAGAGTCCAAAGACCCATTAGTCATAGCAAGGTAGCACTGAATCAGGAAGCCATTGCTTGGATATCCTGCGAACCATTGAGGAGGAAGAAGTTGAGGTTCAGCCAATGGGGTAGGATTAGGAAGCACTGGCTTAGATGCTTGAAATGGAGTTGCGGAGGGAGCAGCAGTCACTGAAATAGGTTTTGCGTGTTGGCAGATTGTGGGGTTGATGTTTGGCTCAGTGTAATTGTCAAAAGTAAGACTCGAACTTGGGTTTCTGGGGTGAGAGACAGAGGCATTACCCTTGGGACACTAACAAAGTAGTGGATACAAATTCAGAAATCCAGAGCACAGTTCAGGGTAGAGTTGTAGGAAGCTTTATTTTAAATAGACAATCTTCAGAATATCAGATAGAGCCAAAGGAGAATTACAAAAATGATTCAAAAGTAAACCCAAGCAGGTCTAATGGGTAAAAAAAACACAAGATACCAAAGGAAGAAACATCTCAACAGTCCAAAAATCCATTAGTCATAGCAAAGTAACACTGAATCAGAAAGCCAATGCAAGTGCTTGGGATCTCCAGAGAACCATTGAGGTGGAGGAATTAAAAAAAAAATCCAAAAGTAAATCCAAGCAGGTTGAATGGCTAACAAAAACATAAGATACCGAAGGAACCAAAATCTCAAGAGTCCAAAGATCCATTAGTCATAGCAAGGTAACACGGAAACAGGACGCCATTGCAAGTGCTTGGATTTCCTGAGAACCATTGAGGAGGGAGGAAGTCGAGGTTCAGCCAATGGGGTAGGATTAAGAAGTACTGGCTGAGTTGCTTGAAATGGAGTTGTGGAGGGAGCAGCTAGTAGTCACTGAAATATCTCTGGGAGAAAAGCACATCAGACCCATTAAGTTTAGCCACAATGTCTCCTGTTGCAATAATGCAGCCCCCTGACAAGACTTCAGGTTTTGTGTGCTGGAGATTCTGCTGGGTTGTTGTTCGGCTCAGTGTAATTGTCAAGAGCGGGACTTGCACTCTGGGGTGAGAGACGGACACGTTACCCTTGCGCCACACGGGGTGGGGGGTGGGGGTGGGGTTGGGACCCTAACAAAGTAGTGGATACAAATTCAGAAATCCAGAGTACAGTTCAGGGTAAAGTTGTAGGAAGCTTTATTTTAAATAGGCATTCTTCAAAATACCAGATAGAGGAAGGGTTTGGAACACTAACAAAGTAGTGGATACAAATTCAGAAATCCAGTGTACAGTTCAGGGTAAAGTTGTAGGAAGCTTTATTTTAAATAGGCATTCTTCAAAATACCAGATAGAGCCAAAGGAGAATTACAAAAATGATCCAAAAGTAAACCCAAGCAGGTTTAATGGTTAAAAAAACAACAACAAGATACCAAGAGAACAAAAATCTCAAGAGTCCAAAAATCCATTAGGAGAAAGTCAGCCTGGACCCAAATGCAGAAACCCAGAGCACAGTTCAGGGTAAAGTTGTAGGAAGCTTTATTTTAAATAGGCAAATGCCAGATAGAAACAAAGGAGAATTACAAAAATTATCCAAAAGTAAATCCAAGCAGGTAATCTAGCCATGGGGGTCACAGTCCAGTGACTTCTGTGCCGGTCCCAAGCCCGGATAAATAGAGAGGGTTGCGTCAGGAAGGGCATCCGGCGTAAAATGTTGCCAAATTTAATCATGCGAATTGTCAGTACTCAGAATTTCATACCAGATCAGTCGAGGCCCGGGTTAACAACGACTGCCATCGGCACCGTTGACCTACAGGGCGCCGGTGGAACATCGGAGCTGTGGTCCTCCATGCTGGCACGAACGACACCAGACTGAGGCAGTCGGAGATCCTGAAGAAGGACTTCAGAAGCTTGTTCGAGAAGGTATGCAGCACATCACCCACGACGAGGATCATCGTGTCAGGACCGCGTCCCACGTTCCAGCGAGGAATCAAGAGGTTCAGTAGACTATTTGCTTTTAATGAATGGTTACAGTCATGGTGTCAAGACCAGAAATTACCATTTGTTGATAACTGGAATATTTTCTGGGAGTGTCCTATGCTCTACCATACTGACGGCTTGCACCCAAGCAGAGCTGGAGCAGCGGTCCTCTCAGACAACATTTCCAGGACACTACACACCATCTGACTGGTAAGTCATACCTCAGATCGCAATTATAATAGCTACTGTTCAACTCACCAGACTGATACAAAAG
>CM074945.1:15154808-15165057 GCA_037577455.1 Pangasius macronema
AGTTCAGGGTAAAAATGTTGGAAGCTTTATTTTAAATAGGCAATCTTCAAAATGCCAGATAGAGCCAAAGGAGAATTACAAAATTAATCCAAAATTAAACCCAAGCAGGTTTAATGGGTAACAAAAACACAACATACCAAAGGAACAAATATATCAAGAGTCCAAAAATCCATTAGGAGGAAGTTGGAGTGGATCCAAAGGCAGAAACCCAGAGCACAGTTCAGGGTAAAAAATGTTGGAAGCTTTATTTTAAATAGGCAATCTTCAAAATGACAGATAGAGCCAAATGAGAATTAAAAAAAGATCCAAAATTAAATCCAAGCAGGTTTAATGGGTACAAACATCTCAAGAGTCCAAAAATCCAATAATCATAGCAAAGTAACACTGAATCAGGAAGCCAATGCAAGTGCTTGGGATCTCCAGAGAACCATTGAGGTGGAGGAATTCCAAAAATGATCCAAACGTAAATCCAAGCAGGTTTAATAGGTAACAAAAACACAATATACCAAAGGAACAAAAATCTCAAGAGTCTAAAAATCCATTAGGAGGAAGTCGGAGTGGACACAAATGCAGAAACCCAGAGCACAGTTCAGGGTAAAAATGTCGGAAGCTTTATTTTAACAAGGCAATCTTCAAAATGCCAGATAGATAGAAAGGAGAATTACAAAAATAATCCAAAAGTAAACCCAAGCAGGTTTAGTGGGTAACAAAAACACAACATACCAAAGGAACAAAAATCTCAAGAGTCTAAAAATCCATTAGGAGGAAGTCGGAGTGGACACAAATGCAGAAACCCAGAGCACAGTTCAGGGTAAAAATGTCGGAAGCTTTATTTTAACAAGGCAATCTTCAAAATGCCAGATAGAGAGAAAGGAGAATTACAAAAATAATCCAAAAGTAAACCCAAGCAGGTTTAATGGGTAACAAAAACACAACATACCAAAGGAACAAAAATCTCAAGAGTCCAAAAGTCCATTAGGAGGAAGTCAGAGTGGACCCAAATGCAGAAACCCAGAGCACAGTTCAGGGTAAAAATGTTGGAAGCTTTATTTTAAATAGGCAATCTTCAAAATACCAGATAGAGCCAAAGGAGAATTACAAAAAATATTCAAAAGTAAACCCAAGCAGGTTTAATGGGTTAAAAAAAAAACACAAGATACCAAAGGAACAAAAATCTCAATAGTTCAAAAATCCATTAGGAGGAAGTCGGAGTGGACCCAAATACAGAAACCCAGAGCACAGTTCAGGGTAAAAATGTTGGAAACTTTATTTTAAATAGGCAATCTTTAAAATAACAGATAGAGCCAAAGGAGAATTCCAAAAATGATCCAAACTTAAATCCAAGCAGGTTTAATGGGTAACAAAAACACAACATACCAAAGGAACAAAAATCTCAAGAGTCTAAAAATCCATTAGGAGGAAGTCGGAGTGGACACAAATGCAGAAACCCAGAGCACAGTTCAGGGTAAAAATGTCGGAAGCTTTATTTTAACAAGGCAATCTTCAAAATGCCAGATAGAGAGAAAGGAGAATTACAAAAATAATCCAAAAGTAAACCCAAGCAGGTTTAATGGGTAACAAAAACACAAGATACCAAAGGAACGAAAATCTCAAGAGTCCAAAAATCTGTTAGTCATAGCAACGTGAGTTGCTTGAAATGGAGTTGTTAAGGGAGCAGCTAGCAGTCACCGAAATACCAATAATGCAGTCCTCTGACAAATCTTCGAGTATGCAGGTCTTGTGTGCTGGAAGATTCTGCCAGGTGGATGTTTGGCTCAGTGAGATTGTGAGGAGCAGGACTCAAACTTGGGGCAGGGGGTTACCCTTGCACCACACGGACTCAGGGGCTACACAGAGCAATAGCAAAGTAGTGCTACCAAATGCAGAAACCCAGAGCAGACTTCAGGGTAAAGATGTTGGAAGCTTTATTTTAAAAAGGCAGTCTTCAAAATGCCAGATAGAGCCAATGGGGATTTCCAAAAAAGATCCAAAAGTAATCCAAGCAGGTTTAATGGGTAACAAAAACACAAAGGAACAAAAATCAAACAAAACTAGCAAAGTAGTGCTACCAAATGCATGCATTGATGAGGCAACTCCAAGATGCTGGCCTTCTAGGCAGAGTGTGAAAGAAAAAGCCATATATGTGACTGGCCAATAAGCAGAAAAGATTAAAATAGGCAAACGAATACAGACACTGGACAGGGGATAAGTGTTAAAAAGTGTTGGAGTCTGTTTGAGGTGTTTGGATCACAGAGAAGAACATTTATATGATGAAAAACAAATAAAAAGATTCTGGAGGAGTGCTTGATGCCATCTGTCAAGCATAGTGGAGGAAATGTGATGGTCTGGGGTGCGTCAGTGCTCATAGTGGGAATTTCTTTTGTTTTTGTTATACACTGAAAACTTTTGGGTTTGAGATCAAAAGATGAATACGAGATGATAGATCCGATTTTCAGCTTTCATTTCCTGTCCTTCTCCTCTCACATTGCTAATCTAACACGCTCATGTCGCTTTCTTCTCTATAACATCAGAAGAATTCGTCCATTTCTTTCTACACAGGCTACTCAGATGCTGGTTCAGTCCCTTGTCATTTCAAGACTGGACTACTGCAACTCACTCCTGGCAGGTCTGCCTCTGACCGCAATTCGTCCCCTGCAACTGATTCAAAATGCAGCTGATTGATTGGTTTTCAACCTTCCTAAATTTTCCCACACCACCCCATTGCTGCGCTCCCTCCACTGGCTTCCTATAGCTGCCCGCATCAGATTTTAAACATTGATTCTCGCCTACAAAGCCAAAAACGGACCAGCACCCACTTATCTCAAATCTTATCACACCTTGCATGGCACCATGCTCCCTCCGGTCCTCTAGCACTGCTCGACTGGTCCCACCATCTCTCAGAGTACAAGGAAGACATGCGTTGAGACTCTTCTCTGTTTTGGCACCAAGGTGGTGGAATGAACTTCCCTAAAATGTCTGAACAGCTGAGTCACTGGCAGTCTTCAAACGACATCTAAAGACTTACCTCTTCATTAAGTACTTAAGTTAGCACTTGNGATAGACTTCAAAGCACTATTGTAAGTCGCTCTGGATAAGGGCGTCTGCCAAATGCCATAAATGTAAATGTAAATGTTCCGATATTTCTGATCACTTGAAAAATGGGTTGGTTCGAATAAAAGTATTGTTCTAAGTTAACACACCTGGATGTAAATATCAGGAAATGAAAGCTGTAATTCTGATATATCATCTCATATTCATCTTTTGATCTTAAACCCATTTCAGTGTGTAGCAAAAACAAAAGAATTGGCTTTGCCATTGAAGGAGACTGTACACCAAAAATCAAAAACTAAAACTCAGTCAGGGGGAGCATCTGTGAACGGTCATATTCAGGTCTCTCCACAGATGTTCAATAGGATTCAAGTCTTGGCCACTCAGGGACATTCAAAGACTTATTCTGAAGCCACTCCATTGTTGTCTTAGGCATACGCTTCAGGGCACTGTCTTGATTAAATGTTAAACTTTGCCCCAGTCTGAGGCCATGTAGAGCAGACTATCTTCAAGAATGTTCATATATTTGGCTCCATTCATCCTTCTTTTCTTCCCCATTTCTGAAGTTCTTTTTTGTGTCCTTGGTCACATCCCTGACCAAGGCCTTTGAAACCTGGTTACTGAGTTTGACCAGACAGCCAGCTCTGGGAAGAATCCTGGTGATTCCAAACTTCTTCCATTGCACTGTGATCCTGGGATCATTCAAAGCTTTTTGTTTTATACCCTTGCCCAGATACAACACAGTATGATCACAGAAGTCTGCAGAGAGTTTCTTTGACTTGATGTCTTGGTTTCTTTTAAATCTATTTAAACACAATAAAATTAAATCTAAGTTAAATCTATAACACAAAAACTGAAAAAGTGTGAATACTTTTCAAACACACTGATAGCAAGTAGAAAAAAGCTAATACACCAAATAGAGAGACTGCAGAAGAACAGACAGCATGAGCAAAAAATAAAGAAAAAAGAGTAATTAAAATACCTATATATTAAGAATGAATTTGTTTTTAAGAATGAAAAAAAAAATTTCTATTGTTTTTAGACCACATCTGTTGTTGTGAACAAGCAATTAATACAATGTTGAAAATAGTTTTAATTAGTAGGTAAGTTAAACATTTGTTTTATGTTGAAAGTAATGATTTTGTAGATTCTTACAAATATATTAATAATAATCACTTTAAAACTGCTTGAATTAATTATCTATTAGCTAAAGCTATTTTCCAAACAAGTTTAGCCAGATGATTTGTGAAGTGTTTTCCACCTATGTGCATTTTCTGACCAGTAGATGGTGCTCTTACTCTTTTGTACGTCGTATTTTGTACATTTTTTAAATGCTTATGCTGTGACGATTACTGTCAATAACTGAATACTTAAAAAAAACAACTTACAGTTATAAACTCTAATCATCAAATTCATGTGCACGCAAGTAGGAGTTTGTGATCTGCACATTTTGTGCCTCCAATACTGCGGCTCTCCGTGGTGCTGAAGTCACACCCTCTGGCAAACTTTAGCAGCCTTGGTCAGCCACGCCCACCTTGTCAATGGCTTTTACTAAAATAAGCACCCTAACATTATTCCCAACAGAACTCTACTTGAAGTGGAAAGGTGAGAGATTTTCATTCTCCCTCTCTCATACAGAAGATGTTTTTGCTGACTGGTAGACTAAAGATGTTGGACTCAATATGCAATCTTCTACCTCCTTATGTCTGTATAGTCACTTCAGGTTTCATCATTGTGTTCCTGTCTGTTTGTGGATTTTGTGTTCTACTCTCACAATCACAAGCAAAGATCGCAAGACAGCCAAGTGGAACCTAGTTAAACATCATCTGACACTTGTACAACCTTGCTGCTGACTAGACAACCAGTCAGCTTGCTAACTGGAAGACTGAAGTAACTGGATACAAAACACAGTGCACTTTCTAGTGCAGTGAGAAAAAAAATAAATTCTGGTCTTCTTCTTCAATGTAAAGGTTTATTTTATGTATATATATTTTTTTATTTTTGCTATGATCTGTATTGTAAAGTATAAGTGATGAAATTTAAAATGAAATTTTTAAAAATTCTATTCTGGGCCAGCACAGTGGCACAGTAGTTTCATCCAGGTTCTCTTGTTTCCTCCCACCTCCCAATAAGCTGTCGGTGGATTAGCTGCTCTAAATTGCCCCTACATGTTAATGTGTATGTGTGTGTGTGTGTGTGTGTGTGTGCATGGTGCCCTGTGATGGACTGGCATCCCAGTCAGGGTGCATTTCAGCCCAGTGTTCCCTGCATAGTCTCCACTGTCAGCACTGTTAGTCCACTGAGACCCTGATGAGGATGAAGATTGTTACTGAAGATGAATGAATGAATGAGAATTCTTGGGCTTTGACTACTGCTGTGTCTACTGGAGACCTGGTCAAAGAAAGAACTGGTGGCCACTTGGCACTTACAGTGGATGAAAGGGACAAGAGTGTAGAAGTTAGGCAAGAATTTGTATTTCATTTTAACTTGCTTCCCTGTTACCAGATTCAGAGTGAGGCTTGCTTTGGAATATCTCTGACCTTGCTTTTGGGTCTAACATTAACCATCTCTGTGTTCTAGAGTAACTTATTTAAGTAGAATAGCATGGATCTTTTCCAACAATGGAAACATAAAGAAGAGAATTCAGTAGAAAAACACTGGAAATGAACTTTTTAAATTGAATTGGTATTTGTGAAAGCTCCCTCAATGTAGATTGTTATTATTGAATCATGTTAGAAGTGGAATATTTTTATTGTATCTTTTAAGGTGCTGGAAGTGGAAATGAATAATAATAATCAAAAAATACCTTCACTGCTACATGAAGACAAACACATATACACACAAGCATTAACACTAGGGTTAATGTGTTGTGGAAGCATACACATACTCCCTGCTGCACTGTGCTTCCACCTCTTTCTCGCTTGGCTGCTAGACTTGAAGCTGGTGCCAGGCATTGATAGCTGGCAGACTGTCAGTAATTCATGTTAATTGAGGGAAGTTTTCATCCCTGGCACCCAGTCAGCTGGCATGGCTGTTCCTCTGTCTACATGAGGCCCAGCAGCTCATTCAATCGTATCCCAGTGCAAAGCATGACCAGCTTTCTTCTTTCTTTGTTAATGTTTGATCACCCTCACTTATACTGATATAAAGTGTTAAAAATGGAAAGATGTGTAACAATTGTCTGTTCAGAAATAAAGACAGAAAACTAATGAGCTATCAAATCAAATATATCATCCAAGTTCTAAGTATCTAAAAAGGGAATGAACTTAGATTAGATCATTAATTAAACTAGAAAAGAAAACATTTTGGATGTTAAGACGTAATATTAGACATAAGTATTTTGACATAATAAAACATAGTAATAAAACATAAGTATTTTGTGAGGTATGCCAGTCTTCCTAGAAGTACATTGATTGCATAAATCCTTTAGTAGACTGTTTATTGGTAATATAGTTCAAACAGGAAGCTTTGTTCTTCAAAATAAAATATAATAATAATTATAATAATATATTATAATATAATAATAATTTTTACAATTTTGTCGATAGTTTTGAATAGCTGAATAATCTCATCTGAAACAGAATAAATGGTCTGAAAGATTGTACATTATAATTAATAATAATTTTTTTTCTGAGATATAACAATTATTTTGAAGAATGTTAATTAAGTTTTAAAGAAAAAAGATCTCTGTCTTATTCATTGATGTTAAAGCCACGTCAAGTTTCTTTCCATCAAAATATCATGTAACAATAATGGTAAGTTAAATCTAATTTCACCTCATTTGAACTGTGATTATTTCCATACATCTCTAACACCACAATTAATCAACCTCTTTACTGTTGGGTGTTAATCCTTTTTAACTTACTACAATTGACTAATTAAACTAATTAAGACGAATAATGAAGAGATTGTAATTTCATGGTCTTTTTCCTCTATAGCCACAGAGTCACATCCCCCAAACTGAAATGTGTTCAAATATTATTCCCAAAACAAAAGAAATTATTTAAGGAGATTTATTTATTTAATTTATCAGGTGATAGATCTCAGTCAGAGAAGGATCAAAATGAGAATAATTATTCACATGGGAAAGAAGACTTCACAAAGTCTCTGTAAACAATAGAAGGGGAGAATACAAAAACACTTTTAATTATCAGAATTGCATTTTTCTACATGTAATTGCTAATTATGCTGATAGCTTTATCATAAAATTGTTATCTCTGAAAAAGATTCACTTGTGCTTCTTAACTATACAGTGCTTTTCTTTTTTTCTTTCAGTTTTTAATGAATTAATTAGGCGATCACTGTAATTACTGTTTATATTGTTGTTAATGAGCCCAAAGGCAAGCAAGCAGCACTCATCCAAATTACACTCACTAGGCACAGAGCCAAAGAGAGGTCCTAACTGAGTGGTGTGTGTGTGTGTGTGTGTGTGTGTGTGTGTGTGTGTGTGTGTGTGTGTGTGTGTGTGTATAAGTATGCCTAGAAGTATGTATGCATATTTGTGTTTTTCCACATAACCTAATATTATAAGCTTATTCCTTATAAACATCGTATTTACAAGTATAATAGAACACAATAGCATACATTATCATCAGGATATAATGTTAGTGTTTACATTTATGTTTGGGGGCAATATATGCCATTTCAGGCAATTACTGCAGAACCTGCCACACACACACACACACACACACACACACACTGAAGGCTCACAGTTCCAGGGACCTTTGATCAATCTTCCACTGTCTGTGTAGAGTTACCCATGTTCTTCTCGTATCCGTGTGGGTTTCCTCCAGGTACTCTAGTTTCCTTCCACATCCCAAAAACATGAATGTAAGTGGACTCGCTATGCTAAATTCTCTCTAGGTGTAAATAAGTGTCTGAATGTGTGTGTTCATGGTCCCATGCAATGGACTGGTGTGTAGTCCCATCCAGGGTGTATTAAAGCCTTGCTCCCAGTGTTCCAGTACAGTCTCTAAAACCACTGCGAGCCTGACCAGGATAAGCGGTTGCTGAAGATGAATGAATGAATGAATGAATGAATGAATGAATGAATGAATGAATATTGTGTTAATGGAGAAAGTTTCTGAGGATTACCTTCCATGATCTTCTATTTACTGGATGAAGTTCTTTAGGTGTTTACAGAAATATGAGAAGAATAAGTATGGATTTAAATGGATGAGAAATAGAAAGGTTTATTTTAATAGGAATGTTTTTATAAATCCAAATTAAAATGACCTTCATGGCATATTTTAAATGAATGATTTTTAAAAACTATAAAGAGTTTAGTTTTCTGTAAAAACATCAAAGTTTTTTCTGTAAAAACATCAAAGTAAATTGTATGTGGGAGGAAATGTCAGTTTCTTCATTCATTAATATTCATTAAAATGTAAATGATATTTATAGAATAATAATTAATCCAATATTTAATTATGGATGTTGTAAAACTGCAATCATCAGATTAAAAAAAAATTCTAAAAGGATGCCTTAAATGAAGTACCATGTGATGTTTAGTGGCTGTACAAGGTAGTTCAGATCATCTGCTATGATAATGACAAGACTGAATAAAGTGTCACATCTGGTTGTGTCTGCTGACAGATTTGTAGCAGTTACCTGTATGATTGAGGTCAGGGCATGTGGCAGGTACACATAAACACATGCATACACACGCACAAGTCAAAAAGCACCAAGAAAACTGTCAGCTATTTAATTAACATCCATTTCCGGAGCCTTCTCTCCAGATGCCAATTTGATCCAATCAGTGTAGCAGAAGGGAGCAACATGAGAACAGAAATAAGAAAAAGTGAGCATGAGAAAAGAGCAGATAGAAGGTAGAAGGCATGGTACATACTAATATAGATATGCCATTTTCTCCAATTGAAAAAGTGAATTGAATTATTTTTCTGTGAAATATTACTAACAGCTTCACATTTGCTTGCAGACATTTATCTAAATAGAGGTCCTAATTAATGTGTCTGGTGCCCTTATTATTCTTGGAGGGGATATGCCTCAGTGGGGAGAGACAGAAAGGTCACTTTTAAACTGAAACTCATGGAAAAATATGAATGCAATGCAATGGCTGCTGCCTTTACAACCTTTAAAAAAATGAACAGTTGGCAAGTAAGATTTCAGAACTCCACAGGCTACCACACAAGCTTAATGTTTTAGTCTGTATACAGTAACTTACACAAACTCCTTTAATCAGTTTAACCCTCTTAATAATAATGATTAAAAGCATTTGTTATAAAATAACTTCTGATTAGATTTTAATGTAATACTACATTCTCTTCTGCATTCAGTCTTGAACTGTCATGCTTTATTCATATTAGGATTAATTATATATACCGATTTATAATTTGACTAGACACCACACATAACCACATGAAGCCAAAGAGCCAGGAAAAACTAGTTAGTTGTTGAAAAACTAACTATGCTTTTAAATACGTTCTTCTTATACACTCAAGGAACATTTTATTAAGAACACCTGTGCACCTACACATTCATGCAATTATCTAATCAGCCAATCCTGTGGTAGCAGTGCACTGCAGCAGTGCAATGGCAGCTTTGGGTAATGTTCACATCAACCATCAGAATAGGGTAATGAAATGTGAAATGTGAAATGTGAAAAGTGAAGTGACTTTGTGGCCAAGTATGGTGACCCATACTCAGAATTTGTGCTCTGAATTTAACCCATCCCAGTGCACACACACAGTAGTGAACACACACACACCTGTGAACACACACCCGGAGCAGTGGGCAGCCATTTTAGCTGCGGCGCCCGGGGAGCAGTTGGGCGATCGGTGTCTTGCTCAAGGGTCTCACCTCAGTCGTTATTTGAGGCTGGCAAAAATGTGATCTCAGTGATTTTAAAGAAAAAAAACATCCAATGAGCAGAGAGGTCAACAAAGAATGGCCAGACTGGTTCAAGCTGACAGAAGGAATACAGTGACACACATAACCACTCTGTACAATTGTGGTGAGCAGAAAAGCATCTTGGAATGCACAACATGTCAAACCTTGAGGCAGATGGGCAACAACAGAAGAAGACCATGTTGGGTTCCACTTCTGTCAGCCAAGAACAGAAAGCTGAGGCTGCATGCTCACAAGCTAACAAAACCGGACAGTGGAAGACTGGAAAAACGTAACCTGGTCTGATGAATCTGAATTTCTGCTGAGGTGCACAGATGGTAGGGTCAGAGTTTGG
>CM074945.1:15165157-15188515 GCA_037577455.1 Pangasius macronema
CATCTTGTGGAATCCATGCCACAAAGAATTGAGGCTGTTTTGAGAGCAAAGTGTGGCACTACCAAGTATTAGTATAGTGTTCCTAATAAAGTGCTTGATGAGTGTATGTTCAGTACGTTCTTTTTATAGAGGGTATCTGAGTGATAATTTTATTTATTCAAGCTCAACTATTTGCTAAAGGCTTTATTTGTGGTAAATTCTCATACTGCCTGGTGCTTCTACTAGTTTATCCACCTTCTATATCTATCTAAAATGTGGTCATCAAATCATCAAAACCATATTACAGTCAGATATTTCTGTCTATAAGACACCTTTCATTATTTTGTTCATAATATAGTATATGATCATTATGACTTGTTTACCATTTGCTATGGTTTATTCCACCCAAATTTAAGCCACAGAAATTTTCAGTTATAGAAATGGAAAAAAGGAATAATTATTCTATTTCTGTCATGCCAACCACAGGTCATCTGATTTGACAGTGTAAATCTCATTGTTTTTGGATGAACTCTGTGCCTTTGTGAACTTTTCAGTAATGAAGCCTTCAATTAGCTCTGGCCAATCAATGTAGTAATTGCAGTCAGAGTCTGATGCAGTGTGGAATCGCTGGGCGCTGCTGCTTCATATCGATTTACTTAAAGCAATTAAATGCTGTTTCTACTGCAATGGTGCCTCAGTCCCTTGCCATCTGCTCCAATCACACTGCAGTGAGGCTCTGCAAATGGGCAACAGGAACTCAGGAAATGAATGGTGATAAACAAAACAGTGAAGAACATCTGTAGAACACTTACAGAGCCAGCACATACACACACACACACACACTACAACAAAAACAGGTATAACACTGCCATACACACAAATACATGCAAATATAGGTTCAATATGAATGTCTAGCACTTTCTTTCTTTAATTAACGAACATATACATCACTGTTCAGAATACTGCAGTAGTGAAAGCAGTCTGTTTTGGTCATTACTTATTGTACTTGCAATTTGCAATATTGTAGTGTGCCATTTGCTGGAGCACAATTTCAGTAAAAGGTGACAATATTGAAAGCAGTATTAAGTGGACTGCAGGGAATTTAATCAGGTTTATTATCACCACTGGTTATATTGGGCTCCAGAATGATGCTATGCACAATAGATGCTGTCCGATATGGATTTTGATAGTCTTTCCACCCCTCCAAAATGTCTTTTCCATTCTCCTGCAGGTAATCTTAATGTCTTCATGTAAGGCCTGAGGCCCACTTATGACAAAGACATCAAGGGCGAAACAATGATTTTGCAGTACATGGCCCAATATCCCAACCACCTTCTTCTGCTTTCACTAAAAAAAAAAACACACAAATGGAGGACTAATTGTAATAACCTTTGGAAATAAAACCCTACAGTATGTTCATTTTCAGAAGGACCCCTGAAAAAGAAAGGGGGAGGGGGTGTCACAAATAGTGTAGTACCATGAATGGAAGAGAAATGACTGGACATGATTCGGGGTGGGGGGAAAGTGTCCAGGTGAGACAGCTTTATTAATTTTTTGCAATAAAAAGAAATACTTTGAGACTCTTTATATTGTACATTGTATATTGTATTGGTTAAGTACTATTTAAACCTGTTTGTGTTTTCTACAGCTAGATAAAAATAAAGACCTACTAATTCAACTCAGAAGAATGTAGCTGAGCTTAGTACAGAGTTTGGTGCTGTGAATGTGTTATCATTGTTCTGCTATTTTATCCAGAGCATGACATAGGATAAGTCTAGTTAACTGTTTAATTCAATAATAGTATTTCTTCTCTATAATATGCACAAGATGTACAAGATCATTATGCAAAATACTGCACAAGTGAAAATAGTATACTATCAGACATGAGTATATAGAAATGAGACGAGTGCATGCTCTTTAATTCTTTGGCCAAATTAAGTCTTTTTCCACTTTACACAATGGTCAGTACTCGTCACTGGTGCACTTCAATTGCTTATGTTCTACAGCCAGACAAGACAAATATAAAGAGTGATTTTAGCCATTTAAGCTGGGAGATAAATTGAAACTCAGCATTGCCACCTCACTGGGCCCCTTTTATCCTGTCTTATTTACACCCTCCAGTTTTAAGTTTAAATTAAAGATCAGGAATCTATTATCACGTTTTTATACTGCACATCTGCAATCTATTATTATAATACCTTTCCTAAATTTACCAAAAATCAACCAAATATGACAGTAGACTGCCATCCTCTGTTTTAAAAGCAGCATAAAACCTTACCCGGCCTACATAAAGAAGCTTTCACGGGAACAAGCTCTCCTTTAATGTCTTGAACAAAGCACATTTATTAATCCTTGCGGGGAAATGTGAGGGGTGTAAAAAAAAAAGAGAAGAAAAAAGTGGAACAAAAGCACTTTGCCTTTCTTTTTATTTCACCAAAAGCATCAGCAAGAAAGTGAAAAAAGGAAAATCAATTACCAGGCACACCTGAATATTATTCCCTGTACCATTCCTTTGCTTCTTCCAAAAAAAGCCTAAATTACTCAGCAAACTTATCACTTGCTGTGGCAAGACTGGTATTAAAGAAAACAATCAAGGCGTCAGGATTAATCTCGGACAGCCGCCTTATCTTTAACTTGCACCTTTGTTATTTTCTGATGAGCTGCTCCTTTCTGCACTGCCACATTGTGCCATACCTCACTGCCTCCTTTCTCTGGCTCCCTGGGCTGTGGCGCAGGACCTTTTCAGTTTATTAAAAAACCTTTATTTGTGAAGAACAAAGACGAGATGAAGGCAAACAATAAGGTCAAGCAATCTCCTTTCTGCCAGCACTCTGTCCTCTCACCTGATATTTGGAGCATTATCTCTATGTGTGTGTGTGTGTGTGTGTGTGTGTGTGTGTGTGTGTGTGTGTGTGTGTGTGTGTGTGTGTGGTCCAAATGCACTGACAGGAGAGTTCTCCTATAAGTGATTGACACACATCAACCTCTAGCAGAAGACCTTTTCACTGCTCCTCCTATCAAAAGGGCCACAATGACAACTTGTCAAAGTAAAAGTAGGACTCCACTGATAGAAATGAACACATACACAGACACATGGATACACAAATGTATATATGTAGACACATATTAAATAGAAATGGCAGGAGCTGCATTTTGACCTCATGGCATCTTGACCTCTATTAGCGCCATAGTCCGCTGAATCAGTAAAAAACTCAAATTCATATCCATTTCAGACTGTCAGCAGAATTCACTCATTGCAGCCCCACCACACAATGCAAAGCTCTACAGATAGACATAGTCTAGACTATAATCAGGTGGAGCGTTGTGTTCTAGGTCATTCCATACCACCTTCTCGCTCTCTCTCCCCCTCCATCCCTCTGCAATGCTCCTTCCCTCTCAAGCAAATCGAGACTAGCATCTGCAGTGACAAGTGCTCCTGTTCACCTTTTCTCTCTTATCTCCTCTCTCCCAGAGAGCTCCTTCTCTCTTTTCACCCCTCTAATCTCTACTTTCCCCTCTCTGTCCCTCGCTTCTCCTCTCCTCCCCTTTCCTCCTTCTCTGCTTCTGTATTCATCAGGTCTGGCTTGTCCATGTACGCGATGGCTCTTTTATCTGCCCCTGAGAGGGAAAGGAGAAAAAGAAGCAGTGAGCAAAACCAATAAACAAATAAAGTATAAGAATAAATTTCACATTCGTTTTTTTTTGTGCTTCTCTTTTACTTACAATGAGAAGAGAGTTGAGCATTTTTTGTACGAGTTCATTTTCCTCTTTCAAACACTGTAAAGTAACAAAGCACAGCTCTGACATTTATCTGTGTCTAGTTTATGAGATTGTAAAGCTAACCTGCTGAACACTGCTGAGGAGTTGTGTTCTCTGGATTGCCAGCCATAAGTGTTGCGGCAACCTGAAGTAAATAGAGGGCACAAACATTCAACACAGTTGTTAAACCCAAAGCACCTAAACATCTTTAAACTCAACATCAAATGCTATGCTAATGCTAGGTTGCATTAACCAAGCACAGTGGCAGCAGACCAGAGCAGAACGGGGAAGCTGTTGAGTATCACGCAAACAAAAACCCATGTGCCTGAGAGAAAGTGAGGAGAGCTGTGAGAAGTGTTGAGCAACAGCAATAATACCACATATTGGTTAACAAACTAATCCTTCCAGGAGTGTGTGCTATTTGTGGGTTAAAGAGTTTCAGATCACTTAATGGAAAGTGGCCCTTGTAAAATGAATTCATCCAATCAGCCTAACACATAAACACATCTCAATTATGCAAACAGCAGAAGACAATGTTGCAGCTGGAGACAGAAAGCTCTCTGAACAATTGTCACCTGAATAGAACTCCAGTGCGAATAATGGAGCAGGAATACACAGCAAAATAAAGGTCACATACTGAATACTGAGATAACATAATTCATACTGAGTTAACAGAAGTCCTGAAATACATCATTAATGGTGGCTGAGCTTATAAAGAATATGTGTCAGTTCTTCTAAGTGTCTAAGTATGAGTGTGCAGAGAATTCAAGTAAATAATAAAGAACAAAACGGTGTGCAGTTGGGCCTAGAGGGAAATAGTCCATAATAGTGCGGACTCACACAAGGGGCTGTTATCCCGGAGTTGATTATATTCTTATTTTCCCTGCCCCAGAGTGTTACATTTATCTTGTACCATGGCTATTTGNAAAAAAAAACAACATATAATATTTTATTTTGCATTTATAGTTAAATATAGGCCTAATGTTGTGAAACAACCACAAAACAAATTAATCCCTACAATTATAGCTATAAACTGTTGATCTCTCCCCAATGTTCATGTCTCTCTTTTTCTTCTCCCTCTTGAAAATATTCCAGGAAGTTTAGGAACAACATCACATTTGTCTTTTTGCAAAGCTTTGACACTGTAGTCTACTTCCACAAATGTAAAATAAACAATTCCTTTGCATAAATCTTGATCAACACTTATTCTGAATTATATTATAAGTAAAATATAATTGTATATTTTTTCTTTGTTAAATAAAAAATGTGGATTGTCTGCCGTACAAGTCCCTGTGAATAGCATCAGAAGAAGTGTATTAATAAATACGGTATGTATCAGTGATTTGTCTTGCAGCTGGCACTACTGTCAGAGTTGCACTGTTATAGAAAATTAATCAACATCTTCTGACCCATCAAAATTGAGAAATGAACAGCACAATGAAATATTGAACCATTCTTGCCATATTGTATGTCTTTATGCCTTACATTATGGTTCAAGAGTTGCAACTGTAACCAGTAATCACACTAACCACAGAAAAAACAGCACCATTAAAAAGTAAACACAAAGTTCATGGGAATTCTAATGACTAATATTATTTTTGTTAGAATTCATATGAATAAGGATATATTTTTTTAATGCTAATCTTATCCCTTACTATTAGTTTATCCATTCATATCTTTTCATACTTGTGTGAATTCGTACAAATGTGCAATGATGAGACCAGGTTGATACAAACACACTGTTCCTCCTATTGGACAGTGTTCATGTGTAAAGCAACGAAGAAAATCATTAGTAATATTAGTAACAGCTCAATATGCACTGCTCGGTGCCCCACACCTCTAATGCTTGTTCTGCTTGTTGACATGGGTATATAGTGATCAGTGTTACAGGTGAGGGACTGTAACTATATGCCAAGAAAGCATTCTGCCCTCCCTGAGGTACATAGGTGTTTAATTGTGTGGGTCCCTTCCACTGTTTGAGGCAGTTATATTATCCACCTGAATCACACTTGTGTTTTCACTTCTTAATAGGGCCAGGGATTCAACATCACATTGCATTGCATTATGGCATTGAGCTGCTATACTGTCTGAGCTGCTATACTGTCTGCGACTTCTTGTTCACATTATCTCCTTTGTGTAAACAGTATATTTTGTTTTGGTTCTGACCGACAACATGCCAAGGAAGCGCTCCAAACATAAAGAATATGAATGCTTGAATATATAAATATTAATAAACATTTTAAAGTCACATAAATGTGACATTTTTAGAAAATCACTATTACACTATGTGTGGCTTCAGTGCTTTTTTATATTAAAAATGTCTAGAAGCTCATATGGAATTCACAAATGGATGATTACAGGACTTACAGATTTAATTATGAGAAATAGTGACAGAATGGTCATTCTAATTTTGCTTTCTAGTGCATATTTGCTTGTAAGACATTACACTTTCTCCAGGCCATCAGTCAATCCATACTTACAAAACTAACATGTGTAGTTATTTATCTGCATTCAGTAACATTGTATCTCTTAAATAACACACAAAAAAAAACTTTATTTCTGCCTAAAATCTTATATACTCTTTTCTCTATTGTGACATTTGTGGGCTATGAAAATATAAATAACTATGTAATTATGTTAGACAAGATACAGAGAAAAAGAGAGAGAAAGAGAAAGAGAACAGGATTCAGTATCTAATGAGCTTGGTAATTCATTCATTTAAAGTAACTAACTGAGGTGTTTTAAGTAAATTTCCATCTCTTCAGAATGAACATATCACAGGCCCACTCTGATCATTTAAATATGACGCACAGAGTAAAGTTTTTGTCATACTGCTGAAACAGAATCCAATATCTTTATCAGTTGAGAAACCTTTTCACTCTCCTTTTTAACATACAAAGAAGAACTGTAAAATTATATGTTTATTTATTACTAAATTTACAAAGGAGTCCCTAAATAAAAAAAACCTGTATCTTGTGCAATTTACATTTATCCTATAATTTTGTCATTATTCACAAAAGATGAGAAAGCAACAGTGTACACTGACTTTTCTCATGTAACATAACATTACTGTAAGCAGAGAAAGCCACATTTTCCTATGGGATGTTTGTGAATGATCAGGTTACTTAAAAACAAGGTAAGCTGAGTACCTGTTACAATGTAAGTCAATGTCCATTTAACCACATAACTACTGTGCTGTACCCTTCAATGGAAGGAAAAATGGACTAGTGCAGCCTAGTCCATTGGTAGTTTGTTAATGATACACTATATACAGTAGCCAAAGGTTTGTGGACACCTGATCATCACACCCATATGTCGGTCTTCCCCAAGCTCTTGCCATAAAGTTGGAAGCACACAGGTGCTTAAGGAAGTCTTTTTTATGCTTTAGCATTACAGTTTGCCTTCACTTGAACTAAGGGGCCTAAACATGTTATAACACAACAATGCTCAATTGCCTTCCCAGAAGAGTGGAGGTTATTATAACAGCAAAGAGAGACTTAAATCTGAAATGGGATGTTTAAAATGCACATATGGTTGTTATGGTCAGGTGTCCATATAGTGTATCTAGCATAGCTATGCTGTTTAGTCCTAGTTTTTCATCTAACCTAGGCTACATTCATGCAGTTAGTTTTTGGGAACTCTATTAATTAATGAGAGTGACTATAAAATTATGTCGTAATTGTGTTGGATAGGTAAGTTGTCCCTTCAAGACTGACACTGACAGGTTTTATTCAATACTGTTTGTCAAAATCTCTTTCATTCTCTGGGTTGTCAAAAACCCACTGGTTTCTTGGGGCCACAGTTTTTTATATTCTTTCCACTGCCCACAAAAATAGCTAGCTTGTAACACATTTTGCTAGCTCTCCAACTGCAAAGTACTCCCATTTGCCACATTTTTTTATACCAAGACTGAAAGGTTGGCAACGTGCACCTATGACAGGTGGGCAAGGCTGTAAAAATGTTCACTTCCTACATTATTCTTAACTTATTTTTACATTTTGTTAAAAATTCTACAAGATGATTAATCAGAACAATTATCTCCATGACACTATGATTTAGAAGGAAATCTGCCCACACCACAGGCACTATTATCTTTCTCTCCCCCACTCAAACCTTCAAGCCCCTAACACAGTCGCTGTTAATATCCTCCGCAGGACACACTCATGAGCTTCCTGCTAACTGTCTCTTGCCTTTTGTCTGAGGGGTAATGAAGCTCCCAGCATGCATCTGTCGGGTGTCTCTGTGTTATTCCCAAGCTGGTGTGTGTGTGGGTCTGTCTGTGTGTGTAATGACCCAATATCACACACACACACACACACACACGGAGAGAGAGAGAAAGAGAAAGCGATAGACCCTTAAAAAAGAGAAAGATGAGACAAGGGTAATTGTGATTATGGCCTTTTAATTACCGTGTATGAGGCCTCTCGGACACCTGTCTCTGCCCAGCACAGCGGGACTGCACACCTGAGGGGGGGCCATATGAAAAGGTAATTCAGCCATCAGGAGGCCTAAAAGGCATGCTTATTACAAAAAACAACACTCAAAATTACCACACTGCACCTGGAACAAATACACAACTCATCCATGTAAAGACTAAGATAGAGAGGCTAAACTAAGCAAAGTGTCATCACTGTTTAGTTTGGCCATTTGATGCTTCACTAGAGAAGGCTCTGTAAATAGTTAATGGAGAATGACTGCTGTGAATCAGAGTTTATTTAGCAATTTATTTTTGCCTTGTTGTAGTCTATCACTCCATTAAGGGAAAATCATGTAAGGAGAAAATGATGGCATAGAAGTGTATTTTATATGAAATGAAGTGACGTGTAGCCAAGTATGGTGACCCATACTCAGAATTTGTGCTCTGCATTTAACCCATCCAAGTCCACACACACAGTAGTAGTAAACACACACCTGCTGCCGCACCGATAGAGCAGTTGGGGGTTTGGTGCCTTGCTCAAGGCTCTCACCTCAGTCGTGGTATTGAGGGTGGAAGAGAGCGCTGGTCATTCACTCCACCCACCTACAATCCCTGCTGGACCTGAGACTGGAACCCATGACCTTCAGGTTACAAGCCCAACTCTCTAATCTTTAGGCCACGACTGTCCGGTATGGCTTTAGTGAAGATGTAAATTTTGGCAAACCAGGATGCTATAATAATATCCAATATCACTGACCCTTGTAACTATGCATACTTTTTTATGTTAGTTTCAATGTAGTTACTGAATAATTTATAGCAATTACTTTATAGTATACTGAATAGTAGGAAAAATATTAAGCTGACATGTTAAGGGGTTTTAATAATGGCCATGGATAGAGAGGATGAAGAGGGTACATTGGCAGTAAGCTCAAAAACACCACAACAATATATGTATGGCCTGTTAGGAATATGGCATCAGAATGTATAAGTCAGCAGACTGTCAATGTGGTAAATGGGACTGCACAGCTATGAATGTAATAGGCAGTCTTCTTTTTTGGGGGGGGTTGATCTTCCTTTCTGGTTTGTCAAATTACAAATCTCTCTCTCTCTCTCTCTCTCTCTCTCTCTCTCTCTCTCTCTCTGCAGCTGAACACTTGAAGACCCCCACTGTATTATGGTGTTAATAAAGGGCCAGGAGGCTCAAAGGGAGTGGCGTGTGCCACACAAAGAAAAGACGGCTGCTGCCGCAGTCTTCAGCCCTCATTAACTTTTGTCTCATTGCAACAGTCATGTCCTGTTATTATCTCTTTCTCACTCTCCCATATCTCTCCCTCTCTCTCTTTCCCCCTGACACTCCTCTCTCGCTCTTTGTCTTTCTTACTCCCCAGGCTGCTTGTGTTTTCTTCCACACTCATTCGCTGAGACCGAGTCTACTCTCGTTCTGCATCACAAAGAAGTCAGCAAACGAAATCAAGAGAAAACCAAGCATTCATCCAAGGCCTCAGACCCACCTATAATATTTTTTGGGGGAAAATGTATTCTTAATAATGATCATTTTGTGTGTAGGTGAACTGACACACATAGTACAGAGAGAATCTGTGTTTGTGTGTGTGCGTGTGTGTGTGGGAGGGGGTCATTTGTAAGTATATGGGTGAAATGCGTGCATATTGGCTCAGTGTATGTGTCATCAAATATTCAAGTTAATGTTTTAGTCCATTTCAAGTAAAATGCCTTTGACACAAAATGTGATTTAATTTAAAACAGTTACACACAGTCTAGTAGATGCACGGAATAAAGAAAGCAATGTGAGCGTGTATGTGTGTGCATGTGTTTGTCTAGTTACTGTACTCTTGGCTTGTTTATGTCGCTCAGTCACCACTAATGAGTGATCAGCTTTCCCAGCATGAGAGTCGTGTGGGTAATTCAGTGGCGCGCCATGTTCCCAAACGCAGGAGAGGAGCTTCATTAATGAGGAGACCTGTATAATCAAACAATTAGCGTGCCATCTGAGACCAATGCATTCCACTCATCAGTAAAGACTTGTCCCTGACCAGCATGCAACTTCCTCTTCCTCACTACTCTTTTGAGAATATGCCTAACACCCTCTTTTTCCACCAGGACATCAGCAAGCCAAAGATCACCAAAGAACCCACAGAATAACATGCACAGCCTTTTCTGTGCAAAGTGACTCATAACAGTGGCACAGAAGACTGACTCAGATTTTTTGTCAGTGGCCTAACCTCACCCAGTTTATTTTCTAAAATTTTAAAACTGAACACAATCCATTCTTAGAAAAACACCCAACGACAAAATGGTTTCTTTACTATTATATTTACACTTCATGAATGCAGGATGATGATTGGTGATTGCAGAAAGTCTTGCATTAATTATCTGCAACATAATATTAAGCATGTTTCAAAACAATTTATAATTAGTACTCCACAATCAAACGGCCAAAAAAACAGCCTATTGCTGCAGTTGTGAATCATTCATCATCAAGTACAGTCCACTGACTGTTTTTGTTCTATCACATTTACCATGTAAACAATAACTGAATAATGAGAAAAGCTGGAAGAAGAAATCTGACTACATAGTCTATGATTTCTGTAACCATAACATAATCATTACATTTTGCAAAGTATACAAGCCATCTCATTATTTTCAGAATATAGATGATCCCTGGATTTCGCCACAACACATATTACTTCATCCAGAATGGGGATCTGGTTATATGAAGAATTTTCTGAGCTCATGAATAATACATGACTCTCAGCTGTCTAAGCATATTAGGAATGGCCCTGAATGGCTGATGAGATTTACATGGTGCAAATAAAGCCCAGGGTTACTGAAGGGGCCATATTAGACCTAATCTAACTAGAGTGCCTGTGAAAATATATTAATAAATATCTGCACATTGAAATAAATAAAAAACCAAGATTATTGGACTGGTGAGTATGCACATGAGTGGGTGTGAGGATGTCATGTGGGCAGAGGAGAAGATTAGGTGCTCCTTCTGCAGTGTGCTGTTTTATATTTTTGGTTATCGCTTTGCTCATCCTTTTTAATAGCTTGTTTTTGTTTGCAATCTTTGTGGCTTTATATTTGCGTATCAGAAAGGCTGATTCACATAGAAGAAGTGGAATTCTCGATATGGGGAAACCAACGCTGTACAGAGACTATTAGTGGCAAAGTAAAATATATATACAGTACTGTGTAAAACGTCTTAGGCACCCTATTTATTTTTAGTCCAAACGTTGTTATAGATTTTTTATTTTAATGGATTCTACATTATCGAGTCTGAAAAAATTTTAGATTTCCAAAAATTAGTTTTCCAGTACAAAATTAATTGTTACAGAAAAATGTTTGTATGACAGTAACGAAAGCAGCAACACCTTTCAGACAAAAAAAAAAAAAAAAAAAAAAAAAAAAAACCTAATGAAGACTGCTGGAGTTTCATTTCCTTATAAAACAGCTATACAGCTAAAACTGCACAAATTGTACCTGAGACTTTTTTTTTTCAAGCAAAGGGTTGTCACACTAAATATTGAATTGTTTCATTTATTACTGTTTACTGCTCTTTATGGTATTTTTTTAATGTAGAAACATTTATGTCCTTATTTCTGAAGGCATCTTTGCTCTACAGCATTTCTTTTGCACAGTACTGTATATATCTGAGTTGTATTATTATTAATAAAATTTTCTAAAAGCCAATCTAGAAAACATTTTCATTCTTTGAGCAGAGGTTACCACTAGGCTAGAACCCATCTATGTCAGCACAGAGGCTGTCAGATGAATCAGCATAAATTAGCACTGAGGACACCTTTCTAATAAACTACAGCTACACAGCTGATCCATGTGGTGGGGGATGCCACAGACAAATCCACAAGGAGACCCAGTTAGGCTCCCCTGGCAATTAGCAAATTGCAAAGAGTACTTTGGTCAATTATTCAGATCTCTCTCTCTCTCTCTCTCTCTCTCTCTCTCTCTCTCTCTCTCTTTCGAGAAAAATCTGTGGTATACTTTGCCGTATTCTTCCATAATTGACACTGTTAGCATTGCAGCTGTAATGATTCAGATGCAATCTACTTTATTGGCATAATTAATTTTTACCTTAATTTTACTTGGTTGTCACTAAATATGCAAACACATGTACCCTGGCACTGCTGTCACCCAGGAAACAGGGTGAATCTATCTTAGTTCAGACAGACATAGGACAGCACTTGTGTCTAGCCACAACACCCTTCACCACAGAGCTGAGCCAATTCTCACTCCTCTTAAACTATGGTTGGCTCTGCTGTTTATATGAACATGTGATCGTGTGATATTGTCTTGACATAGAGGGCATAGTGGCAGAATGTAGACTTTAAAATTTGTCTTTATGAGTAAATTTTATAAAAGCATTGCATTTTTAACATATTATATCTTAACTAAACTGAGTCCTATTCAGTATTTACTAGCAGTTTGAGATGTATGACTATGGAATGCCTGTCACTGATATTTTTTGATGTAATTCTGATGCAAATCACTCTTAGAAAATTTACTAAGTTTTTATTTTAGACATTTAGCAAGAATCAGTCTCTCACACAGTATTATGGACTGTGGATGGGGTTATGTCTGGTCTCAGAGCTCACCATTTGCTTTAGCTACAGTATGAGGCCATTAAGCAGCACAGTGAGAGATTGGAGGAGTGAGTCTCATTTCTCATTATAGCTGCCACCAGCTCCGGGGACCTTTCATTTCCTCTACCCAACCATGCTAAGGGTGAGGGAGGGATAGAAAGAGAGAGACAGAGAGTGAGAGACTCTGAGAGAGATTAAGAGAAGATTAATAGAGAAAAAGGGAAACAAGGAAAGATAGCAATTGAAAGAGAGGGACAGAAGCAGAGAGAAAGAGAGAGAGAGAGAAAGCAAGTGGGTTAGTCTAAGTGGTGGAGATTGCTACAGTTCTCCCGCTTTTGCGATATGGTCCACAAATATCACACGCCTGCCATAGAAACTGTTGCCATGTCACAGTGCCAAGCCACCCACTGCCATTTTTGTGTGAGAGAGAACAGAACAGCTGGCACCTCCACAACCTCTTTACCTGCTCAAATAAAGAGAGGATTACACCCCGAGCTACCCAGCCGTCTGTCTGTTTACCCTGTTGGCACCAGAACAATCGCATGGAAAACACAGTTATAAAGAATAAGTATTGGGATGGATATACGTGCTCCAAGAGCAAACATTTTTGAATCAAAAAGCCAATTTTGGTTATAAACTAGTCAAGCATTATCTTTGGATCTACGGACTTCCGATCTGTAGTGATTGAGCACCCATTAGTTGTGAAGTAATGCCACAATGCTTCTGTCATGCTATGAATCTTTGTAGACAGAACAAAAACATAATTTCCTAATCCAGAAGCACGAAAGACTGCTGGGTGCCTTTAGCTATGTTTCATCATTCAGAAATTATAATAAACAATTCATGCAGAGGGATAGTCAGATAAACGAACTGCTCAGTATGGAACTTCATCAGTCAAATTCACAGTGATGTTAAATAGATGTAGAAGGAATTAAACATCAAAATGGGACCACAATGGGACAAAGTTAAATACATAGTTCTTATTATTGTAGGCCTATATTCCTAAAACAAATATAATAACAATCCATGATTACCTACTACATGCATTATTATTATTATTATTATTATTATTGCACTTCTAGTAAATATTTCACATTAATAGTTCATGAGCAGCTCTCTGGTTTATTCCCCACATTGTGTAAAGTGACTCTTTAATGCAGCTAAAACGGGGAGCACACTGGAGGGCTTGACAGGCCAAAGGAGTCTGTGGTAAACAGACAGTGGGATGTTATTGCTTTTGCTGCTGGTCATATCATGGCAACACACAAAAAGTCATACTCACAGAAGCTGACCATCTGGTCATTAATCCCTGTGTGACTGAAAACAGCAACTCCTCAGTAGAAACATATTAACATGGGAATTAGATGGCAAATTAAACAGTGTGATCTGCATATTAAAAGGTGATAGGTAATGGCTTTACCCTAACCCTAGACAGTTATACATGTCTATCACCATAGGTGCACAATAATCTGGGAAAAAAGACCCAGCTAATCCAAAGACTAGTCATCAGAAAATACTAAACAGCAATGATTCAATTCAATTTAATTCATTTTTATTTGTATAGTGCTGTTTTACAAAGATCATTGTCTCAAGGCAGCTTTACACAAACAAAAGTATAGTGAAGATGATCAAAATTAATAGACTACACTTAAGTGCAAAAAAACCCCAAATATTATATATTTTATAAAAATAGATAGATAGATAGATAGATAGATAGATAGATAGATAGATAGATAGATAGATAGATAGATAGATAGATAGATGCGTACATACATACGTACATACATACGTACATACACATGCATAGGTATACCCAGACATGACCCTTTATAACAATCTAATAGGAAAATGATACAACTCTTATTGCCATGAACATTTAGCTGTATTGTCACAATGTTTGGAAAGAAACATCTAAAGAGGTGGATTTGTTTATTAAGAAAGATCTGTCTCCTAACTCAATATTCACAATACATGAACAGGGGAGCCCATGTATCATCCCAGGCTGCAAAATGGCATTTGCCTGACAGCAATCCCCACAGGCAATCTCTGCATTCACCAGGAATGTAATTTCTGATCTAATTTCTGTATTGCATATCAGCAATAAATTCTTCTTTCTCACAGCAGCTGTTCTTAAATTAAAACATTTAAATTATTATGTCGCTTCATACTAAACAGTTTTTCATTGCACTGATACGAAAAAATAAACATAATTTTTGCACAAAAGAGAATTTCCACGCTCATGTTTACGTTGAATCCATCCCATAGGCACCATGCCAAAAGACCTGTAGCTTCAGTTCTGCCACACTGCTCTGGCATTTATCGTGACATATTGCCTGTGTGATCATGGCACCTTGGGGTTGTGTTTGTCCTCCATGGCTGGCATCCCATCCCAGCTGCAATGGATCCAGAACCCTTGCTCTCCTCTCTAATCACTTGTTCTCTGGGGATGGATGGATGAATTGAGAGGGGGTGGAGGAGAGGCATTTGGATGTGAGAGAAAAGCCTGGCATGGGATGTAGAGCTCATTTCTGTAATTCATCCCCCTGGAGCTGGCACAGAGTGCATGTAGCCCATTCCTCCATGTTTCCCACTTTTGTTCACCATCTTTCCTCTCTTTTATTTTTTCTCCTTTGTAATGTTCTTTCATTTCCTTTTCACATTTGTTTATATCACAACAACATATTGGCTGAAGAGTACACAGGCTTAAACTAATATGGATAGGATATATTTTTCACATGCACACAGACTTTCAAATTATCTGATTGTATTAAATTGTGAGACTTTAACCATATTTAACACACAAATACTTGCACATACATTTACATTATAGAAATTTTATATAGAATTACAGAATAGTTCTTTTTTACATAAATTTCTCAAGACTTTGTAACACCAAATTTAATAAACAGTCTCTCAATAACATCTACTGAAAAATCTATACTGTTAAAAATAAAGTGTAAAGAAAAATAGAAGAATAATTTTTTGTTTCCTAAAGATACATCTTTAGTTTTTGAAAGAAACATTTCAGGCCATGCTACTTAAGACATTTTTGTTAGTCATTTTCCACTATCAATATCCTTCCATGTAATACTCATGACAGGAAAAATATTTTTCCACTGTGGCACCAAGAAAAATCGGTTAAAGAACAATCAATCGAACACTTCTTTAAAAAAAAACAAAATTCTGATTTTAAATTTAACTCTAAATGATCTCTTATGGTACCTTTATATTTTAGAGTGTACACTAGTCAAAAATATCACCTGTACATAAAACCTTTTGTTATCAATCAGATTTGTTCTATTCAGTTCCACGCTAAATCTGGACCAGATGCAGCTTTTATTGTGAAACTCATCACATTTGGATTCAGAACTAAACCTGCACAGGCTTTATAAAAAGACTGCACACAGAGCAGAATGCAGCATAAGACCAGGTTAAATAAAAAAGCAGTGAGCTGAAGCATTCACTGAAATTCCCAGCACAGATTTTCCATTAAATTTTGGAATAAGAGTTAGCTGCATTTATCATATCCTTTTTCTTGCAATAATTATATATTAAATGCAACTGGAATAAACCTTTTATTTAAGATTATGATTAAGCTTGATCTTATTTTCTGTGTAGTGTCAAATTTGTGAAAAATTCATGCACATCTCTTTTCAAATGACATATTTTACATTTGACACACTTAACCACATCTCCTCATTCAGAGTGTGTGAATGTGTGTTTCTGGTGCCCTTTGTGCCTAGTGTTTCTGAGATAGGCTCCAGGTTCCACTGTGACCCCGTGAGTCAAGGTGAATTAATGAATCAGCATATACATTTTATAGGGTGCAAATGTTTTTGATGTTGATGATATTGCTGTCCATTGCCAAAGTTCCTGGTTCAATTTCACAGTAATATTACATCAGACTATTGTGGGGCAAAATATAGACTGACCCAAAAGAATCCCAATCCTGTGCTGTTTGTCTGTCTGTCTGTCTGTCTATCTATCTATCTATCTATCTATCTATCTATCTATCTATCTATCTATCTATCTATCTTTCTTTCTTTCTTTCTTTCTTTATGTCTGTCTGTCTATTATTATTATTATTATTATTATTATTATTATTATTATCAAACTTCATTGTACATTGTGCTACAAATTTAATTTGCACTTAATTTGTGTTCTTTTGCATTTTCTTGTTTTTTTCTTATTAGTGGTAACAGGAGTACTATTTGTTTGCACATTCTGTAACACATGATTTACACTCTGTTATAAAATCTCATTTAGTCATAAAAATGAATTTTAGTTCTACTTTTTTTTGAAAACCAATCACATTTCAATATTTCACCTGCTTATATTCATCATTTCTAGGTCTGTGATATTTGCTAGCTCCAGGGCTCTTGCTTTTGTTTATGAGAGTGCCTGTAGCAAGCATTGTGCACTAATAGGTGCTTTAAATAGCACCAATTAGCCAGAAGCCTGAGGTGTTCAATCACTCAGGGGCTATTAGCCTGTAATCAGGTGGTGTCCAAGACCCTGCATATTTTTGTCTTCTCTCCACCATCTACCCTCACCATTCCTCTGCAGGGGGTAGGAGTGATTCAGAAGAAAAAAATATATCCCTCTGCTTTAAAGTGCATAGACAAGGTAAAGTCATGTGCAGGATTGGCTTGTGTAATTTAATGTAAATGAGAGCAAACTGTGAAAATCAGAATTCTTGCCTATAATGTAAAATATTCTGTTGCTATGCCCTTGCATTCTATTTTCTTTAGCATCCTGTTTGTGTCTTTGTGCATTTAACCCCAAAATGTTAAAAATTTATACTACTATACTTCAATAATAATCATGTTGTTACTGGAAATACAAACAAATGAATAAATGAATGAATGAATGAATGGTGGTGCATATATTTGTTCTATTGTAGCAAAAATCCAATGGAAACTGCAATGGAAATATTCTGTCAGGCAACCAAGAACACACCATAACCATATTCATATTTCAATAAGGTGTCCAGATCATCCTTTCTGTTATATTTGCAGTACACACACATGTATGCACACACACACACACACACACACACACACACATTCACACACCTGTTCAAACAATCATTGACTTTACAACAGCAAACCTGGTCTGCTTGGTAAAAAACAACGTTGGCTGAAAACATTTCCAAGCTGTTGATCTCGGTATGACGGCTGCTCTGTGGCAATTGACCAGCAAGGCTCTGAAGTCTATTCTTATCTTACAGGATGTGATCATTTCCCACGATCCCCCTCTTCAGTATACACAACCAGACGGAACGCCACCAGAGAGAGCGAGACAGAGGCAGTCAGGTGTGCCAGCATCAAACAAAGAGACAGGCCTATAAAGGCTCCTATACATACACAAGTTGATTTCATTAAATAATACACCATTTTACACTACATTATCTTGCCGGATCAGTCTCATGAAAACATAAAATTCAATGGCAACAGTGATTTTTGGAGACAGGCTAATCATAGGAACAAATTCTGATTTAGATTACTAGTAGTAGTCTACATAACAGAGAATTGTGCATTTTATATATGAGTGAATTAGGAAAGTTTGTGGTGTTTCTTATAAGATTAAGATACACTTTAGATATTCTTTATCATAAATTAGATAATAGATAACTAAACATCATCTATGAAATCTATAAAATCCCCAGTAGTCTCTGGTTAGACTAACAAACCCAGTGATAAAGGCATTGTGTCACTAAAATAAAGTTTCTTCAGTGAACATGTTTCATATTTTTTAAAGACTAGGAGGTGCTGTATCATGCTGTTTTAGGAGATCCCCTGTAGGCTCTTTTAATTTACTGAGTTTCTTTCTGGTCATGTTTGAAAATCTGAAATTATTCCTGCCAAAGATTCTATGCTCTTTGTGTATAAAGATAACCGAAGCTCACTATATCAGATTATCATGGCTGTTTAATTATAATAATGTTAATGACGTATTTATTGTACTATATTTCAATAATGTGTTTATGTTAGGAAAACACAGTGGAAAAATCCACCATTCTTAGCATTCAGATCCTGAACAGATCATTCCATTAGAGGGCACAGTTGAGAGAAAAAAACTGCACACCCAATAGTTCGCAATATACAGTTCAACTGAATTAAGTACAGTGCTATATATTAATCATTCAGTTCTCCCAGAAGCTAATGTATAGTGAGGTAATGCAATGTATTCATATGGTCCATTTCCAGTGGTAAAATGACTGAGTGCCAAGAGCAAATATGATGAAAATATGTTTGGGATATTTTGCATTATTTCTGTATGTGCAGAAATTGACATACATACTATTCATACATACTATACAGCATGTTCATTCATGTAAAAATGCAAATATATAGATCAATATTTTCAGTAAACCTATTGTGACATTCAAGAGAGGCCCATCACAATATTTAATAAGAGAACCGAAATGAATGGTATTAAGTAATTGCATGCATCTGAAAAGCTGTTTTTATTAAATAAAAATTATATTTTGATAAGAATGGAACACAAAGTAATGTAACAAAATGCATCTGAAAGCCAGCACTGGAATACTTTATATATTTTAATTACAAGTAGCTTTATATCAAGAGCTCCACTTTTGCCTGAACAAGATTTAACTCTGCATTTAGGATTTTCCCACATTAGTTCACTAATGTATGCACTGAAACAGTGCTGTCATTATTACAATCGCTCATGTTTTTTTGTAGGGTGAGGATGCCTACCAGAAAAGTGATGAACACCACTGACACCTGATCATTCATAAAAAAGGACAGTAATTTTTGCCTGTCTCTAATGAATTCTGTTCAACTGTACTGTATGTACTTTTTAAACAGTTTCACACCAACTTAACCATAGGACAAATTTGTACAAATTCAAGCTAACAAGGGCAACGTGGTTGGATTTCATTCAGCTTCACACAAATTAAGCTCTAAGAAAAGGGAAAAAGCTCACCACACACCTAACCCTAATCTTAACCTGTGGTATCATGAGAAGTGTAAACTGTAACAAACGTGAGACCATGCTGATCTCATTTCTGAGAAAAGAGGAAATAATTGTGTCATTAACACATATATTTTGTTTGCAAAATGAATAAAAGTACATCTATATAAAATAAAAATCTACAATGTACTGTGAAACACAGTCAATTTATAAAACTTTTTTCCAAAACTGTCTTCCTGGCTAGCTTATTGTACTGTAAAGACTAATTTAAATCATGTATTCACTGTGAACACTATGTACTATCCTTTTGAAAAGATTGAATATATTTATTTATGACACATAATTCCAATTCAAATTCTAATTTGTAAAAAACAAAATGTGAAGACTTTTTATAGCTGTGCATAATTCACTTATTACATAATGCACATAAACATGACAGAGAAAGCATAATTAGCTTTATGATGTGAGATCTTTATTAGCAGAACAATCATGTATTTCTTCACTACACTTATGGAAAACACAATATTTACAAAACAAAACCTTTCAATAAAAATATCTTATAATTACAATAGCATATAGATATTTTCTTACACATACAATTATAGAACATCCTATTTTTTTATATACAGGATTATTTGTCAACATGTATTTTCTTTCTTTACAATATTAAACAATTCAATTGCAGAGAAATCCCTGTTTAAAACAAATCATCTATTTTTAACAATAGATGTCAAAATTTTTAACTTTCAATGTTACTTTCAATGTACTGTAAAGCTTTACAGTATGAAGATTCTTAGTAAAAATTAGACAAGCTTTTTCCTGGTATGGTCAAATGCCAAATCTTACCACTGAGGAAATATGAGAGAGAGAGAGAGAGAGAGAGAGAGAGAGAGAGAGAGAGAGAGAGAGAGAGAGAGAGAGAGAGAGAGAGAGAGAGACAGAGAGAGAGAGATTCTTTATCTTTATCCAAATTCAGCATTTCCTTCACCAACAGAAAATAGAGTGAACGGAGAAGAACACTGGCTGCCTCAGCCATCACTGACAGTTAACACTGAAATGTTTATAAATTATGGTTTAGGAGCCATTAGTTTCAGAACTGCTTTGCAATCCCACGTTGGGCCTGGTGTGTGTCGGATTCACTGCCAAAGTTTGGCTTGGCTTTGGATGGGCTCCCTGCACACCTGTGAGAAGTGAATGAATAGAGGGGGTGTGTGAACGGCATGTTGCAGACTGACTGGCGCCACCGACAAAACAGAGAACACGCTTGATCAACAACCCAAAACAAACCTGCTCAGACAACAAGTATAGCACTACACAGTCCACAGCTCCTAGTCTCTCTGTCCACACATACACACACACACTGCTGCAGACAAACCAGTCTGGATACTTCACCTTCGAGCCACTGATTTAACCCTCTGTTAGTGAAATTGCTACACTAGGGATAGTTATTGCACAAAGTACAGCTACAGCCAAGTGCCACCAGTGCTCAAATATCTTACACTGAGACCACTAGTAGATATAAAACACCCCGTTGCACAGAATGCAATCTTCAAATTCAATTAAATTAATGATAGCTACTATCAATAATCACGATTAAATATCAGTGCACTTTTATTTTAATTTCATATTCCTCACTATCGTGCTCCTTGCTGTGTAAAGTTGTTATTAGAGCTGAATGAAAAATGAGTGTTATTACTGCGAAATTCTATTACAGGGATTTATTTATAACACTATTGCTTTCACAGGTTTAAACTTGTTCCTGAAATTAGTTCATAGCTGGTGAATTTCTCATCAGTGTACAGTATGTTGGAGTAAAGGATGGAGGAGGAAGCTAACAACTCAATCTGGAAAATGTTTTTCAGTTAAAACTGGAGTTTACTTTTGGAGATACAATTTCAGTTATTCTGCTGAAACAGGCTACAGTCCATGTAGTTTTAATGCACTATACATTATGGAAATATTTTTAAAAAAAATTTTCAATGTCATGCCACTCCTTTAAAAAAAAAAAAAAAAAAAAAAAAAGCTCGGTGCTACATTCATAACACATTGTATATCTGTGTCATTTTTATTACTGTGAATAATACTACCATGATCATGTACTGGTTATTGATTCTAGAAAAGTCAGCCCATTCTCACTAATAAGAAAACGTGTGCAAATATTCAGTATTCACAAATAATATACTCACCACTGCGATATGCTGCATTTCAGCGGCACAAAATCGTGTCCTCCTGCTTATTGACAACTGGCGTCCTCTGAAAACAGGTAAACAGCAAACAGGTAAACAGGTGCACTCTCACTGTCCTCTAACACAGAAAGGCCACAATATTTAGACAAGGTGCCTAATTCCTGGTCTAAATAAACTACTTTTTATTCCCTTGGAAGCATGAACAATGGACATGTGTCATGCGTTAAACCGGACAAAAGAGAAAAAGAAAGAAAACGCACAGGCCGCTTGCAGGCTGAACACGCTCAGCGCGACGTGGCGTATGAGCCGATGTAAAATAAAACGCTTTAAAGGATGGAAATGAAGCTGTATGCACATGACACAGTGCTGCAGCTGATCAGTGTGGTTTAGGACAAAGCCGGAGCGCGCAGGCTGCAGACTGCTCACCTGCTCTGTGTTGAGGACGGAGAGCGGCGTGCGGATGGAGCTCCGCGGCCACGTCCCGCTGTGCTCGCTGTGCTCGGTGCGCTCGAGCGCCAGCTGCAGGTCCAGGATGTAGTCAATGACGTGCTGCAGGATCTCCACGCGGCTCACGCGCCGGTGCTGCGGGATGGTGGGCACCAGGCGCTTCAGCCGGCTGTAGCAATCGTTCATGTCGTGCTGGAGGCAGCACTGATCCGGCTCGGCCGAGAGACCAGCGCAGATACACGAGTCTCTCCGGGCCCGAGGCGGAATAGTAGCCTTCATCTTCTCATTCAAGGCAAATGTTGCAAAAAAGAAGAAGAAGAAGAAATTAAGAAGAGGAAGAAGAAGAAGAAGAAGAAGAAGAAGAAGAAGAAGAAGAAGAAATCGGAAAGAGTCAGCTCGCGTCTCGCTTATCGGTATGGAAATAACACTGAACTACAGTAACACGAGAAGAGACGGGAATCGTTATTCTGCTGCCATTCTCCATTCACTCAGGCGCGGGCCGTCTGGAGCCGATGTGTCTCCGCTGTACATTTATAGGAGAGAAAAAGGAGGCGGCGCCGCCACTGCACACAGACACACACACACATACACACACACACACACACACAGTCCTGGAGAAGAAGGCGCTCAATCACAGCGCTCCCCCCCATGAGAGTGATGGAGCACGGAGACCTGGAACAAGGCGGGTCTCTAAACTGCGGTGGGTCTCTAGCACACGGAGAGAGACTGGGTGGTGTGTGTGTGTGTGTGTGTGTGTGTGTGTGTGTGTGTGTGTGTGTGTGTGTGTGTGTGCGTGCGCGTGTTCATGTGTGGTTTTGTTCATGGACCGGTTGCATAGGCTAAAAAGTGGACAAACGTGACATTTTAATTATAGGAATTATAAATTATAATATTTAGACCAAAAATTCTGCAAACTAATGTGCTCCTCTCTCTCTCTCTCTCTCTCTCTCTCTCTACACACACACACACACACACACACACACACACACACACACACATATATATATATATA
>CM074945.1:15194166-15206986 GCA_037577455.1 Pangasius macronema
GACTACATACCTGACTGTACTTAATTACCATTACCACACTGGACTTATCATACTCAACATCTACATCATTATGGGTACGTTTCACTACGCATTTTTAATTTATTGATTTACTTTTTTATATACTATATAGGTATAAACTTATTTAATTTTTTTTATTTTATTTTCCTCTTTCTTTTTTTTCTTGAGAGCAACTGTAACATGACAAAGTAATTTCCCCCTGAGATTAAAAAAGTTCTTTGAATCTTGAATCTTCATCATGCCAATGCCCCTGTGCACAAAGCGAGGTCCATGTAGACATGGTTTGTCAAGTTTGGAGTGGCCTGCAAGAACCCCAACCCCACTGAACACCTGTGGGATGAACTGGAATGCTGACTGCACCCCAGGCCTCCTCACCCGACATCAGTGACCAACTTCACTAATGCTTTTGTGGCTGAATGAGCAGATCCCCACAGCCATGCTCCAAAATCTAATGGAAAGCCTTCCCAGAAGAGTGGAGATTATTATAACAGCAAAGGGGGACTAAATCTGGAATTAGACATTCAAAAAAGCACATAGTGTATGATATAGCATCTTTTTCTACTTAAAGCTGTGGGTAATCACTTGACTATGCATAACATGGTGGCTATTACTTGGTGACACTGGCTTGTGTATTTTGGCCAGCTACCTTTATTTCCCCTCCAGAGCAGAAAAAAGAAAAAGAGCTTTTGGAGCAGTTTAGCTTGCAGAGTAAGTGTATGCAGAATCATAGGCTAGCTCTGTGTCCCCTTAAACGGAAGTTAAAAAAATGTTGACTATACTGAAAATTTTGGATCGTTCTATTTCTTAAACTTGATTCAATTAAATCCATATTTCCTCCTGTACACTATTTCACCAATGTACTCATCTTCCACTTGATACGTGTAGTTGATGAGCGGTTTAAATTAATGCGGCTGTGTAAAAGTTTTGGGGTTTACTGTGAGGTATACTTGGCTACAAAAAGTGACTTTCAGACATTTATGCTGTTGTAATCAAGTGTTACTTGCTACTGCAGAGCTATCTGCTAGTGCACCCCCTGTAGTGACAGTGATAACACAACTCTGTAGGAGTACGCACGATGAGGGACCTCTTTTTAAATTCTTGCCCAGGACTAAAGCTAAGACTTTGGATTAATCCAAAATAGTGCTAAAAATGCAAGTCCATGTCTGCCAGTGTGAGCCTGATTTCTACAATACTTAACATTAGATACAAATTTTATTAGGAGCACAACCATTAAGTCATGAAATCAGCAGATTGATAAGAAGGCATAAGGACTTCACATTCCATTCTCACCAGCGAAATATGGAAAGCTATGAAAAGAGAAACTTTCATCCTCTTTCATCCTCAAAATAGGGCTGAAGCCACTCAGAGCATAAATATGTGAAGAATTTTCTATTATGGAGGTAAAATCAAAGCCTCATGCAGCAATTAGCCAAGATGAAGAAAGGAATGCAGTGGAAAACTACTGAGGCTGTGTGATCTCTTGGTAATCCAGGCGAAACGTACCATATCAGGTCTGAGTCTGAAGACCAGAGGAAGCGAGTAGAGCAGAGCGTACAGGGTACTGAGCACAGAGGAGCTCCATGACTGAAGAACTTCTCGACTGCGCGGGATCCGATGAATGGTGAACTGAGATGGAACAAAAAGAGAAATACACTGTAGGATACAACTGGTGTAGCTATTATTATGTACAGGTCTATTAATTATGATACAAAGGGGGAGTCATTATCAAACAGGAAATGCAAAAAGGTACACATTGAATCATCTCTCTGGTCAGGAAACTGCATAAAGTGACTTCCACAAAGAAATCTTTCATACAGAAAATTTCGATCATAATGCACACTAGAAGCCTTAAAATAGAAAGGAAGAATGATTCCATCTGCTGGTCATATGGGAATCTGCAGGCTCTAAGAGTGCTTCCCAAAACTCTAACTGACACCTCCTTTATGCATTGATCCTATCTGCTTCACCCCATGGCCAGAAATCAGACAAAGTCTAACATCTTTAAGGATATCCATCAATTAGAGAGGCTATATGAGGCTTCTAAAGGGAGGATATGCAAAAGTGTTTTTTATCGTGACATCACCTCTCCCAAAACACAAATTACAATCAATGATTGTTTTATTAATCAGCTTTTTTCTTAAATAAATAATGAGTGCAAATAAAATCATTGGGTAAATGTCAATTAAGATGCCCTGCTTAAAAATGGAGAAGTCAGGTGATGAGTAGAATCTCCCATCTATCCGTTCTCTGTACCGCTTATCCTACACAAGGTCATGGGGAACCAGGAGCCTGTCTCTGGAAGCTCGGGGAACAAGGCAGGGGACGCACTGGATAGACAATTGGACAGTTTGGAAATGCCAACCAGCCTACGGCACATGTCTTTGAGCTGGGGGAGGAAACTGGGGAGAGCATGCGAGCTCCGAGTACGCAGGGCGGAGGCAGGATTCAAACCCCAGCCCCAGGGATGCAGGGCAGGCGTGCTAACCACAAAGCCATCACGGCTCCCCCTCAAGTCAAGTCTTGTTTAAGCTAAAACATCAGCTTAAGTGTTTTATAAAGAGCTTTGTACAGTGTTGTAAAGCGCCTTTAGGCTTATAGGAGGAGTTGGACCAGGTTCAGCTCCACCCACTGGACTCTGAGGGACGAGCTAAGAAGGGAGGAAGAGAAAAAACGAGGAAGAGCAAATATGAAAAGAGAAACACCTTAATACTGAGCACTGTTATCCATGTTACCTGTGCTGGAGAGCCACTTTTCTCTTTTGATGCTTCAAATGTGCGAATCTTATCTTCACTCATCTTGTCAGATTCTGCGATCACATAGTGGCGTGGGCTGTAAGACTGGGACAAACTCCCCATCAAACGAATGATCTCTGTCGTGTGTCCACCTGTGAATGATGAACATGCAGAGACATTTAAATGATATCCAGCACTCATGTTGTGTAATTCATATCAGCGTGAATTTATCCCTCTTACCTGACCCGGCCACAATAAGAACACACACCGAGCCCTTTGTAGCAGGTTTACATTCTGCAGCAGCCCGCAAAACAGCGATTAAACGCAAAATGAAAAGCATCACAGCCAGAAAAACACCGCACAAAACTCCACAGAATGCCGACATAAACATGATGCTACAAGAAAGACAGCTTTGGACTTTGTGAACAGCTGAGGAAACTCAGGCTAAGGCCGAATCCCAAACGGCGTCCTACGGGTTCTGTAGTGCACAAGATAGGGTGTCGGATCCATTATTATAGCTCCTATAGAGTAGGAATTGGAGACACATTTGAGATTGAGCCACAGTATGGCGCTTCCGAAACAACAAAACACTCCGAGTAAACAGTCTGTAGAGACTTCGGGTTTTTTAGGACAAGTTCAAAAGATACGCCAATACTCTAACGCTAATGTCATGAAATATAAAGAAAGAAAGTTTGACAGCTCAAATACCTTCCTTCTAGACTAACTCAGCAAGCTACTCCACCATGTCAGTACGTCATAGTTACATCTACGGAATGCAGGCAGGTCCAAGCTCGTTTCAGAAAACAAAAGAGTTTGAGAAATAGAGCCCTCTGTTGGTGTGTTTATGTAAATAACTTTTTATAACGTTTTTTTAATATACTTTTTTTATGTTTCTAAATCCATAAATACCCTGATGAAAAATGTTTAGAGAAGCCCAGCAAAAATTTTGTCCAAAGCCTAATTTGTTCAAATAATCTATGATAGATGGCTTTTGGATTTGGAACTTCAAACATATTGGATAGTTTAAATAAAACACAGACTAACTGCCCTAATCCAAATGTACCATGTTTATTTTCCCAGTGCCCTGCCTTGATATTACCATAATTTATTTTTCCAGTTTACTTGTATGTCTACAGTTCAGCACTGAGCTCACTGAGGTGCTCTGGGACATTTCAGTCAGCAAGCTATGGGGAACTTCCTGTGTGTATATTAAGGAGTAAATGATGCACCATGGGATGTTTTTTTTTGTTTGCCTCAGATATCCTGTTTAGTATGGTTTTAAAGGCCATCATTTATTTCATGTGGTTTGTCTCGACATGAGTTTTGCTAATGGCATTACATCCAGTTATTGCTGAAATATTTATAGCTGCGTCTGCTTTTTACGATTTACAGACATTCTTCATTTCCCGGTCAGAGCACCACCGACATTGGTCAGTTCTATTTAAATCCATCTGGTCTGCAAATATTTTGACATATATAAGTATTTTATTTGTTTCTAATGGCTGGGTGTATCATAACATAACTGCAAACAGAAGAGTGACAAATTAAAGAAAAACTTACATAAAACTTACATACACAGATTTACATAAATTGCTGCCACTACAAGCTGACAAAACTGCTTCAGTGTGCTTGGCATAGATAGTCTCTGGAATGGTCCTGTAGGCATGAACATCTTTCATCCAAAGGATATCCCCTCAGTTTGTGTTTTGATGATGGTGTTAGAGAATGCTGTCTAACACTTCACTCCAAAATCTCTTGCAGATGTTCAGCTTGGCTGAGATCAAGTGTATGATTTACATTATCTCTCATACTCATTAAACCGTTCAGTTAGCCCTTGTGCCCTGTGGACCAGCATAGAAATATTTCATCATAGGATAAAGGTGATGAACCAGAATGATTTGTCCTGATTAACAGTGTCCCTTCCCCTTCCGAGGGAACAAGCAGATCCACAACATTCCAGCTGATTTTCTACCACTGTACAACAGAGCCTTTGTTTTTTCCTTTAATTTGTTACCCATCTGCATGTAACTGTAACTGTATGCAATCTTATCATATGTCTCACCTCCCATAGCACTAGTTCTAAAGGCCACAGTAAGTGTTTGAACTTGGAAAAGAAATCATAGTATTAACTGGATTTCTGTTTTCTTTTTCATGCTGTGATTACGTTGGACAGCACCACTGAATTTGTTATTTGGCCAATTCTTTTTATTCAAGCCTTATCAGGACATTAGAGGCAGATTTCTGGCATTGTTGTACCACAAACATTGCAGGGTTACGTGCAGGGCATGAGACTTCTCATTTGTTCCAGACGGAAGACTCTTCACAGGATTGCCAGAAGGAGGCAGACTGCTTGTGGAGAAGAAGGAACAAAGGTCAGAGAGAAAAAAGAGTCATCTTGAGGGCAAGAAGACCATATTCTCAGTACTTTCGTATATCTTAGTATATGAAAATAACAGTTAAACAGTTTGCATTCAAATTACTTACCTTATTGCTTAGGTATGCTTAGATTTTTTTGTTTGTTTAGTTTAGATCTAATCTTTCTGCCTTTGGTTCACGTGTGTTTGTATGGAATCCATATATTTAAAAAAAAAAAATGTGAACAGATCTCTACACGTTTTAAAAATCAGTCAAGTTACTAAACTGAAAATGTCATATTTGTAAAACCATTATCACAGTAATGACAAACTGAATTTTCATTATAAAGGTGATTTCTATGTACATGGCAGAAACAAACAAACAATGCATGAATTCTGATCTGACTATTTTCACTGTTTTACAGTTGCATGGCCACATATTAGATATGAACATATGAAAGCGGTTCAAATCAAATTTAAAAGGATTTTTAACCTGATCTCATCCTAACAATTAAAAAAAGTCAGGGTCATGTGGTTGGAATTAATTTCATTCCTGAACAAAAACTTTTAAAAAAATTTATGAATGCAGCCATGCCGCTAAACCTAATCATAATATGTTCTGAACTTTACAAACAAGTTGATTCAAGAATTAGATACACAGCCTCCACTGGTTCGGAAGGAAACTGCATTCATAAACTCGGGTAAACATCAGATCCGAGTCTCACTGTGTCACTAAGTGTATTCGTGGCTGTATTTACATTACTAAAGCATTATTTCCTGTATTATAGACAAATGGGAACAAGAGACTGAAAAATGCATTCCATTTAATGGAATAATGATGTTTGTCATTATTCTGAACATTAGTCAGGCAGGAATTCTCATAACCATGTGAAGTTTTTCTTGTGTTGAAAATCTTTGCTTACAATTCCATACATTTTCTTTAGACATTGTACAGCCTTCCACATTTCTACGTTTCTTTATTTCATGGAGTGCCAATGCTTCTTTTTTGCATGTAAGAGGATCTTTAAATGAAATAAGTTATACATTCTTAATCATTAACTGTGTTTCACCCTCAGACACTGCATATTATTCACCACATGGTCATTGTGCAAGTAGATAGTTTGGGCAAAAGTTGCCTAAACAATTAATCAATTCATACTATTGGTTTTTTTTTTATTACAAAGTTGAAATATCTGCTGGAATTGCAAAGCACAGCTATGGTGCATAGCCAGTTTGTGACAATATATGCAGAGAGACTCATGTGTCCTTGTTCCTTCTGCTCTGTGGACACAAAGCCTGTATTGTTTTTGAAACTTGGCAAAGATATGCCGCCAATGTTCACCTGGAATTCTGGGACTTTAGTTAATCTGAAACACAAACATTGCCACTTTACACAGGCTTACATAAAACGTGATCATAAAATGCATGTAAGAGGCAGGTGTACCCTTCAAGAGCAAAGTACAGTTTATGGAAATTCGTGCCTTGTCTTATCCTTTGTATGTGTAATCAGACAGTCATGTTTCTAATAAAAGGGTAGTCACACTTTTATTAGGGACAATTATTACCAATAAGTAATGCATGAAATAACCTGTCATGCCAGCAATGCTCTTCTAAAATATATAAAAATTGTCTCGTGGTCATACTGAGAAATGTCTGTCATGTGGCGGACTCATGACGCAGACGCTTACCAAGCTCAGTAGTGGGTGAGAGCTGGAAGAGGCTGTGGTCAGTCTTGCGTGAAATGCAAATCTTCTAGTGTAACGACATAGATGTTTCTAAGACTAGAAATCTGTGAGGTAACAAGGATATTGATGCATCGCACCATGTTTCTTATTATATGTCGGTATACACAATATATATTAAGAATTATGCTGACAACTAAACTCTTAATTCCTTCTTTAATTGGGCAGTGAAATTCAACAGGTTCTCAAGAGAAAAATATTAGGACAACAAGAAGTTAGTCCCTAGGAAATTATATTGTGTATTTTAAATTAAAAACCAATTTGACATGTTTTGGTGATGTGTAGAAGGTAATGCTGATTGACAGTGACACCCTGGGCCAGGCCATCTTGTGAAAATAATTTCAGTCTCTTGTATACATACTACATAAATACACCTTTAATAAAGACATCAAATATCAAAATGCTTTCAATTATACAGGATGACTCCTGCTTTGGTAGAATTCCTTTAAAAAGAAAGCGACATTAAACAAAAAAACTAAAGCTACCTGAACTTTCATACATAATGAGTGTTGTAGTTCTTGTAAACAAACATGCTGACAGTATGTTCAAAAATAACTTTGGTTAAGTAAGGCTTTGGTAAGTAAGGTTGATGGAGTTTGGCTCTGTCTCCCCACAGTGAACTCTCCTCTCATCAACTCTACATGGCCCATGGAATGCTCTAACCATGCCAGACTCTCATCACTCCAGCTGAAAAAAAGAAGCTCTGTATTGTTGACAGTTTGGTGCTTTGTCAGCTGTGATATTGTCAATATGTTAAACATACTCATCTACATCCTTCTCCTGAGTCAACTTCCTGGTCCTGGGATAGCTAAAGAATGAATATTCTGCATGTCTATATACTTGTGCTGCAGGAACAAGCTCAAGTGGTTTTAAAGCTGCTGTTTTATGTGGCGTGAGAAAATAAACAGGCCAAACTGTGAGAATTATTTCAATGTGAGAAAGGGTCTCTTGGTGGCTATATTTGGTCTCTTTTGTAGCATAAGTGGCATGGCATGTGTGCAATGTTAGATCTTTTGTAGTCAGTTGACAACAAACACTTTGTCTTTAATCATTTTTCAAGCATGAAGTAAAAAATGGGCTCCTCCACCAGCTGAAATGCCATTCAGAAACATTTAGAAAAAAGGGAGTGAAATACGGAGTCCATGTGGGTAAAGTAATTTAAAAAAATTGCCTCTGGGCAAAGTAATTTAACTAATAATGGTCTTAAATACATGTCTGCTTTTTTCCAGAAGGTTTCCAGCTGAGAAGGTTTTTAGGGGTTGAACCAGCGGCGGAATTAGAAAAACTAGGTCAGAGATCTTGAGATCAGGTCAGAAGATATGGTTCTCCAAATCTAGCTTGTGAAGTGCTAATATAATTTTATAACACATACAGGCTTATACGAAATTCACCAAAAATAAGTCAACCATACTGTCACCATCTGCATTAAGTATCCAGTCACATGCTGCTCATATGATCAATACTTCAGTTAACAAATGTCATGTTGGGGTCCTGATAATAAAGCAGTGCTGATACTGTTGCTTTGGCATTAGCATTGAACATTATTAGATTCCATTCTTAAATTATTAAAAGGCTGTTATGCACCCAGAGTTGATTCTTATGAAAGGTTGTCAGAAGGACTTGTAAAGATCGCCCCAGGAGAGCTCTTAATTCCAAACACTAAGCTGGAGTTAATGCATAGCATTTCTGTTTTCCCAGATGATGGAGATCAGAGGACACTCTCCTCCTCCAGCGTCTGTTCTTTAAAAAAATAGACAAACTTTATATGGGGGTTGTTTTCTCTTTCTTGTTTTCATGCTAATCCTGGAATTCACTTTTTTTCTGCACGTTTTTTTCCCTCAGTTTTTGTTTAACAGTAGTTAAAACTATTAAGAAAAAAATCTATATAGCTAAATCAATATTCTTGCTAAATACCAAATCTGTGGCTGTGCATTTCCTTAATTTCAACAGACCTAGGCAAACTCATAGCTTTATTAGAGGGAATAGTAACTGAATAGTTCCTCTTTATATAGACACAACAGGCTGACACAATAGTTCCCTGCAAACATGGTTGCAACACATTCTCTTTTCTAATTTTCAGATCTTTACTATAGATGTGTCTGCAGCAACCAAACAGCAATATGCCAACTTAAACAGTACACCACTGTCTTATGCATCAATATAGTCAATCTGATATTACAGATTTAAACATAAAACTATTAGAGAAGACTGAAGGATTAAAGTACTACACTCAGCATCTCTGAATTGCTTTGACAAGACAAGAATGGGATAGAGGACAAGCCCATGTTTTATAGGCTGTACACATGGGGTTATGGTCAGTCAAAATGTATTGACTTGGCTATTGGCAAGCAATCAAGCAAACAGGAAAACATCACTGGTTCAGAAGGAAATCACCCTGGTGGTCCTGGACAAAAGGAAGTAAAGGAAGTACAACCTTAAAGATAAAGATTGTTTTAAAAATAGAAGAGCAGTCTGTATTTGAGCAACACCAGGCAAGTGAAAGAAAATATTAAAGCAACCTTTAAAATAAAAGCACAGTCACGTCAGAGCTTCTGTCAGTCTAGTCATGGTTGAAGTGGCCAGTGGCAGCAATTTCAGCATCAGATACCACGAGCTAGACATGCGTCATAGGTACAGATTCCCTAAGAAGACTTCCACTTTCAAAACCCATGAAACAGACTACATATATATATATATATATATTATAAGTTGTTTTGGCTATTAATTTGGGGAAAAAAACATTTAATACAGTCAGGTCCATAAATATTGGGACATCGACACAATTCTAACATTTTTGGCTCTATACACCACCACGATGAATTTCAAATGAAACAAACAAGATGTGCCTTAACTGCAGACTGTCAGCTTTCAATTGAGGCAACAGATTCCAAATGCAAATAGCACATTTGAAATGAACTCTGGACCTTTTATCTGCTCATTGTAATTGGGATAATGAGGGAATAACACACACCTGGCCATGGAANTTGTTAATTGTTACTTTAATCATCTTTAAATTAACACATTTAATACTAACACATTATGTCTGCACTGAGGACTGAGTGATATGGACAAATTATTATATATATATATATATATATATATATATATACTGTAGCCAGGTGTTAAAGGAGGGACCACACACAATGGTCTGATAATTTTGCGTGACTTTATTCCCCGACTAACCCGGGTGGGAGTTAACATTAATTTAGTTAAAACTTGGAGTTCCCAACAGTAACAAGTGACCCTGTACAGCACAATCTTTGGGGTCTATGACAGGATAAACATAAACAGAACCAAAACAACAGCAGTGGCTTTTCCTACCAGGCAAGAACACACACATTTCAACATTACGTTACAAAATACATTCAAAAACAGCTTTCAGTATGAACCAATTTACTTACGTTGTTTTGTTTCACTGTGTTCTTATAAATGGCTGAAATGACAATAAACTCCACTTGACTTGACTTTCAAAATGGCGACTCTCCAACACTGTTCATCACTCACACTCAATGGCTCATGTACGAATGCTTTTCTCCCCTCTTGAGACAGACAAAAGTGCAAAAATAAACAAAACCGTTTACATAAACTGTCAAATAAACAAATATGAAAGCGTATACAATATAATCTGAAAATCACGCTGCCCCATGATCCCTTCGGCGTGGTGACAGTATCCAGAGGTAATCACAGTCAGGCCTTCAACTTAGCACACACGTTCGCAAGTGTCGGACCCGGAGCTTTCGTGCCGTCGCGAGTGTGTGACGTCATACATTAGTGACTACTCCATCTCGCATGACCCTGAGGTATACACACACACACACACACACACACACACACACACACTGACACACACACGTTTAAAGTAGATGGGCAGCTTCATTAGTGGTTTATAATGTTTAGTGGTTTAAGTCCGTAATGCTCGATTGGGTTCATGCTGCGTTTCCTCTGAAAACAGAAAACATGTAAATCTTTAGTTTAAACTGAAACACTAAACTTCTGTCATCTGTCCTTTTGTGTAATTTGTGATGAGAGTAAATAATCCTCCTCGGTCACGTTCACTACACTCACGACTGCGTCTGTAACACGACTGCTGATGACGTATACCGGACACGTCACTGAAACGGGATAAAAGATTATAGCCCTAATTATCCTCAAATATAGGAGGCGTGTCACTGCTTGTAATCTCAGAGATAACCTTAAACCACACCTCGCTCAGATACAGCAGATGGGATGATACATGAATGCTAAGCTAAATGTTATCCAGGTGCAACCCAGTAGAACAAAAATTCTACAGGTACTGGGTTTATTAGGTTTTTTTTATTTATTTTATTTTTTTATTTTGCTCTAACCCAGAACTAATTGTGCACATGTCCCTTTAAGAACGGGATCTTATGTCCTTTATATAATTGGTTTGAGTGTTGAGTCCCGCCTTCACCTGTGTGTTGTGTAATTTGAGCGGTTGTTTAAAGCGAGTTTTTGGTCAGACTGCTGAGAGACCGAGAAAACGAGCTGGCGGAGTTAGACGCTGCAGTGAGGGAGACGCGCTGCAGGCGGTGATGTTCTGAGCGACTGACAGACTGTAGACGCTGTTGTTCCCTGCATGATGATGGAGAACTTGAGGACCAGATAGCGCCCCAAGTACCCGCACTATTTGGGCTTCCTCTGGCTACGTGGAGAGACCGAGGANAGGCTACTACAGGATTCCCGGACCACTGTATTTCATTGCACACGGAATTGAGGTTCCTGTTGTTTGATTTAGTTGTGTTCAGGAGAGTGAAGGGGCCGATTGTCAGTTTCTCTGGCCACCATGAACACGAGCTACGATTCAGGCCTGCAACGGGGTGTGTGTGTGTGTGTGTGTGTGTGTGTGTGTGTGTGTGTGTGTGGACCCACAGCGTTAATATTAGTTCATATTGAGTTATTCAGCATGTTTTAAAAACTGAATATTCAAAGTGTTTTTTTGATACCCTATATTCGGAAATCTACTTCTTTGAATTATTTTGACTTTCTTTATTTATTCTAATTAAATTCTTTGTTTTGTTTTTTTGTTACTTATTGAAGAGTTTGTTTTTTTTGTAATTTAAATATACTTGGGTATACTTAATGCAAAATATCTTTCTAAAGAAAAATAATTCATTTAGTGACGTCAGAGGGGCCTAACTTCAACATTTCTGTGGGCATTTAGTTATTGAACCTGGTGCACTATCCTAAAACTCTACTCACACATAGGGGGAGCTACACAGGTGACAACACTAACAATGAGCATCAACTCAGCAAACTCAAAAATCAACAAGCTAGAGTATGGTGTGAAGAGTGCTCCTAGCAGACACGAATTCCAGTGCTCCTAGCAGACATGAAAAAACCCTGCGGTCAGTGGAGCTGAAGTTAGCGAATGATGAAGATTTGAACAGGAGATGTAGCATCTGCATTAAATCACACTCTGATTTTCAGTGCTCTGTTATTGAACCTGCCAAGCCATTCTTCAAGCTAATAAGAAAGAGCCTCATTACTGACGGAAGAACAGTCTGCTTCACGACTACAGTAACTACATGGTGAAGCGACACCTGGGCCCGTATTCACAAAGCTTCTTAGAATTCTCTCGGAGAGCTCCTATCTTAGGCTAAAAAGTCCTAGCTAGGAGTCCTAGACTAAAAGTGATTTAGGAAACTTCTCAGAGTAAGGAAAAAACTCTGAGTGAGGAAAGTACAAAAACCTTTTCTTAGTGAGGAGGTGTGGTTGACCCCGTTGCTAGGGTTATGACGGAGCAATTCAAGGACTGTGATTGGTTGATAAAAGGTCTTAAAGGGTTAGGGTTAGGTTAAAGGTCTTAAAATGCGCTCTTTGTGAGAATAGAATATATGATCATAGAATGGACAGAGAAATCATCTTCTTCTTTTTTATTCTTTTTCTTTTGGCTTTTCCCTTCAGGGGTTGCCACAGCGAATCATCACTCTCCACCTATCCCTATCTTCTGCAT
>CM074945.1:15207086-15232374 GCA_037577455.1 Pangasius macronema
CAATAAACACTGAATTTATTTTAAGGCTTTTAACACATCTTTACCAGGGGTGCCAATAATTATGGAGGGCACTGTATGTATTCTGGCTGTTCTTCTTTCCTTGCATGTTTCTGTGAAAATGTGAAAATTGAAGCCTACATGTCTGTCAGTTCTTTTAACATGAAGTTATGGATTATATGCTGCCTCACTTGTAAGTTGGTTTGGATAAAAATATCTGACAAATGAATACTTGTTAATATGATTCCAATTCATATCCTTTTTTTAGAACCAATTTCAGCTTCTTCCCCCAAGATACTTAATTTACAAGAAATGTTGTTGGGTAAAAAAATAAATAAATAAATTCAATATGGCTTTCTCATATAATGTTAATAAAGGTTACCTTTTTTAATTAAATTCCTTCTCTTCTGCTCTAGTGTGCTTGAATGATGTTTTTATTTATTAGCTTTAAGAACTCAAGGTATGATTCCTAAAATTATCACTGTGCAAAGATGATGGCAGCCAAAATCATTTATTTCCTAAAGGTTAAGATGATCTTAATGCCATGATGCTTAAGGAAACTGGGGCTTAAAGTGACCCAATTCATTGAGGAAGAAGGAAACCAAACCTACCCAAAAGATACTTCGAGGTTATTACTACCTTATTCAGTTCTGCTCTATTCTCATGTTGGAAGATTTCTGTTAAGTTCCATCATTCTGTCATTCTAAAGAGGTGATGATGCCACATACAGTATAAACTCTTAGTTTACTGTTCTGCTGCTAATGCTTGGGGTAATGGTTGTTGTTTTTATTCTCGCACTCTTTTCATCTTTTAATTTCAAGTTTCAGATCTCTTACTGATCATACACACACACACACACACACACACACACACACACACACACACACACACCCTACAATCTCAGTGTTTCCCAGTGTTTGGAAAAGAATGTGTTTTAAAGCAACACAAAAAGCGCTCTTGTGGGAATGGGAGAGGATTAGCAGAGAGGCTTGTAATGAGAGCAATAGGCCAAAGCCTGATCCCCTACTCATTAACTCATCCTTTCACCTTTGTCATTCCTTCCATGCACTTGCATCTCGTGTCCTCTTTAATCCTTCCACTCATTCCACAATTAATTTTTTATGTACTCATAAATCATAAAATAATATTCATTGCTTTCATTAGATTATCTTTTTTTTTCATCTGTTACTTTTGGAATTGCATGGCTGAAATGTAAGAAAACAGTAAATGGGTCATTTGGTGACATATGATGTGTCTTGCTGTGGTTTGTGTTCTTTTGAAAAAAGGGTAGCACCTGATGTCTACCTTACGAATGAAGCCTCCACCTGCTTTGAACTGAGGCGAGCAAGGAAAAGCAGTGCAGCACAGATGGCTGGATACCAAAAGAAGAGGAGCATTTTTTCTCAGGGCCTTTAAAAAGGAGAGCTCTCTTTCTTGGCTAATATTTAGCTGCTTCAAATGCTAATGGCGAGGCTTCCTTCTCCAAGGTTAGCATGACAATTATGGGAATGCTTTAGATGTGGGACATTTGTTTACTGGGTGAAAGGGTGCGGGGAGGCAGTGAACAGAGAGGCCCAAGCTATTTACCTCCTGCCTGTGAAGCCCAAGTCAATTTCAAGGTACAAAGCTGCTCAGTTTGTATAATTAGCAAGCTGTACTTAATTTTCATCCATCGCTTTTTCACTCCAAAAATGTTCAAAAAGCACCCAAAAAGGATTTAGGTTTTTGCCCCATTAAATTCAAGCTTTGATTGAAAGCTCCATTTTCTTGGCAGTTTATTTATTAATTTTTCCTCCTCTCATCTTCCAAATGATAGCAATGATGAGAGAAGAGATGAAGGTTGTCATTTCTCAGCAATTGGAGACCAGTTAAAAATCAGGCGTGAAAAGGAATTGATATAATTTTTATTACGCTGCCATGCTCCTTGAGAAAAATACACTTTGAGAACAGATTTCTGAAAATGTTACTGACATTTACTCTCTACAGCATTTATCTGTGCTACTCCAAAACTCAAAGAGGAGATATTATGTTAAATTATTAATTTCATGCTTGACATCAAAGTTTTCAATCAATTTTTTTTTTACTTTTTGCATGAACAAGTAAAGTTCATCTTTGGGACTGACCCTTATTAAATTTTTCACTTTTTCCATCATGATTCTTTAAATGTGTTTGGGGATATTTTGACTATTTAAACAAATTCACAAATGAACAATAAAGTTCCTTGCATATACGATACAAAGAAAAATAGCTCCTCAGCCCACCTAAAATAACATTCGCTAAAATTTCCATTGTGCATTGCACTCAAATGTACTTCAATTCCTTCAAGCTCTTTTCATGCATTATTCACCTCTTCTGTTACCGAGAGAGGACTCCAGGGACATGCTGAGAACTCATTGCAATATTTATGTGCTCCTTAGTATTGCTTTGCTTCCAACCTTATTAAACACCATAGTTTCCTCAGGAAAGCCTTCCATGGTGTAAGAATATTCATTAATATGCATAATAAACAAATTACCATACTTGCAACATATTCATTGTAACCACATATGACAGCGCAGGTTCCTAGTGCAGAATTATGATGGTTCACTGTTCTTCTCAAGAAATGGCAGTCTGACTGTTAGGTAAATTAAAACAGATACTGTGAGTAAAGTTATAGTTTAATGATTCAAATCATATCCATAATGGTAATTATTATGTTACTTTATTATGTTACGTTCATATTTGGTTTCATATTTAATATTATAAACAGACACAAAAGCAAAGATCTTTCTGCAGAATAAAAGGCTGTTTTGAAGACTGAAAGAGAAGAAAGCATATGGTATAGTAACATTAGTTAAAATTAGCTTCGTTTATCACCAGAAAAGTTTCTGAGGATGCAGTCACAGACAGCTTTTCTCCATCTCATACACAGTACATCAAATATGGAAGTCCACCATCTCAAACTGATCATGCTACAGATGGCATCACCAACCCCCCCTTTCCAGAGAGAGACTGAGATCATAGTCAAAATTAAATGACAATTGTTTTTCTCATAATTTACTGAATGTTGAGTGTTGACGACCATCTGTGTGTTATGATAGCTGTGCTGAAGCAGGTAAAGCAGTCTGCATGCCTGTGCCTGTGTTTATGTCCTCTTATATTCATTGGTAGTCACTATTTTCATCCAGAGGTTTTCTGCACCAGGTCAGGATCAGTCTCATCTGCTTGTCCCCATAGGGACAACAAAATCCCTGTTGCCACGGCACCCATGTCCCTCAGCAACCCAGCCTGGTGGCTTGCAGAGGGAGTGAGGGACTGAGACAGAGAGAGGAGAGAGAAGGAGAGAGGGATTATGTCTCCTCTCTTAGGATAAGGGCCTGTCTGATTGAGGCTCTCCTGGCAGAGTGGGTTTGATCTTTCTACGTATCCCTCTCATCTATTTTCTGATTGCCATCATCCCTTTGTGTCATTCCTCTCAGCTTCTTCCTAAACTGCAATCCAACATCACACACTTGCAGATGGTGTGTCAATACTGGCACCAGTGGCTCCCCTGTGTCAAGGGGCCCCAGTGTGCACTCCACTAGCATGCCTGCCTACATGAAGGGTATAGGGGCTCAATCTAGCACAAGCTTTTAAGTTACCAAAAAAAGATGGCTCTTGATCTGTGGTAAATAGGTTGCAGTTGACAGTTGACAGACATGCTGAAAATGTATAACGACACTCATTTATGGCAGCAGGTATTATGTGAGGATAGCATCTCTTGTATCTCCTTAACTCGGTAATTGGACTGGGCCTGTGGGATGAGCACATGAGCGTTTTAGAGTAAAGCCACTGACCGGTTTGTGCTGCAGCTACAGTAGACAAAACGAAGTCGTGTTCACCAGGGTGACAAATCCAGTGGGTGAGTCCCGCTGGATTCCATCAAGCAGCACGTTGGTGACACATTCATCATGCAGCCTGCACTTTCAGGCTGCTGTTATGAATCTAATTAGAGAGTGCTGCACTACCAAGGCTTGCTGAAGTAAAGTCACATCAGTCTTGTGGCTGTGATCACTATGAACTCCCCCTCCCAATTCGAATCCATACACAAACACACCCTGAAGCTCCAGTGACAGTAATCCACAATGGTGCCCCACGGCTGTGCAGCAGTAATAGACCCGGCACTAATACAGAATGTATGTAATTTTGGAAGTGCTCTTCTTGCAGTTAGGCATGGAGTTATTAATATTCACTGTATGAAATGTTTATATGTACAGGAGATACTTTGTATTTGTTTCAAGTTCACATCTGAATAATTATATCATGAATTTTAGTTTATTGCTACCTTTCAATTTTGTTCTTTTTCATTTTTGAAAGCTTCCATTTAATTCCATCATTCTGTCAAAGAGGTGATGGCACCACATACAAAATAAAGTGTTTATTATTTACATTTACATTTATTATTGGATGCATGAAAATATGAACATATTCATAACCTGGGTGTCTTATATTATGTGCAGGCAAAATTTTCTGTTATATACACAAAAGAGACTAATCTACTAAAACTCCTGTCAGGACTTGAAACATTACCAAATTAGTGCCAATATCTTTATTTCCAAATATTTCTGTTCACTCAATATAAGGTCTTAGTTGTTATTTAAATGTTGGATGTGGCATTTTCTTTACACAGACATTTGCACAGAATAATCAAAAATTGAGGCTGGCATAAACTGTCAGGGCATCGTATGTCATAATGCAAACTTGTGAAGAACATCACAGGCATAAAAAGAAACCATATTGTCTGCATCTGTTGTTTCTGTCATCCTTGTTTGAAGGTATTTGAAAGTAAAACCTCACACTGGAAGGCCCAAGAGACTTGTTCAATGAGACTTTTTCACTCCTGCTCTTGTATGGCTGACACTGAATACATTTGCTATGCCACGTGTGCTTGTCATGCTCCGCTTTGCTAAGGATAAGATACTATTCTAAGTACAGAAAACTTTCAAGCACTTGGGAAAGATCTACTTGTGATGAAGTTCTGTATGTGTGATCACTAAAAGATAGCAAGGTACTAAAAATACAGGATAAAACACTAAATATTTCACACATATAGAAAAGAGTGCTATAGAAAAATAGGTTAAATATGACTATAACAAGTAATTGCAAATAATTAAAACACAACACCATCGTATTTCTTATAGGCATTAGATCTGATGCCCACTGAGAAGGAACATGGCACATAGAGGCACAGAAATGTTTAACAAATGCTTGGTGTCAGTATAAATACATGCACATTGGAGTGGATGCTACAGTTTAACTATAGTCTGCACACCTGTTGTCTTTAGTCAGATGGGCTTTAGTGCTTTAATGCTTTCCCAGTGCAAATCGTCTTCATCGTGTCATGAAGTGCTTTATAATTACCTCATAAGATCAATCAGCTGCGTTAAAGTATGCAAAACTGTATTGGGCTGTAGTACTTTAACACTCACATGAGTAAGCCAGGTCTATACAGGATTGACAGGAAAAACTTTACTTTATTATCATCAGAGCAACAACAACCAACAACTATGTATTTTGTGGGACATCAGAGCAAAAATGCGGGGGGAAAAAACCCTGAAGAAATCAGGTTATACTTCATCCCGATGTGCATGTAATTAGCTTTGAAAAGAACAAATCTAAAGAACAGCTCTTCTTTCTTTTTTTCATCAATCCCTGTTGCAATCTGCATTTTAAGACTTACTGCTCTTTCACACATCAAAGGCATATGGTGAAAGATCTTAGAGCAATGTGGCACTTTGTGTAAAAGAAACCATAGCTCAATATCTTCCATAGTTTTTACTTGTATAAGGGAATGGGAAATGCATTAAATAAATGTTTAGTTTTTTATGTTTCTGTTCTCTAAAGTAGAAAATGTCAAAGACCAAGGTGGTGGTTGATGTATGACTAATATTAATGTGCAGTCTCCTTCCCCATGCTGCACCTCATTCATAAACTCTATAAATATATTAAAGATCACTGAGTAGTGCCTACCTCAGCACAACTCCTCATATCTACATATTTAAATCTATTTCATTCAATGCAGAGGGAATGAGGGAATGAGGGAAAGATTGTGTGTGTGATGAATGTGATTACTTATTGTTTATTTCACTATTTTAAACAATTACTTTTATATGTCAAATCCCAAAGCACATGGGAAAAATGTGATCACATGAAAGCAAGTAATCAAAGCTGCATAGATTAAAGATTGTCAAAGCTCTCAACTACTGTGAGAGTCAGTGGGGATCTCGATCTGTCTGTAGAGGCAGGCCTCTGAAGTCTTTTACACACACAAACACACACATACACAGAAATACATATATCCAAGTGCTCCTGCCTCTTCTATTCCAGAAAGCATCGAAAGACTGGGCATCTATCCAGCTCTGTGCCACAGCAGACTGTGTGGCATGACACACTCACAGATTGCTGTACCCATGCCAAAGCTCCTGGAACCCCAGCATGTGTTTCATGTCCTCTGAATGCTTCACGTGTTGCCACAGCCCATCTGAACACTCGATAATATCAATAATTGATGCTCTTGAGGAGTAGTAATTAAATTAGTTAATTATGCCAGTAAAATTACATGTAATTATGTGACTGGAGGGTATGTTTAGTAAATTAGTCTCATCTATGCTCACTGTGGAGAATGCTGCCAAATTTAGTTCCTTGATGATTAGGTCTTTTTTAGCAGAAAGTAAATGAGCCATTTATGTGGAGATATCATATGATCCAGTGACAAGTCTCTGTAGGCCCCCCTCACTCTTTCTTCAAAGGACTTTTAAGAAAAAAAAAGTTTTAAAAGTTTAAACTAAAGTTATAAAGAAAACGTCTGGAGCATTTCCCAGCTACCGCATAACAAAGTGCTGAGCTCCATAAGCTGAAAGTGGGGGCTGAAAACTATACTGGGCTGAATGGACATAAATTCTGCAGTTCTCTATAGACCAGAATGAACACAATGACAAAGCCAAGACTACAACTTCAGGAATATAACTGTTTAACTCCTTAATAATTACTAAGGACTAGGGTTCCTTGAAAATATCCTGTACATGATCTGGACATATATTTCTATGAATTATATATAATAAAACTTTATGATAAGCTAGAGACTAGACATTTTATAATATATTAGACACAATATATTTTAATTAAAAGCTAGTAATTTTATGTTCAGTTGATGCATCTTTCAATGGATGTTTAATTTCTGCAGTCAGACTATTAAACACACTTGATCATAATGCACTGTCAAGTACTTATTGTACAATTTAGATTAAGAGTGGAATAGTATGAAAACTGGAGTTTTGAAGTGGTGTTCCAGATAGCATTTCCTCCCCATGGCTCCAGGGTCTCTGGTTTGATCCTGAGCTTGGGTTACTGTCTCTGCAGAGTTGCATATGCTCTCCTTTTGTCTGTGTGGGTTTCCTCTGGGTTCTCAGGTTTCCTCCCAAATCCCAAAAACATGTCAGTAGGTGGATTGGCTAAGATAAATTGCCCCTAGTTGTGAGGCTGCGTGGTGCCCTGCGACAGACTGGTATCCAGTGTGTATTCCTGCTTCATTCCCGGTATGAAGTATATTTTAGTATATCACTTACAAAAAATGAGATAAAAGGCACAGAAAATGTTGCACTGAGAATGAAAGTTTAACAAGATTGGTTAGAGAATCTGTTAGAATATAGTTTAAATGAGTCTGTTAAGATGAATGCTTGATTGCTCCTCAGTAAAATCTCATATTTTTCTTCACATTTGTCCTTTAAAAAATGCATTGCGATGACATTTGTACTAGTATAAAGTAACATTGACTTTATAATTGTTTCACATTTCACTTACACAGTGTACTACTTCACCAGTACAGATCACATCACTAATTCAGATCATCCTGAAATATTGGATATTCAGTCTGTCCTGTGTGAGAGGGGCTGTGTACCTTTGACTCCTAATAATGAGCTACAAGAGCCAGCGTGTGGTGATTGACAGATTGTTTGGTCCACTCACAGTGTGCAGTGTGGATTTGCTTTTAGCCCTTTAGCTAAGTCAACAGCTCAAAGCCATTAACAGAGGATCAAAATGTGAATTAAAATGTGCCTTCCTCTGCCTTCCTCTCTCTCTCTCTCTCTCTCTCTCTCTCTCTCTCTCTCTCTCTCACTTTCTCTCTCTGTCTGTCTGTCTCTCCTCTCCCAAACCCTTCCTCCCCCTTTCTTGCTATGGCAAGTTAATTTCATTATTCCATCTCATGTACACATGTGTGTGTGTGTGTGTGTGTGTGTGTGTGTGTGTGTCTGTGGGGGGGGGAGTGCAGACACACACACACACACACACACACACACATTTGCATGCTTTGATTTATTCAGAAGAAAGTCTCAATCCCAAAGACAGGCAAAGGACGCATTCACAGAATCAAAAAGAGGCCTCCTTTCTATAGAGGAATATTCGATTTGACTGACTGGGCTGTCACAGAGACAGGCATGCATTCTGACAGCAGGGCTAACTGCCTGATTGAACAATACGAAAACAAGCGAGTCAGACATCACAGACACCCAGGCTTCTTTTCCCCTGATGTTTATTTCTGAGGACTTAGACTAGGGCACTTTAATTTGACAAGACAAGTCGGGAGAGGAAGAAGATAGAGGATCTTGGGACAAAGAGGTTTAGGTGATGGACAATGAGGAACAATGGTACTACTTGAATCTAGTAACATTTACTGATTGCTAAGGATCATTGGATAAGAGTAATAGTGATAATTATCTAACTTTAATGCTTTTCTTACTCTAGTTATTTACTGCACCAAAAGAGGAGTGCAGATTGCAAATTTACTTTTGTTTCTGACACAAATGTAAAATCAGCAGGACCCTCACTTTTTTTTTTTTTTTGTAATTTACACTCAAATGTAATTGTGGCTGTTTTAAGAAATTAAATAAACATGTTGATGCGAAATGTGAGGCAATGGTTAAACATGAAGCATCCATTAATAGGATGTAAATTAATGATAAAATGAGTAAAAACAAAAGCCAACAAAAAAGAAAACCCAAGTGAAGCCAATACTTCAATTAAATTTTACTTTAACTGTTTGTACCTTTATAAATGGAAGCATAACTGTCTCATGACTAAACTTTTAATATAACTTTCTAAGTAAACATGTATTGTATTTTGCTACAACAAAATGAAATTAGATCAGTAACGTTTGTGATCAGAGAAACGGAAAATCAGTTCTCTCATAATCTCTTATTGTTTATGAATGCAGACTTTTTATTTGTCACTTTTGTTTACACATATTACTGCACAGTGCTGTGTGTGACTTTGTTGCAATACAAAGCAATTCTTTCTCTCCATTCTTTGTCAAATTATAAAAATGTGTTTCTCTTTTTTTCCTGTTCTTTGTAATTGTAATGCCTTCAGCATTACAAAACAACCATCCTGTAGTTTAGCTGTCAAGAGCTAATACAGAAGTGCAGCTACTCCACACATACTGGAAAAAAAAAAAAAAAAAAAACTACCTGGCCTGAGCTTTCTGCCTACTCAATCCCATGTCCACATGAGTGTTTGGCTGGTGTATTAGGTGGTGCAAAGGAAGAATCTACACTGTTACACCACAAACACACATATGTGTTTTTTATTAGGATTTACTTTAAAATGATCTCGTTATTACTTAAATTAAAAATAATGATGATGCATAGTGCACAGAGGACTGTGCCAACTGAGTAAATGTTTAAGCCTTTCTGTAAAATAACACATTTATTAATTTTTGAATAATTAACATTTCATATTAAGGTTACTGTACTACATTAATATATTGTGATTATATTATGATTAAGTAAAATGACTTGGGTCAATAATCCTGAGTTCATGGATTTTGGACCCTACTGTATATCAGGAATTATGCTACATCCAGACATTTAGTGATACAACAAGCAGATGTGGTTGTGAGTAAGGCTAAATAAATAAATAAAAGATAAATCAAACTAGACTATGAATTCTGTCACATAATGATAGGTTTAGTACTGTGCATTAAAATAGAGTATGAGATCTGTTTAAGATATGTGTAACACAATAGTACTTTTGTAATAGTCATGTGTATTTTATTAAGGCCTAAACTGGATAAGATAAGGGATAAGAGGTCTTCTGGGACAGGATAATAATTATGACACTCTTATGCACTTTTGTAGCAGTTGAAGGTGCAGCTTTATGCAGCATAATATTTATTTTAAAATATGTTTTGCTTTGACATCTAGGAGCAAAAACAGGTGAGGGATAATACAAAAAAAAAAATCTGAGTATTTAAATATGGCTGTGCATTTAGGGTCCTGCAGCACAGGAGTTTAACAGAGAAGTTAGCAGTTATTTATTTAAAATAAGTTAACCCCTTATACTCCCGATTTATTTTTCAGTTATTCATCTTAGTAAGTACTATGAATTATTGAGGAACTGCAGTAAAACCTATTGGAAGTCTGGATCCCATCTGGGTTTCTGATGTATTCTTCTTTATGACTGACTGTGGAAATGCATCATAAAGTAGAACATATTACTCCTCAGGAACCGAAATACTAAAATCAACAATCCATCAATTATTAAGAGCTCCTTAGTTCTCTAGCTTTACATCTAGCCTTTTATATGTTACATACACAGTACAATTTAGATTAAGAGTGGAATGTTAAGAAGACCAGGGTGGTGAAGTGGCGCACCTGGATAGATTTCCTGCTTATGGCTCCAGGGTCTCTGGTTTGATCCTGAGCTTGGGTTACTGTCTGTGCAGAGTTTCACATGCTCTCCTGTTGTCAGTGTGGGTTTCCTCTGGGTTCTCAGGTTTCCTCCCAAAAACATGTCAGTAGGTGGATTGGCTAAGATAAACTGCCCCTAGGTGTGAAGTTGTGCAGGTGTGTGCATGGCGCCTGCAATCCATCCATACAGGGTGTATTCCTGCCTTCTGCTCAGTTTTCCTGGGATAGTTGAGTCAAGTTAAGTGGTTTTTATTGTCAATCTTCTATATTGCTAGTATACATCAGAATGAAAAAATCATTTCTCCAGGACCATGGTGCAACACAGTACGCAAGACTACATAAAGTGCACTACACAGCAATGTGAGACAAGTGCGGGACAATAAAGAACAGAACAAAACAATAGATACACAGGACAGAGAATACACAGGACACAAAGTACACAGTACATGGGCTGTAAACTATTTTGTAGTTTAGCAGCAGTGTTGGCAGCAAAAATGAGTTCCATAATAAAAGTGACTGATGCACCTTTGTAAGGTGCAGGTTTACAGTGTTTTTGAGCCATACTGGGTTAGGTTTGACTAGCCCAGTTGAGCATTGGGAGGCAGCAGGGTGTTGAGTAATCTGACTGTCTCAGAAAAGAAACTGTTGTGGAGTCTGCTGGTGGTGGCATGGATGCGCTTGTCACTTCTGCCAGATGGCAGGAGGGTGAAGAGTCCATGAGAGGGGTGAGACGGGTCGTCCGCAATACTGGTGTCGCCAGTGGGTAGAGAGACGCTGATGATCTTTTTAGCTGTTCACACAATTTGTGGTCTTGTGGTCGGAGGCTGTGCAGTTCCTATACCACGTGGTGATATAGTTGGTCAGGAAGCTCTCCTTACTGTTTAAGGCACTGCTGGGCCTTCTTGGCTAGGCACATGGTGTTGAAAGTCCAGGAGAAGTCCTCCATCATGTGCACACCATGAAACTTGGAGTTTTTGACTCTCTCCACAGTCGTTTCATTGATGTGCAGAGGTGAGTGGTCTACTCGAGTCCTCCTGAAGTAAACAATCATCTCTTTAGTCTTATCAAGATTAAGGTATAGAAGTGACTTGTGGCCAAGTATGGTGACCCATACTCCAAATTTGTGCGCTGCATTTAACCCATCAAAGCGTGCACACACGCACGCACACACGCACGCACAGACAGGTGGGCAGCCTTTTTTTTTTGCTGCAGCACCCGGGGAGCACTTGGGGGTTCGGTGCCTTGCTCACCTCAATTGTGGTATTGAGGGTGGAAGAGAGCGCTGGTCATTCACTCCCCCACCTACAATCCCTGCCAGCCCGAGACTCGAACCCACGACCTTCAGGTTCATCAGCCCGACTCTCTAACCATTAGGCCACAACTGCCTAGCAAATCACTTCTACACCATTCTGTGAGCTGATTCATCCCCTCTCTCTGTATGCTGACTCATTATTTTTGCTGATGAGGTCCACAACTGTAGTGTCATCAGCAAACTTGATGATGTGATTTGAACTGTACTTTGCAGCACAGTCATAAGTTGGCAAAGTAAACTTCAGTGGACTGAGCACACAGCCCTGGGGAGCACCAGTGCTCAGTGTGGTGGTGCTGGAAGTGGAGATGCCGATCCTGATGGACTGGATGAACTCACTGAAGAATCCAGAATCCAGTTGCAGAGGGTGGTGTTCAAACCAAGCAGACACAGCTTTGTTATCAGTTTCTGTGGGATGAATGTGTTGAATGGTGAACTGAAGTCTATGAGCAGCATCCTTACATAGCTGTCTTTTTTGTCCAGATGGGTCAGAGAAAGGTGGATGGTAGCAGGTACGGCATACTCTGTTGAGAAGTTAAGACGGTTGGCATACTAAAATGGGTCCAGTGTGTTAGGAAGACTGATCTTTATGTGTTGCATGACTAGCCGCTCAAAGCACTTCATAATGATAAGTGAAAGTGCAATGGGCTGGTAATCATTCAGCCAAGACACAGATGATTTCTTCTTCATTATTGTGGTTGTCTTGAAGCACACAGGGACAACTGCTTGGCTCAGGGAAATGTTGAAGATGTATGTGAGGATATCTGCAAGCTCATCAGCACATTCCCTGAGCACGAGATGAGGTATGTTGTCAGGACCTGAAGCTTTCCATGGGTTATCTCTGGACAGAGTTTTCCTGACATCTACTGCAGACATACAAAGTACTTGGTGAAAAGTGGTGTAGCTTTGTAGTCTGTGATGGCCTGAATGCTTTGCTATAAACACTTTGTGTTCTTGGTATTTAGGAAGTGGCTGTGGATTATTTATGTGTATTTGTGCTTCACCTCTTTGAGAGCATGGGACAGATTGGCCCTTGCTGTGTGGAGACAGCTGAAGGCAATGTCTCAGGTTTTCAGCAGCAAGCACACTTCAGTAGTCATCCACCGTTTCTGGTTTGCTTGTGGTGGTGGTCTTGTAGGAAGTCACATTATCTTTTCACTTGCTGATGTAGTCAGACACTGATGCTGTGTACTCCTCTGTGTTCAAGGCAGTCCTGAATTGCTGAGATGGCTCCCTCAGAGCAGGTTCTCACCCGTTTCAGAACCAGTTTGGTATGTTTCAGGAGTGTTCTGTATGCAGGTAATAGCAAAACAGAGCCGTTGTCCGAGCAGCTGAGGTGGGGGCAGGGTGCACCTGTAAGCACCATGAGTGTTCATATAAACAAGGTCTAAAGTGTTTGTACCACAGGTTGTGAAATCAACATGCTGGTGGAATTTTGGCAGCACTGACTTCAGATTCGTGTTGTTAAAGTCTCTGGCAACAATGAAAAATCCATCAGGGTGCTCTGTCTGTAAGTTACTGATAGCCCCGTAGAGTTCGCTTAGCACTTACCTTGCATTAGTATGTAGACCACGACAATGAGCACAGTGGTAAACTATCTGGGCAGGTAGTATGGCCAGAACTTCACAATCATAAACTCCACCAACAATGAACAGTAGCTTGAGACCACAACAGCATTCCTGCACCATTTGTTGTTTGTGTAAACACACAGGCCACTGCCATGAGTCTTACCAGACAGTACTGCTATCCTGTCGGCATGAAGTGCAGTTAGTCCAGCTAACTGAATAGCTGCTTCTGGAGTATTGTTGTTGAGCCATGTTTCTGTAAAAACAAAAACACAACATCCCTGAAGTCACGCTGGGTAGTTAGCTGCAGTCTGAGTCCAGTTTATTGTCAAGGTGGTGAACACCTTGGAGAATGGATGATAGAGCTGGGTTCCTGGAAGCAGGAAAAACAGGCAAACATAAGGATCTGAGCAACTTTGAGAAGAGCCAAATTGTGATGGCTAGAAGACTGGGTCGGAGCATCTCCAAAATGGCAGGTCTTGTGGGGTGTTTCCGGTATTTAGTGGTTAGCACCTACCAAAAGTGGTCCAAGGAAGGAAAACCGGTGTGTACCTGTGAACCGGTGGCAGGGTCATTGGTGCCCAAGGATCATTGATATGTGTGGGGAGCAAAGGCTCACCATCTGGTCCGATCCCACAGAAGAGCTACTGTAGCACAAATTTTTGAAAAACTTATGAGAGAAAGGTGTCAGAACTACATGAATTCCAGAAGCTTTGGGTCCTGGCATTCATGTGGATGTTACTTTGACATGTACCACCTACCTAAACATTGTTGCAGACCAAGTACATCATGGAAATGCTATTCTCTAATGGCAGTGGCCTCTTTCAGCAGGATAATGCACCCTGCCACACTGCAAAATTGTTCAGGAATGGATTAAGGAACATGACAAAGAGTTGAAGGTGTTGACTTGGCCTCCAAATTTCCCATATTTCAATCCAATCAAGCATCTGTGGGATGTGTTGGATAAACAAGTCTGTTCCAAGAGGCCCCACCTCACAAAGTGCATTTAAAAAGTATTTATTATTTATTTATAAACCCACACACACACAGAGGACACTTTCCAGTTTAGTAGTTAAACAGGCTCCTTTTCAGAGGGCCTGACTACCATTTGGAGGAGTGTAATCTCTCCCACACCTGCAGAGAAGCTAAGCGGAGAGAGATTTATGGGTGTGGAGTAGATGACACAGAAACACCTGGCACTTTTAAACAGGCTGTGCTGCGCCCTCCACAGATCTGAAATATGGGGCATGAGAGATCGAGCAAGCATTGCATAGATGCAGTACTTTCTCAAAATTAGTGGTAGCTTACCATTTTTTAAGCAGCTGTGACATGGAAATATGAGAGAACTAATCTTTAATTGAATTTAATTACTTCTAAGAAAATGAAAACCCCTTATAAAAAATTATTTTTTAACAAAACCACGTTACAATCATTTGTACCTCTGCATTTAATCCTCTGTGCAACCTCCCTTTTCCAATATAACAACAGTGAGTTTTCTCCTTTAAGAACACAGAGAAGATTGCTTGATCTGTATTCTGGAGAATACAGAGCAAGCAATCTGAGAATATTTCTCAATACAGAATTTCACCAGATCCTCCATTGACCTAGGTCCCCTCTTGCAGATTCTCCTCTTCAGCTCATCCCACATGTTTTCAATGGGTTTTGATTCTGTGGTGACGCTACTGATGCTACCTGGATGTCATTGTACCTTTTCCAGGCTCTACAGAGTTAGCCTTACTCCTCCCAGCAGTGTGACACCAGCAGTCATTTCCAAACACCTTTCCAGTCAGTCACAATATATATCAGTTCCTCATGACATTGTGACATATGTTATCCAGGTGATATTCACCATTCCTGGAGGTTTGGTAGGATAAAATAAAATGCTTGATATGTATGTAACTGTGGTTGTTGTATGAACATTAGACAATGCCAGGGTTTCCTTGTTGTTGTCATCTGTAATGCTGATCTGGCAGAAGCTTAGCAAGAAGGTTCCAGGAAAAGATGGCTGTATATTTACTGCAAAATCCATAAATCAAATTTGTGACTTTTGAAAGTCTCAGCATGAGCTTGCACTCTTCTGAAAAGGTTTCCCAGTGCCCCTGGTGGTTGTCCAGTGTTCATCAAACCACAATTAAGTAACTAGCATTAGCCATCTGAGTACTTTAATTTAGTGCAGAGCTGTATGCAAGTTAGGAGAATCATTAAAAATATCAGACAATTATACCATGAAAATATAATACAATTATTACTCATTATACCACATTTAATGTAAAAAAAGAAAGAAAGAAAAAAATGAAAAAAGAAAGAATCAAATATATCAAACACCATTAGATAGCAATAGCTTTGTTTACAACTGAACAACAATTCCACAATAAAGGTAATTGTTTTGGTTATTATTATAACCTTATTATTCTCTGGCTAGCTACATATTTATGGAACAAATTAAAAATGTCTTATCTGTGCAGCTAAAGCTAATTCTTCATTCTTGAATCCATTCTCCTCTTACAATCGATCCTTTCACCTCATTCATCATGAAAGATGTATTCATGTAACATGTGACTCCTGCCAGATCCTTCTTGAAGGCCCTGACTGTGAATTACTATAACAGGCTTCTCATAACTCAGTAAGGATTGTTATTATTATTTTTTTTTTTAATCAAAAAAATATCTTACACACTGAAGCTTTGAACACTAATTAGATTTAGGTAACACTCTAATTAGATTCAGGTAAGCATGCATGACTCACACAATATCACACAAATGAAGTTAACAGCTCGTCCCTGCATCGTTTGCAAATATAGTGAAGATTAGGATGATAAATGAGTTGTGTACGCATGAGAACAGTTGAACTTCTGTTGTGTGAGTCAGCACTCCACCCTTGCTTGGCTTACTTCCTGATGGAGGTCAGCTGTGGAGCGGATTATTTAACACAACTCACACATTACTTCAGTAGCTAGAGTGAGTTTAAAGAGCCATTCAGTATGAAAATATGTCAACTAAAGTAGGATTATTCACAATGTTTACAAACCTAATACAGGAGCTTAAAGCTGAAACAATCAACATGCCCAGACAAAACACACACAAGCACACAGACACACACAAACACACACACACAATACCATGTTTCAGACATACAGTACACTTTATACACATAGCTACACAGGTTTTGTACGTTTTGCATGCAGCCATATACACACACACATGAACCACCACACACACCCTGCTCAGGACAGGAGGGTGATTGAGGAATGTCCTCCACAGATCATCCTCAATCTGAAAATGAAGCCCTGAGGTCAAAGCCATTTCTCCTGACACACACACACACACACACACACACACACACACACACACACACACACACATACACACATACTCAAACTCAAAGGTGTTACTGCCGGTCAGCCAATAATAGCTTAAGAGCCAATAAAGTAAACACCATTTTGAGGCTAAGAGCTAATGCTACCTTAAGTAACAGCTGTCAGTCAATGGCACAGGTGTGTGTGTGTGTGTGTGTGTGTGTGTGTGTGTGTGTGTGTGTGTGTGTGTGTGTGTGTGTGTGTGTGTGNAGCAGCACAGAGCCGTGTGTGTGTGTGTGTGTGTGTGTGTGTGTGTGTGTGTGTGTGTGTGTGTGTGTGTGTGTGTGAAACATTAACTGTCTGACTATATGCATTTATGTAAACAATAGCACCATTTTGAAGACAAGTAGAGAAAGGCCACTGGAAGCAGATGGCTCTGAATAATGAGTTATTATTAAAGTACAAGGGAGAAGTCTTCTAAAGTTATGTGTGTGCGTGTGTGTGTGTGTGCATGCATTTTAACACCAATAAAGGACTTCTGCATTAGCAACACTTATCCAGAAATTGTGTACATATTTTTTTCTTATATTTGTCTCTCTCTCTTTTGTAAATGCATTCATGTGACAATATAGCAGTAGCGAACATGCAGCTTAGTTTCGTCACATCTTCTTGTTGAATCTTCTGCTCTTCAGAGCTCTGTACAACACAAAGCACCATGTTGCAGTATATAATGATAGGAGATAAATCCTATTAATTCTGCACTCTCCATCTATCTATCTATCTATACATCCCACTACATACCCATTTCCTCCATCAGATCCTATGTAAACATTCCACATTACATTCCACTTATACTTTGGCAGGGGAATTTGTTCCTCACAGCTCCACTGGTACTTTGACATCCAGTCTAAGATATCTGACTGATAAACAGAAGTGAAGATGCAAACTTAGAACCACATATGAATCGGTGTCTGCAGGCAGTGAAAAATGTATTGCTTGTACAGTAATAACATGATATATTACTTGTTTTTGTTTTGCAGAAAGGCCAGGTAAAGCCCAAATATGACTACTCAAAGTCTGATCTATATTTTGTGCTTGAGAGCATAATGTGGCATATTAAATTCTATTCATTCCAGTGTATAAATTGTTGTCCATACTCTTGTATCATTTCCAAATACCACTACAACACAGTATCATAGATATCTATGAACACTGAACACTGAACTCTGTACTTCTATAATTGCAAAATAATTGAAATTATGAGAGCATTTACAACAGCGCTTCTCCTTAAAGCAATGACTGCATGCTCCACAAAATAATTTACAGATATTTTACAGTTCAGTGTGTGTGTGTGTGTGTGTGTGTGTGTGTGTGTGTTTTAATTAGAGATCATCAACACCCAAATCAGATGGCAGATATTAATGAGCAAGTGAAGGAATAGTAATAGGCAGTTTTTCTTTTAATTAAAAAACCTCCGTAAATAATCACCTCATAATCCACCTGTCAGAACACATCCAGAGCCCCGTAAAATAACGATGGCCTGCACTGAGCAATAAGGCACAAAGCACACACACTCACACACACACACACACACACACACACACACACAGACACACACACACCTTACTATCCTTTTGTGGAACATTCCTTTTACATAATTATAAATGCAGCTAAATGTCCCCACAAGGTCAAAACTATCAGATATTCCTTTCCTTGTTGAGACATTTGGTCACGACCTAGACACACACACACACACACACACACACACACACACACACACACACACACACACACACACACAACATGTCCCCATTTCGCTCTAAGGGACTCATATGCACCAACACACGGTCCCATATCTAGCAACCATTGGTAAAATCTGCTGCTAATACAGCATTAATAATTGATAGTCATATAAAATGGAGTTGGGCCCTGCTGAATCAGCAGAATCACTCAGGTTTGGCCACTGTAAATGATTTATCATGAATATCTCTGCTAAAATTTTTTCTAGAAAAGAAAACATTTTCCATCACGGTATTGCAAGACGATTCCATAATCTATACACATTCATTTATTTGCTGCAGTTTAGAAAACTAGAATCTGAATGGAACTTTTGCCACCTCTGCCGTCTACAATTTGCATTCATATTAGTCCACAACTTACTTAATTTTCCATAATTTATTTTAAAACAGGATGAAAAATATTCATTTTTTTACTTCCTTTTGTGTGTCTAATTAGGACTGAATTAATAATTTTTATACATAACAGATACAAGCAGGCCAGTATTCACAAGCAATTCTCAGTAATCAGCAGGTGTTGCTGAGTTCTTAGCCATCAGAACACATCACTCAAGACATCAGACCAAGACTGATCAGGATGTGTGAATGAGTTCAGAGGATTCTTTCAAGATTCCCCTGAGCAACAACCAGAAGAAAGCTTTAGGACTATTCTTTTTTTCTAGGAGTGTATCATTTATGTACACAAACATTAGTGTCTTGAGAGGAGGGAAGTTGACTGAGGCGCCTTTTCTAAACTGAAGATTTCGAGACTTCTGTCAATTTCCATGTATAAAGCTCTCTTACAGAATAACATCACAGGTCTATCTAGTCCAGTCATAGTCAGATCAGATCTGCAAACATACCTTCATCATTCAAATGCAGATCAATAGCCAAATACAGGTGGACTCAAAGAACACAGCAGTTTGTACCACTTAACACACACACACCTGAAAACCCCGGAGGTGCTGCTTTTTGATGACTTAAATGTTATGTATTATGTTAACATCAATGTTTCTGTAAGCTGGTAAATATCTGTATTTGGCCATTAAAAACTCAAATTCAGATCCTTCCAGACAGAGTGTAAGGTAAAAATATTCACTTACGGATAATTTTTAAAGTAAATTAATTACTGTAAAGTAAGTAAATTACTATAATTTTTTAAAGTAAGTAAAGTTCTTTTCTACACCTCCTTTTATTCCATAATACATGTCTCTTAAAATGAATATAGACTATATGCTGAAGGAAAAAAAGTCTCTGTTTAAATTTAGCTGTTTATTGCACTGCCACTGTTGGTTGTATCACTATGTACTGCAAGGCCACTAATTCTTACAGCCGCTGCTGTGGAAGCACTGTTTTCTAACAAACCACATTCTGCTGACATGCATAGAAAAATCAGATAGGTTATTCAATTACAGAATTAAAAATTCTTGTCACACAGTCATATACACTCTATTCAAGTCCAAAATTAAAATTTTCTCTTACCCAGTCAGATACTACTTTACTCAATTGCAAAGGTCAAATTTCCTCTTCTTTGTGGAAATCAAGGTGGCTGATACCAAGACTTTCTGGCAAATTGTCACTGTGCAATCACAAAGTTGAACAGACAATGGCAAAAGCTTCTAGCTAAAAACAAGTTATTTTGATCAGCCTAATAGAGAAAGGAAGAATATATTGAGGTCATGGAGACATATGATCCTGGGCCAGCTAAACAGAAGCTTGTACATTTGAGAATATGCGTTGCTAGGTAAAGTTTGGGTGCATCTTTAAATACATTTTAATCCAGTTAAAACAAAAATAAACAAAATGTTATTAGTAGCCGTGTCATAAGTAATATTTTTTATTAGAGGAAAGTTTTCTTCTTGGCTATTTATTGCGTTCATAGGCCTGTTGACTATTTATTTTTATTTATATGATGACTGTATGCAAAAAATGTTAATTAAATGTCAATTTTACTTGATGGTGTCACTCTTGCATAGCCCAAAATTTCAGTGCAGAATTTTATTTTTTTTCACAGCAGTAGTAATTAACATATGATCGGAATTATATTCATTTGTCCGGTAAACTGCATCTTTCTGCACCAAAGATTCCCAGCAGAAACTCTGATTAACATATATGTTTATGTTTAACATCCTTGTGTGTGCATGTGTGTAAATTAAACTAAAAGAACAGCCCAGACCTGTTCTTCCACTTCCAGAAGTGGTGAGTGGCTGTTAACTGTGCATATCTCAGCACACCTGAAGCCTGGCCAAACACAGCTGTGTTACAATAGGAAACACAGCATAAAGTCCCAAACTCTCACTTCCTCTAAGCCCTTTCTGTTAATAGTGCATGCAAATAGCATCAAACCTCTGACCCCACATGTTTTCACAGTAGATTTTACACAAAAAAGACATTCATACTATATACATTATTCATTATACATACATTAACATACATAATATACATTACCATACACAAACATGTAAAGTTCTCAGTTCTTGAGTGTTCACATTTCATTCTGTACTACACACTATATTGTAATTATAAAATACGGTTATGTCATATAACACAAAAATTGCCCAGCACAAACACAAAATGATCACAAAATTCCCAGAAGAGTTAAATCAGATATAAGTCTTCCATCTGAAAACAATCTATAACATCTATAAACATGTCTGTGTAGTACATGAAATACTCCATCCCACAATGTATATCAGCGTTACATATTCAATTCAGTTAAATTTTATTTGCATAGCGCTTTTAACAATGGACATTGTCACAAAGCAGCTTTACAGAAATAAATGGATTCACAAAAAATATATTGTGAATATTTGAATTTATCACTGTTAATTTATCCCTAATGAGCAAGCCAGTGGCAATGGTGGCAAAAAAACTCCCTGAGATGATATGAGGAAGAAACCTTGAGTGGAAACAGGCTCAAAAGGGAACCCATCCTTTATGGCATCCTTTATGGGTCCAGGTGACAGATAACATTTGACTGGTATGCTTTTTTCACTTTTTACACTGGCATCAGGAATTTTATTTGTGGTGTAGGTGTCACCACAAATACCTGAAACAGTAAACACTGTAGCACTAGTAAGCACAGTACAACAATGTAAAAACAAAGGGAACACAGCAGATAAGACACATCTGCTAGCACACCACAACAGAAGCATAACAAAAAGTCTTCTGAGTCTCAGTCAAAGATGGTCTACCCACAGTCTTGAAGACTTTGATATTTTTGTACACCTTTTTGGCCACAGGCCTTAGAATGTTGAATGTTGCAATCTAATTAGCTTTTGCTCTTACCATGTACACACACTTCCATACGCTTGCTTTTCAAATGGGAAAACAAATGTGGCTGGCCATTTGCAATGTTGCAATGAGGTTGCAAATGGCCTATTCCCATGAAATTAGGCAGTTCTTGGAGACATTTACTGATGAAACATTCCAGACTTGTGAAAGCTAGTGGCCTGGCTCACAAGACTAACATCTACTTAAATACAATGTCATCATGACGATGACTGAAATTGGTCATTTTATATTTATTCATATGGCTGACACCTTTATCCAAAGCGATTTGCAATTGAACCAGGACACAGCTCAAGGACTCATCAATGGCAGTTTAGGCCTACCATGATTTTGAACTCACAACATTTCAAACACAACTTCCGAAAGCTTTAACTGCTGAGGCAATATTGCTGTAATTCTAAATTATTCACATGTACCTGTTAGTAAAGATTTAACCTGGCAGTTCATCAGTTTAGTAAGGGGCAGTAGTGGCCTAATGGTTAGAGAATCGGACTTGCAACCCAAAGGTGAACCTGATGTTCGCGGTTTCGAGTACAATCCGGCAGGGATTGTAGGTGGGGGGAGTGAATGACAGCGCTCTGTGCCACCCTCAATACCATGACTGAGGTGAGACCCTTGAACAAGGCACCAAACCCCCAACTGCTCCCCAGGCACTCAGCAAAAAAAGGCTGCTCACTGCACTTGGATGGGTTAAATGCAGAGCACAAATTCCGAGTATGGGCCGCCACCCATCACGTTACTTCACTTCACTTCACTAAAGTGTACACAGTGCAGGTAGACATGTGAGAGGAGATCCATATATGCTTAAAGAGAGTGTAACATGTGATGAGAAGTGGGTGGTGGGAAAGTGATAATTTAAAAACTCTAACTGATAATTATAGAACTCTCAGCCTCCAGGCATCTGAATAAGGTAGTGCCAGGGTATTAGTAGTCTGTCATGATCTTATTATGACATATGAAGATATTTGAGCTCATCGGGTGTTTTTCACACATACACGCACATACACACACACACACACACAGAGAGAGAGAGAGAGAGAGAGAGAGAGAGAGAGAGAGAGAGAGAGAGAGAGGAATGAGTAATAAAGATGTCTTTACCTAACTAGGAGCTGGCAGGTTGTGTGATCAGGTGGCGCTGGAAGCTGGCACATGCAATACATCATTAGGACAAGTGCCAAGTCTTTTGGCTGGCAACTTTACCCTGCACTATTCTCCACTATCTCTCTCTTTCCCCCTCTGTCTCATACATACTGTACTTGTACAAGACAAGAAGCCTAAGTGATAAGAACATCCAAATTAAAATAAATGACATAAGTTCTCTTACAATGTATTGTACATTATCCACATAAGTGTAGACCATTTTTTTCAGATCTAGCCAACAATTTCAGCACCTTAATGTAACTGTCGTTGAAAATTGTCAAGGGTGTGTTCCTGTCTCATACCCACTGTTCCCAGGATAGGAACCTACCAAATGTGGAATCTACAAAAGCCCTGATCAGATTAAAGCAGATAATAATATGAATGAATGAATACTTTTAAATTCAATAAACATATATGTAACATATTTCTCCTGGATTGGGTCAGGAATGAGGAGCAGGCAGAGGACAACTCAAAAGGGCTCTTTATTCTCCTTATTTTTACTTGCGCTTTTCAGCAGACTCATTCAGAGACACGCACACATCATACTGTGCTGGTCGGCTCTCTCTCCGGAGGTTCTTGTCTCTCTCCTCCTTTTCCCCTCAGCCGCTCACCGGAACATAGAACATTCATTAGCCAAATTTCCCACAGGTGTGTGATCCTTACCACTCACTTCCCCCTGCTTCCACATAACCTCACCGCCCAACTCAGACCGAGAAGCTAGCCGGCCTGCGACTGGCTATCAAACATCTGCACCCCTGGCCTGTGGACCACCTCAGACTTAAAGTGCCAAATGCCAAAGAGTGCATTGGCATCCTTCATGTGGTGGGGCCACTGGAGCAGAGGGTGAAGTCTTGTCCCAACAGATAGTATCAGAGGGTGAGGACAACATATTTGATGGCTAGACACTCCTTCTCAATCCTGCTGTACTTACTCACACCGAGAGCTTGCAGCTAATGTATAGCACGGAGCGCTCCACCCTCTCCACCACCTGGGACAACAGGGCCCCCAATCGTCTGTCTGACACATCCATCCATGAATGTAAGACTGGTCTGCCACAGAGTGCAGCTTTTACCTGAATAAAAGCCTGCTGGCATGGCTCTATCCACTGGACCAGATCTGGCACTCCTTTTTTACTCCATTTTTTTTTTAGATAATTTAGCGGACTGGTAACAGCTGAATAATTAAGCACAAACCTGCAATAATAGCCAACCAGCCCCAGAAACTGTCTCACCTCCTTTTTGGCCTTGGGTCTTCGGCTTGAGGCCTGCCCATGGCCCAAGTGGAAGCCCAGATACCACCCATCCAAACGCACACTTTTTTGGGTTTGCTGTGAGTCCTGCCCATGTCAAGAATCTCGAGAAAGCCCTCAGATGCTGCGAATCACTATACTATAAATAACTATATCATTACTATAAAGTGATGTACAATATTAAGGCAGCATGTGTATGGAGGATTCTGTCAATGAGTCGCTGGAATATCGCTGGGCCTCTGAACAACCCAAAAGGAAGGGTCACGAATTGGTGTATCCCGAACAGAGTGGAAAAGGCCATTTTCTCATGAGATATCGGAGTCAAGGGGATCTGCTAATATCCCTTTGCCAAATCCAGTGTCGAATAAAAGCGAGCCATACCTAACTATATACTACATAACCTAGCAGTTCATCAATGCATAGCACTGGGTACATATCAAATTTAGATACCACATTAACTTTTCTAAAGTCCACACAGAACTGAAACGAACTGTCAACCTTGGGAACCAACACCAACAGACTGGATCATTCGCCGAGCATGGCCGTGGGCTCCTCATGGAACAACTGTTTTTTGTGTTCAGAAAATGATAGAGGCAGCCACCACCCCGGGGGCATCTTAATATGGATTTCTAGTGAAATTAGCATTGACCAGGTAGGCATGAAAACAATCTAGCCGTTGGGGGTCACAGTCCAGTTACTTCTGTGCCGGTCCCAAGCCCGGATAAATAGAGAGGGTTACGTCAGGAAGGGCATCCGGCGTAAAACGTTGCCAAATTTAATCATGCGAATTGTCAATACTCTAAATTTCATACCGGATCGGTCAAGGCCCAGGTTAACAACGACCGCCATCGGCGCCGTTGACCTACAGGGCGCCGGTGGAAATTGATTCAGGATTCAAGCTGTTTTATTATGGGGTGGATAGTAAGAGAAATGGGGTAGGTGTGGTCCTGAAGGAGGAGTTTGT